>OW026454.1:95685646-96248146 GCA_932274525.1 Podabrus alpinus | reverse complement strand
CGTTTAAGGGAAAAACCTTACAAATTTGGATTTACTCATAAGTGCTCCTAATTTGGGATCTAAACATTAAAAACTATCAAAATACCCCAGTGGTATCTCTATGAAGATATTGACATCCTTTTGAACCAGCAAAACCTTGGTAAAACTTACAATTTTGAAAAATTTAGGAAAATTTTGAAGTGACGTTTATACAAAAAACTCAAAAATTTTGGATTTAAATACTTTAAATTTCGAAATACCCCTGTGGTATCTTTGTAAAGGTATTTACATCAAGTTCAACCGGAAAACCTTGGGGAAAACGCACAATTTTGTAAACTTTGAAGTGACGTTTAAGGGAAAAACCTTACAAATTTGGATTTACTCATAAGTGCTTCTAATTTGGGATCTAAACATTAAAAACTATCAAAATACCCCAGTGGTATCTCTATGAAGATATTGACATCCTTTTGAACCAGCAAAACCTTGGTAAAACTTACAATTTTGAAAAATTTAGGAAAATTTTGAAGTGACGTTTATACAAAAAACTCAAAAATTTTGGATTTAAATACTTTAAATTTCGAAATACCCCTGTGGTATCTTTGTAAAGGTATTTACATCAAGTTCAACCGGAAAACCTTGGGGAAAACGCACAATTTTGTAAACTTTGAAGTGACGTTTAAGGGAAAAACCTTACAAATTTGGATTTACTCATAAGTGCTCCTAATTTGGGATTTTAAACATTAAAAACTATCAAAATACCCCAGTGGTATCTCTATGAAGATATTAACATCCTTTTGAACCAGCAAAACCTTGGGAAAATTTACAATTTTGAAAAATTAAGGAAAATTTTGAAGTGACGTTTAAAGAAAAAAAACTCAAAATTTTGGATTTAAATATTTAAAATATCAGAATACCCCCGTGGTATCTTTGTAAAGTTATTTACATCAAGTTCAACCGGGAAAACCTTGAAAAACAAGAATTAGAAAAAACTTTTTTTTTTTGTTACATTTTAAAGGCAATTTGGACAGTGATTTTGGATAAAATTTTAACATCAAGCGAAATTCAAAATGCTAAATACTGAGAGCAAGCAAGATAGCGGTGACCAGGTGAGTCCCAATTTGATTACAGCTTCAACCTCCGTCGCCGATGTCCGTCAGATCGGTCTTTTTTCTGGCGGACATCTCTGCATCCATCATTCGGGATCTGGAGGGGATTGGCAATATCCGCAAGCAAGCTAAACTAGATTTCGGAAATTATGCGGCCAAGATTAAAACTTATGCTCAAGATCTCATAATGTACAAAGATTCCTCCGAGAACAAAAATAATGAACTACTGCGGGAAATACGGGATGAGGTTCGACTGCTCAAGCACGAGGCGACAAATAAACCGGCGATTATGACATACTCCGAAGCGGTAGCCCCTAAAAAGGCGAAACTTCCGGCCATTGTCGTCTCGACGGTGACCTCTTCTTCACACGAAGAGGTCATCAAACGCTTCAAGCAGTCAATCTCATTCCGTACAAGAAATTATGCCCCAGAAATAATTAAGCTATCCAATAATAAAATAAAAATTGTGGTACAGGAGGAAAAGCATAAGGCGGATATTGTCAAGACCTTATCCGGATCCCCGACGATTAGAGTGGAAGAGCCGAAAATGCTCCATCCTTGCATCGTCCTCAAGGGCATCTCTCGGGATGTCAGTGAGGCCGATCTGGTTGGAGTGATTCTGGCCCAAAACGAAGGCATTAAAGCTAACCATAATTCACCGGCGGACCTCATTGTCAAGTTCGCCAAAGGCAATAAAAATCCTAAGTTATATAATTCAGTATTGGAATGTTCCCCCAAATTATTTGAAATTTTCATGGCCAAGGGCAGGATTAACGTGGACTACGACCGCGTGCATGTCGAAGAGTTTGTTAACGTTCGACAGTGCTTCGGCTGCATGCGGTTCGGACACACACGTAAGTTCTGCCCGGAAAACCACCGTTCGTTGTTCCCTCTGTTCGGGCAGTCATTCCTATAATGACTGTCCAAACAAGGACAACGAATCAAAATTAAAGTGTAACAATTGCGAAAATCATAATTTAACAAATAGCAAATCTAAATTTTCTACAAACCACTGTGCGGTTTCACGACTGTGCCCGGCGTTCTTGGCAATGGAGGCCAAATTAAGGGAAAAGATTCAATACGGCTGGTAGATTTATAAATGTGGTCCAGTGTAATTTAATGCGATCCTACGCTTCCCACCGTGAATTTCTAGCTCACTTTATGCAGAGCGATAGAGATATCGCTCTCATAACGGAACCGTACGTAGGCCGAATCGACCAGGTCAAAGGTCTGGACGGGGTACACGTCTTTCAAAGTAACAAGAACCGTAACAACATGCCCCGGGTTAAAAGTTGTATTCTGGTCAAGCAGAGTTTGGGGGCGGTACTGGGGCATGTCTCAGTACTGTGACACCAACCTGTGCGTGATCCGAATCAACTTCCGGCGGCGATTCTTGTACTTTGCAAGCGTGTACATCGAACCGGACCGCGACGAAAACGGTACTCTGGTGAACCTGAACCTCTTCCTTGCTTCCATCAAGGGATCGCATGTTATCGTGGGCGGTGACGTCAACGGTTCGAATCCCGCTTGGGGTTCGATCAGGAGCGACGAACGTGGCGACGATGTTCTAAGCATTGCATGCTCTCACGAACTTAACGTGTGCAATGCTGGAAGTACATCGACGTTCGAGGTTGTCAGAAATGGCAACCTATTATCCTCGATAATCGACGTCACGATGGCTTCCGAGAGCATCGCCGACCGATTGTCGCTCTGGTGCGTAGATAAGTCGGTCTGTCAGTCTTCCGACCACAACGCCCTGACATACCAAATTTCGGTGGACGATCGTATCAGCACGGTCGTCAATAACACCACCCTTTTTATTTAGAAACAAAATCGCCAATTGGCAAAGATTTAGAGATCAATTAAATCAAAATTTAATTCATTCCGGCGTCCTTCAGACAAATTTCGAAAACATTACTTCCGATTCTTTGGATCGCGCGGTGGAAATTTTCACCGGGGACATCAGGAATTCCTGCATGTCCTCGATGAAAATAAGGGGCAACGCTCGCCCCTACAATCCGTGGTGGACCAAAGAATTGGAAGAGCTAAAACGTAAGTGTATCAGGGCCCATCACCGTGTTCACTCCGGTCTTCAAAAGGGTCTCGATATTTCGTGGCTCTTAGAAGACCAAAAGGAGCTCAGGCAAGAATACGGGGACCTGATACGCTCTACGTCGCGAGAAAATTTTAGACAATTTTGTACAGGGCAGCACCAAGAAAGTGTGTGGTCGTTGACCAACAGATTGATCAAGGACGCACCCGTTAGACGGCCTCCGTTTACTTTAATGTGCGACAACAGGTTCACCGACGACAGCGATGAGACAGCGATAAAGCTCCTGTCTCACTTCTATCCTGACGACGACGTCGACAGTACATTACGACACAGAGAACTGCGACTGATGTTTGATATGCCCTACGTATGCGATACCGAAGATGAGGTAGAATTCACGGAAGGCGAGGTGTTGGAAGCATTAATTACAATGAGTCCAAAACAGAGCACCGGGTGTTGATAATCTTACGTCGGATATTTGCGTCGCGTTTGCGGAGGCTCACCCCGAATTCGTTACTGGCCTGATGAATGCATGCCTCAGAACCGGATATTTTCCGAAACCTTGGAAGAGGGCCTTCGTTAAGATATTGCCTAAACCCAATAGGTCCGATCCGACGGACTTATCTGCGTTTAGGCCTATCGGCCTTCTTCCGGTTTTCGGGAAGTTGTTGGAGAAGCTGTTCACCAAAAGACTTACGTTCTTTGGTGAGCAACGCGGGGCATGGAATTCCAGACAGTACGGATTTAGGGCGCAGACCTCGACGATCAACGCACTAAACGACGCCATCACGATCATCCGACGTGAAAAAGGTCTTAAACATCTGGTCTTGGGTGTATCCTTGGACATAAAAGCGGCGTTCGACAACGCTTGGTGGCCGGCACTATTCAACAGACTGCGTAACATTGCATGTCCCGCCGAACTTATATAATCTCCTTAAGAGTTATATCGCAGATCGGTCTGTTGAGCTGGCCTACGGTGACGGAAAGTCGCACAAGCTTATGACAAAAGGATGCATACAAGGCTCTGTTTGCGGTCCCACTTTTTGGAATATTATATTGGACGAACTACTCGACATAGGATTACCGGATGGATGTCATCTGCAAGCTTTTGCAGATGACGTACTTCTTATCGTGAGTTCGTCCAATGTAACGCAAATGGAGGAGCGTGCCAACAAAGCACTGTGTGCCATCAACGAGTGGGGCGCTGGGGTTAAATTGACTTTCAGCGCTCCAAAAACTCAAGCTATAGCCTTCACTCCAAAGACCAAACTTTGTAACATCGTTTTTGGAAACAAAATTCTTACTTTCGAACCTTTCATCAAAATTCTTGGTATTATTTTAGATCAAAATTTGAAATTCGTCGAGCACGTAAAGTATATTTTAGTAAAGTGCAATAAAATTTATAAAAATTTGTGTGGGTACGTTCGACCGACGTGGGGTATCAATCCACGTAACGTGGAGACGATATACCACGCGGTCATAGAACCCACAATTACTTATGGGGCATACATCTGGAGTGGAGTGCTTAAGTACAAATATGTGCTTCGTTGGCTACGATCCTTCCAAAGGGCATTCGCCATTAGGGCTACGCGCGCGTTTCACACGGTGTCCGCGATATCTGCGTTCGCCTTAGCTGGATTTATTCCGATTGAGCTAAGGATCGGGGAGGTGGCAAGGGTAGAGCAGGTAAAGATGGAAGGGTCTTTCGATCGACTTCCTAACGACGTGGTCTTGGAGAGTCGGGTGCCATCTGCGGGATTGTTACATCCCAGTCAGAGGCAGACGATCTCATACGATAAGGGCAACGATTCGGAGGAAGTCGACCGAATACGCGAAGGCATTGGTGTGGCTATTTTTACCGATGGCAGCAAGTTGGAAGGCGGGGAGGTCGGCTCGGCGATCGTCATATACCGAGGGGCTCGGCCGGAAACCCACAAGTACCGTTTAAACGGTGCTTGTAGTGTGTTTCAAGCTGAGCTATATGCGATCGACCAAGCCCTGGCTTGGATCTCCTCCAGGAGAATTGCCTCTGCGGGTATATTCTCCGATAGCCTATCCTCCCTTGCGGCCATCGCTAGAAGAAGCAACACAATGCCCCTTGTCAACTCCATCCATCGGACCCTGCTCGAGCTGAAGAACCGAACGATCGTCAGGTTTGTGTGGGTAAGGGCTCATTGCGGGATCGGAGGGAACGAGGTTGCCGATCAATGTGCCAAAGACGCAGCTGTCTCGCACAGCCGTTTGGCATACAACCAGTTTCCTCTTAGCTACGCAAGAAGGGTGATTCGTCTTGAGTCGGCATGTAATTGGGAAACCGAATACATAAATGCCGTCCAAGGTTCGACCACCCGGCAGCACTTACCTACACTGCAGGACGTCCGCTCGTTTCGAGGCGCTTTTGATACCTCTTTCGAGTTAACGCAGATATTATCGGGCCACTCGTTCGCGCGCGATTATCTCTTTAGATTTAAGATCAGCCCTACTGACGTGTGCCCGTGCGATTCAAAAAGTGTGCAGACTCTGCGACATTTATTAGTCTACTGTCCCAGATACCACGTCCCTCGTTTCCGTCATTGTCTCCTTTGCTCCCACAAAAATGTACCCCCTTTTAATATTGTTCTCATTTGTAGTCATCCCAATCTTGTAAAATCATTTTTTTCTTTAATTAAATCAGTCATATCCTCCTTGAAGTCATTTAACTCCACCGTGCCTTAATTTGGTCTCAAGGGTCCAAATTATACAATTAACTTCTTACAAAATTCAAAATTATTTAATCATTTATACATAACAATTATATATTGCTAAAAATTTATTCAATCACTAACTATTATTTCCAATACTAATTTTATTAGTTGTTGCCTGCGAGGATACGTTCTGCCTACGCAGACTGCTTGATGGCTGTCCGCGGGCACCGAGTCAAATCGGTTGTCCAAAGATGGTCATCGGATTGGCTGCGGCGACAGAACGGCCCTCGTAGTTATGCCTTCGCTTTGGTCCGGGATCCCATTTCGACTCGACCATCGTAACATCACCAACGGTGGTTGTAGTTGTGTTTAGTTGGGGGGCTCACCTGTAACCCACAGATGTAGTGTGTACGGTTATGGACCAGATTATTCATTTCACTTGATTATTCGTTACTTTTATTTTTGCTAATCATTTTATATATTGTCGTTTTAATTATTATTTTGTTTTACCATGTTTCCTTAGTTAACGTTCCATTTTATATTATTCGTTCCATTTTATTTAATGTTTATTTACTTAGTTAATATTGTATCGATTCGCAATAAATTCGCTGATGGGGCGGTTTAGCCCCTGAAGCAAAGAGGGAAAAAAAAAAACCTAACCTAACCTAACCTAACCTAACCTAACCTAACCTAACCTAACCTAACCTAACCTAACCTAACCTAACCTAACCTAACCTAACCTAACCTAACCTAACCTAACCTAACCTAACCTAACCTAACCTAACCTAACCTAACCTAACCTAACCTAACCTAACCTAACCTAACCTAACCTAACCTAACCTAACCTAACCTAACCTAACCTAACCTAACCTAACCTAACCTAACCTAACCTAACCTAACCTAACCTAACCTTTTTTTTTTTTTTTTTTTTTTTTTTTTTTTTTTTTTTTTTTTTTTTTTGTGTGTGCGTTGGAGGAGGGGAAAATACTTTATGTACTAACCCCGGCCTATCCTAAGACCGGGAGTGTGGGACTCATCTCAAGTGATGTTACCCACTAAAAACCCCTCCTCAGACGGTAGCTGGAACACAAAGTATAACGTCAGACTACCGTCACGTGTTGATGTTTTTCACCCTTTCGGGACTTTTTTCTTCTTTTTGTTGTTACTTCTGTCTTCTTTTCTTAGGTGAGCTCCTTACGGAACTCGCCTTTGCGTGCTTTTGTCCTTGTTTAGCGGACACGTTCGGTTTCCGACTCTGTGTCCGCTATTTTTGCATTGATGGCAGTAGGCCTCATCCTTACATTCGCCTGCTTTGTGGCCCTCCCTGCAACAGTTCCAACACTTGGAACCGTTGTCGGGGGCATCCTTACTGCATCTTCCTCCTCCATCGTGATCCGTGGCCCAGCACCTGGAACACCGAATTGCCTGTTTTGTACGACAGGCGCTGTTGAAGCCTATTCGCATCTTCTGGGTTAATATCTTTTTGGCCATTTGCACTCCTACTCGGATCGTGGCCGTCCTTGTGCCTCCAGGGGCGTCTTTGAGGGATTCGACTCGGATTTGGGTCTCCTCGCCTCCCACCGACCTGGCTATTTCGGCTACCACCTCCCCCTCTTCCATTGTGGCGTCTATGTCTCTTATTTGTATGATCGTTTTCTTTTCTGTAATTCTGTACGACTCAGGTTCGAGGGTGGCCTCTAGTTTCCCTCTCACGGTAGGATCGTCCCGCAGGAATTCAACAAGGACGTCCCCCCCCCTGGTCTTTCTCACCCTCTTGATGTTCTCTATGGTCTCTTTTCCGGAGGCCTTCATTCGTTTGAGGACCTCGGCGTAGGGCGCAGAGTCCGTCACCTTGACTATGACCGCCGGGGGCTTCCCCCACGTCGGCCTCACGGCACCCTTCGCACCCTCCACTTTGGTTTTCTCCTCTTTCTTTCTTTCCTGCTGTTTTTTCTTCTTTTCATTCTTTTTGTTGACCACAGTTTCCCAGGTTGTCGGGTTGCCTGTGTCAGCGTAACTTATTATTCTTTTCATGATCTCTTTTTGAGCCCTTTCCTCAGCTTCCAGGGTTTCCCCCTTTCCGCCGATTTCTGCGGCTTTTGGCTTTGATGATTCAATTTTTTCGGTTATTTTGGTCGTTTGCTTTTCTAATAGCTGGGCGAGTCCCTCATGGGAACACGCCCCAGCGATGTTCTGGGCTTTTACATTGCTTTCGGTCAGGGTGCGAATTAGCTCGTCGAGTCTCGCGAGCTCGCCTGCCGGAAGGGTCGTCTCGGCTCCCGTGTTGTGAATGTCAACTAAGGCGTTCTCCACCACGAAGAACCTTTCCCGCAAATCTTGCATCTTTGCGTTCAACTTCAAATATTGCTCCTTTTGGTCTTTGGCAAACTTGTCATGTGGGGCTGCCTCTCCGCTCTTCAAGGCTTCAAGGCAAGCGCTTTCAATTTCGGACCGTATGGCCTCCTGCTTTGCGTATAGTTTTTCCATTGCCTCATGTTGGGCTTTGATCATTTTCGTCATTTTCTCCATTTTTTTATCTTGCTGGGCCATATGTTCCTGCTGGAGTTGTAGTTTCTCCAGCACGGCCTCCATTTCTTTGCTCCACCCCGCTTTGCCCGCCGCCAGTACTTCGGTGTTGTGCGCCTTTTTGATCATACCGAGATACGTCTGTATCTCGGTCCTCAAGGGCGCGTACAGGGACTTGCATTGGGGGCCCCGGAGTGTTTCGTTGATTTTTACTATTGCCTCGTCTATTGTCGAAGCTGTGTCTGAACAGCTCGACAGACTCCTTGTTTTAACGTTACCCTTTACTACTACCGTAGTCTTCGGTGTTGTGTCGGTGACTTTCGCTGGCTTCGCCTGCGTTGCCCCTTTCTCTTTCTCTTTTTTCACGATTTGTTTCTTTTTTTCTTTCTCTTCTTCTTTCTTCTTTGCAACCCCCGTACCTTCTTGAGGTTGTTCCTCCTCGGAATTATCTGATAGCAGGGGTCTTTTTATGGGAATCTTGGCGAATATTTTCTTTACTTTTTTCTTTAGCTTTGGGTTTGGGGACCTGTCTGCTTCATCCTGTATCACACTCCTCATGAGCTCTCCGTTTTCCCGACATTCGGCTTGCTCTATCAATAACTGTTCATCCCATGTGAACTCATCTGGGGATTCATCTTCACTTCCTCTTTCGTTTACGCCTTGGCAGAAGTCACTGGATGACGGTCGGGTGTGGCCTTCTCCAACACCACCTTCCCCGACCGGTACTGGGGTTCCGTGCCCCTGCACCGTAAACTCTTTCTTGTCTTCTTTGCTTTCCATTTTTGCTTGGTTGGGGTTTTTTAACCAGGACCCCAAACCTGGAGTACCACTAGGGGCGCCTTTTCCCCGGCGCCATTCAGCCTTGGCGTGGCACCGCCACCGTGGCTTTAGGGGGGGGTTTAGATGGTGTGTCCCCGCGTCTTTTCGAGCCTCCGTAGCTCCACCACCTCCCGCACTAAATGTCTGTGGTTCGGTGGTCTTCGTTTCCGCACTCGACTAAGTTTGTTTGCTTCTGTATATCGCCCCACATACCGCACTTGGGTTCCCGAGGTGTTAGCCGGGAAATTAAAACAGTTTTGGGCACCTCGGGGAAAATAATTTTTGGGAGAAATTTTGAAAAAAATTTTTTTTGGTATTTTTCGACGACCCACGAAAAGGGGGGGGGGAGGGGGGGGGAACCTAACCTAACCTAACCTAACCTAACCTAACCTAACCTAACCTAACCTAACCTAACCTAACCTAACCTAACCTAACCTAACCTAACCTAACCTAACCTAACCTAACCTAACCTAACCTAACCTAACCTAACCTAACCTAACCTAACCTAACCTAACCTAACCTAACCTAACCTAACCTAACCTAACCTAACCTAACCTAACCTAACCTAACCTAACCTAACCTAACCTAACCTAACCTAACCTAACCTAACCTAACCTAACCTAACCTAACCTAACCTAACCTAACCTAACCTAACCTAACCTAACCTAACCTAACCTAACCTAACCTAACCTAACCTAACCTAACCTAACCTAACCTAACCTAACCTAACCTAACCTAACCTAACCTAACCTAACCTAACCTAACCTAACCTAACCTAACCTAACCTAACCTAACCTAACCTAACCTAACCTAACCTAACCTAACCTAACCTAACCTAACCTAACCTAACCTAACCTAACCTAACCTAACCTAACCTAACCTAACCTAACCTAACCTAACCTAACCTAACCTAACCTAACCTAACCTAACCTAACCTAACCTAACCTAACCTAACCTAACCTAACCTAACCTAACCTAACCTAACCTAACCTAACCTAACCTAACCTAACCTAACCTAACCTAACCTAACCTAACCTAACCTAACCTAACCTAACCTAACCTAACCTAACCTAACCTAACCTAACCTAACCTTTTTTTTTTTTTTTTTCTTTTTTTTTTTTTTTTTTTTTTCTTGCATGGGAAGGGGGAAACCTTGCATAGGCACCACCCCATCAGGGGTGGTAGTGTGAGATTCCTACTCACTAAAACCCCCTCCCCGACGGCAGCGGGATTAACCTTCTCGGCATCACTTCCGCTGCCGTATGCGATGTTATATACTCGGTGTCTCTTGGGTAGTTTGAGCCCCCCCGGGGTTTGTGTCCGGGAGGGCGTAGCACTGACACCTGTTGGAATTCAAGTTGTTTAGCGACCCGGTAGCACCACGCACTGTGTTTTAAATGTCTCGCCGGGCCGCTCAGTAGCTTCTGTGTTTTCTGTGGTCGCTGGCTTGGCCAGTCCACTTGTCTTTGTGGCACTTGTTAGCACTTTAAACGTCTAATTCGCCCCTCGGATTAGCACGAGAGTTTGTGTCCGAGGGGGTCGTCGCACTGCTTACGTACCAACACTCGCGTATAAATTAGTTGGGTTCGTCACTTCGCACCTCGAACCTGCCGCGCACTATGTTTGTGTTTTGCCGATTCGGAGCACTTGGTGACGACCACTTGCTGTGTTGTCATCTTCTTTTGTTGTTGTGGCTACTGTATTATAGGTCTGGCTGTGGGGCGGGGACTAGAGCGTTAGCCTGTTCGGCTCTTTCGTCCCCCTCCTTGGTCTTCATAACGGTGACTATGAAGGCCGCTGCAGCCAGCCATTCGTCCTCGCCCTTCAACATGAAGGCGATCATGTTGTCGGGACTTATGGTTTCGCCCATCCTGAGCGATGTCGTCACTCTCTCCCTCTCCCATCGTAGGCATCGGAAGAGAGTGTGCTCGGCGGTGTCCTCCTCCCCGCAGTAGCGGCAGGCCGCTGACTCCGTCAGACGAAACCTGTGGAGGTAGAATTGGAAGCATCCGTGTCCGGTGAGGGCTTGCGTGAGATGAAAATTCACCTCACCGTGCTTCCTCGCTACCCAGGGACGGAGGTCCGGGATTAGTCGTTTGGTCCAGGCGGCACTTTCGCCTGTCGACCATCTCTGCTGCCAATCGTCGAGCGTCCTTAGCTTGATGTTGGTGTCCGGTCCCGCTCGTACGTCCGCTCTCTCTCTCGCCAATAGGTCTATTGGCGGCATCGAGGCCAAGACTCGCACGGCGTCGCCGGACGCGGTTCTGTAGGCGCAGGTGACTCTCAGGGCCATCTTGCGTTGGACCGCTAGCAGCTTGTTCTTATTCCGCTCGACGTTGACAGCTACCTGCCTCACCGGAGCGGCGTACAGCATCACGGAGTGAGCGACGGTACCCAGCATCCTCCTCTTCGTTGGCTTCGGGCCGCCGACGTTGGGCATTAGCCTTGCGAACGATGTCACTATGGCCGTCGCCTTGTTGCACGCCGTCCGGATGTGTTCGGCAAAGTTGAGATTCTTGTCTATTATCGCTCCTAGTATGGTGACGGAGTCTTTGACTGCAATTGGGGAACCGCCCAATTGCAATCTCATACTAGGAGCCTTTCTTCTGCCGCGGATTACTACTGCCTCGGATTTCTCCGGCACCAGCGTAAGTCCGCGGCTGCCCGCCCAGTTGTTGATGCTGGCGATCGCATCGTTAGCCTTGGCTTCGATTGCCGACGCCTCCCTGTCGATCACTATTAGGGTGAGGTCGTCGGCGAAGCCGTAAAGCGTCGTTCCTGCGGGTAACTCCAGCCCGAGTACCTCGTCGTACATGATGTTCCACAGGGTCGGCCCCAAGACCGAACCCTGCGGTACTCCGCTGGTCACTTCCCTGGTGGCTCCGTTCAGGACGAGACTCCTGTCGTGGAGATAGCTCGCCACCAGGTTGAAGATTTCCGGGCTGGTGTTTCGGGCCCTCAGCGAGGTCAGTATGTGCCTCCACCCTGCGCAGTTGAAAGCGTTCCTGACGTCCAGGGTGGCGACAAGGCAGAGACGTCTGGTCCTCCAGGTGCCCTGCACTGCTTCGCCCGCGACTCCCACTATCGCTTCTAGAGCGTCTATAGTGGATCTGCCGCTTCGGAAGCCATACTACCCATTTACATATCGATCCATTTGGACTTGCTAATTTGTAAATGGGTAATCCTCTTCTAGTTACATTTAAGGTATCGATCCATTTGGACTTGCTAATTTGTAAATGGGTAATCCTCTTCTAGTAACATTTAAGGTATCGATCCCTTTGTACTTGCTAATTTGTAAATGGGTAATCCTCTTCTAGTTACATTTAAGGTATCAATCCATTTGGACTTGCTAATTTGTAAATGGGTAATCCTCTTCTAGTTACATTTAAGGTATCGATCAATTTGGACTTGCCTATTTGATAATGGGTAATCCTCTTCTAGTTACATTGAAGGTATCGATCCCTTTGTACTTGCTAATTTGTAAATGGGTAATCCTCTTCTAGTTACATTTAAGGTATCGATCCCTTTGTACTTGCTAATTTGTAAATGGGTAATCCTCTTCTAGTTACATTTAAGGTATCGATCCATTTGGACTTGCTAATTTGTAAATGGGTAATCCTCTTCTAGTTACATATAAGGTATCGATCCATTTGGACTTGCTAATTTGTAAATGGGTAATCCTCTTCTAGTTACATTTAAGGTATCGATCAATTTGGACTTGCTAATTTGATAATGGGTAATCCTCTTCTAGTTACATTGAAGGTATCGATCCCTTTGTACTTGCTAATTTGTAAATGGGTAATCCTCTTCTAGTTACATTTAAGGTATCGATCCCTTTGTACTTGCTAATTTGTAAATGGGTAATCCTCTTCTAGTTACATATAAGGTATCGATCCCTTTGTACTTGCTAATTTGTAAATGGGTAATCCTCTTCTAGTTACATTTAAGGTATCGATCCCTTTGTACTTGCTAATTTGTAAATGGGTAATCCTCTTCTAGTTACATTTAAGGTATCGATCCATTTGGACTTGCTAATTTGTAAATGGGTAATCCTCTTCTAGTAACATTTAAGGTATCGATCCCTTTGTACTTGCTAATTTGTAAATGGGTAATCCTCTTCTAGTTACATTTAAGGTATCGATCCATTTGGACTTGCTAATTTGATAATGGGTAATCCACTTCTAGTTACATTTAAGGTATCGATCCCTTTGTACTTGCTAATTTGTAAATGGGTAATCCTCTTCTAGTTACTTATAAGGTATCGATCCATTTGGACTTGCTAATTTGTAAATGGGTAATCCTCTTCTAGTTACATTTAAGGTATCGATCAATTTGGACTTGCTAATTTAATAATGGGTAATCCTCTTCTAGTTACATTGAAGGTATCGATCCCTTTGTACTTACTAATTTGTAAATGGGTAATCTTCTTCTAGTTACATATACACTGAAAGAAAATTGTGGCTATAATTTACACAATTACGCAATATTCTTGCACAATTTGTGTTCAGATTGGCGCTAAACCCAATATTGTGTTGAAAGGATGTCAACGTTTGGGTCAACCTTTTTAAGCAGGTAAACAACCCAATTGTGTAATTTTCAGGTACCAAATTTGAGTAGAAAAATATCCCACTTATTGAGTTTAAAATCTGCACAATAAATATGCAGAATATCTGAATACAAAATTGTGATAATTCTATATCAAAATATGTGTATTGCTAGCAAAAATTGTCCATATTTCAAATACAAAAATTTGCATATTTCTAGAAAATATTGTCCATATTGCAAATACAAAAATTTGTATATTTCTAGAAAAAAATTCTCCATATTTCTGAACAAAATAATGCAAGTTTGAAGTATCTTGTTATATAAAAAAATTACTCATTGTATATTTAAATAAAAATTCAATAATGTTTAAAAAGCAATATTATTTATTAAAAATTCACAAAAAATATACAAACTACTTATATACAAATTCACAATATAAATTATAATAAAAACAGTTTGCAAAATAAACAATCATACATTATATCTTAAACAAGCATACAATTTATAATTAACAGTCGTTACAAGACAAGGTACGTACATTAATAAATCACGTGCATTAATAATTGTCAAAGTGTTGGACATTTTCTGAATTTCATATGATTGAAAATGTCGTTCAAAACCGATTGCTTTAAATACTTCACATTCAAAAAATATTGTAGGACCACTGTTTAAATTGTGAACAACAATTGTTAAAATTTTTCCGAATTCAGGAAACAGTTTATCTTCCGTTTGATTTAAAACAAGGAAATCGTTCGGATGATAACTAGTTCCTTGCAAAGTTACCCATTTCGTGGTAAACATATCTTCAATTTTTCCAATTAGTTTAAAATATTTATCATATAAAGATGCTGCACATATTACTTTAGTCATTCCAAAATCAATGGAAGACTTTCTACCTCTTAAAAGCCTAGCGGAATACTTTAATTGTGATTTTATCGATAAAGTTTTTAAAATATTTTTAAAATTACAGGAAACATTAACGGTCATTTTTGATTGACGGTGTTTTGCTTCAGATCTCATGCTCCAGATATGAACTAGTGGCCCAGACATTTTAATCATATCGGCATAATGAAGCATTATGTGATACTTAGGCCTTAAATGACTAAAATATCTTAGATAAATTTCATGATGCTCTTTTATTGCAACATCGAGCCTTTCATAGTCTTGAGCATGTAATATTGGAGCAGTAACTATATTAATAATTTCTCTCAATGTAATCCATACTTCCCATATCGGGAAATTTTCTGGAACAAAATTTCCTATCATGATGCCTAAATATCGTGTTAAACATAATGATTCACTTGCTGACAATTTAAGTTTACCTGATTTTAAGTGTTCTGGAGATATCAACGGAATTTTATTACTACTTTCTACATTATTATAATTAAAATATTTTAAAACTGTATTAAGCGTGTCTAAAGAAAATAGTTTATGAGAATTAATTAATTCGTTCAACAGAGCTGCCAAATCATACAAACATACACCTTCAAACAAATCATGCATGATATCCACTGAAAAATTAGTTACTACATGGAAATCTCTTACTGAATTAAATATACAACTTTCTTTAATTCCTGTAGTAGTCACATTATTTAATGCTACATCATGATCATACGACTGTACATTACGCAACAAAGTATTATCCAGCTGCACTTCGGTGCGCTGCTTATTTTTGTGAATCTTGCAAAATCGACAAGAATAGTTTGCTACGAAACATTCAGTAAAGCCTAAAATTGAATGCAACCCTAGATTGTCGCCACAAATCAGTAGTAATTTAAAATGGAGCTGTTCAGTAACTCCGTTGACAGTAACACTGATGCCAACATCGTCTAAATAATTAATTTCTTGAATCAATTTATCGAAAAGGGCTTTGTTGCCAAATTCTGTACGATCTTGAGAAAAAAAAAGAGCAAATATAAAAATATTTTCCAATCGTGACAAATATTCTTTGGGCATAGAAGGCAATGTTACGTAAACGGCACCAACTTTATGGACTCCCGCATGTGAACCTAAAGGATTTCCCGTTTCGAAATCATCAAAATACATTATAATTGGGAAAATCGTTTTGTTACAATATTTAGAAATTTTATTCTTCCACAATTCCCCTTGTATACAACTACTTATGATTAGAGTTTCAGATTGAAGCATTTGTAGTTCCTTTTTCATTTCCACAAGTAAATTTCCACTTTTTTCAAACAAAGTTTTAAATAAATGCCTCAAAGGAATAAAATATGCATTAATAAAAACGTTTTCTAATTGAATAATGTTGTCTTTCTTTACTTCATTTATTCTTGTACCTACTGAATATTTAACTGGTTCAATGTAGCAAGAACTCTCTTTAAACTTTTTAAAACATTTATATTCAGAGGAATATTCGTTTAAACAGCCTTCACCTACGTGCAATAAATCATTTAGTGGTTTAAAATTTAACTGTGATGTTGTAATTGCGTTTGCATTATTAACAGATTTAACATTTTTTTTAATTTCACCTATAAGTGTTTCACAAAATATATCTTTAATATTGTCAATAACAAATTGCGCAAAATTTCGAGGTACAAGTGAATTGCTATACATTTCTGAAATGAAAGCCTCTATTTTGTTATTAAATTCAATTACAAAATCACCTTTAGAATTGCTTTGAGCATTTTCGTCATTTACATTGACGATAGTGGAATTATCATTTTCGATGTGATTATCATTAGAATTGTGTAATATCGAAATGCTATTTTGGTGCAAAATAATGTTTGAGTTAATTAAATTTAGATGCTCACCTAAATGTTTTCTAAAAGATTTGGAGTTATTGAACAAACGGAAACAATCTCGTTGCCTACATGAGTAAATATCATGCTGCGATAACAAATGAACCACTTTTAAATGCTGCATATAGAAATTAATGGTATCAAAATTCATATCACATTTGAAACAATTGTAAGCCAGATTCATGCTGATATATATATTATTAAAATTGATTATAATAAAAACTTACCTTTACTTACTTTTCTTATACTATACTTCTTTTGTGTTCACATGGGTTTAATTTTGATTATATAGTAAAATAATTGTATAAAAAGTTGCCAACTTAAAAAAATTAAAAGATTATTCCTAATAATTATTTCGTTTATTGATTTAATTTTAAATCAGCTAATAGCGATTTAACAGCTGTATAATATTTTCCCTTGCTTTCTTTTCCATCATTATAAATATTATACAGCCCCTCTTGCACAAACACCCAAGAAGACTGTGCTTCAGAGGGATACGATGCATCCATGGCATACATTATTTTGAATGCTATATCAAAAGCAACTAAAGGACTTTCGACCATATATCTTATATCATTCAAAATGATGTAGCATATTGGATTTTGCCAGTTTCCAACAATAGCGGGCAGTGGCTGAATATTTAAATTATGTTTTACATACAAACGACTTAACATTTCTAAATGCGATTCCAAACTTGCTACAGTCTAAAAAAAAGTTTTTAAATATATTCTATTTGTTAAATGTTATACTTTACATCAACACATAAGAGAAATCCATTCTGAGTTTCAATCCTAGTTGGCTTCCAGTTGGTTCGATTTTTAAATTTGATTATACTGCAACCAACTAATAATGGTATTAGTCGCAATGCAAATATCATTTTTGCATCTAAAATTATATCATAATAATCAACATAATAATTAATACATTCCAAGCAATAACATTACTTTCATTTGCATTTGGATAGTTTTCTTCAAATTGTCTTATGCCATCTTTAATAAAACTATTTTTACCCTTGTTTTTTGCCAATTCTATTATATTTGAATATAATAAACTAAATTTACTGATAAAGCAAAAAACTTCTTTATCTTTAAATATAGTGTGAAAGTCATCTTGTAGCTAAAAATCACAATTATATAACAGAATATTTATACGAATTAGATAAACAATTTACCAACAGATACCCTAAAGAATGGCTTAAACATTTATATTTTTTAATCACTCTTTCAATAGAGAGAGTAGAATCTTCTACTCTCCTACTACTAAAGGTGTTTTTCCAAGCCTTTTGCACTTCTGGGAAAGGCTCGGTAGCTTCCCTTAACCATAGAAGGGTATCGCTATGGTTGTCATCATATTCAAAAACTATAATTAAAAAGAGATTTTAATAAAAGATTTTCAAGAAATTAAAATGTACATACCAGGAGCAACTACATCATGACGATTTGTTTTTTCTGGTGTCATGCCATAAATGTTATATTTACTTCTGCAAGTTCTATAGGCAGACCACAGCTTTCCTCTTGCAGATACTACCGAGCCATTTGCAGCCTTGTGGTAAGGCAAATAATAAATAGCTTGGCTTTCAAATGGAAAAATATTCACAATTAATTTAGCCATTTCCAAAAATTTTGTGGTAGTGATACTGAAACAGTAATATACTATAAAGTTGATCTAGTAATAAACAAAAACCATTACCTCTTAGTTGTTGAATTACTTAGCTCATTTTTTATTATTATACGAGCTAAATCGTTTCTCTTAAAATTGCCACTGTTAGCACTCTTTAAAATCATCTTCCCTTCATCGGTAGCATTTAAAATATCCCAGATATACTTAAATTAGGTAAGTTAATGTAATAAAACATGGAATAAAGAAAATTCTTACATTATTAGCTACTTCGCTTGAATTATTGTAGGTCGATGATGTAGAAGTATGCTGTTCGTATATTATAGTATCAGATTTTATCGGGACATCCAAACCAACTATGCCTTCTAAAGCATCAGATTCATTTATTATGATGTTTTCTTCTAAAGCCTAAAATTTGTATAGTGTGTAATTAAAATGCAAAATTAAATAAAAGTTGTTCACTGAAGTTCACCTGATTTAAAGTAAAAGAATTTTTAAATTCCTCATATTTGATCATAAACCGTTTTCTAGAACCTAATTTTGGGATCAATTCTTTAATATCTGCTTCCGTCAGAGTGTGGAAAAGATTTTCTCCAATTTCACTTTCTGAAAACAAAATTTTAAAAGCGTGACTAATATGTAAGGTTAAAATTTCCTACAAAATATTTTAAAATTAAAACAGGTATTACTAATCGCGAAACCAAACCAAATTTATAAACAGACATCTTATTGTTAGATTATAATTGAAACCGAATGAATTTCTAATTATTTTAATTTAAAAACACAAAAAAATATGATTTGCTCACCACGTGTGCACATAATTTAAGGTTACCGGAAACAAGAATAAAGTGCAGTTTACGTTATGGTCAGTTATGGTTGAACTAAGTACACTCACGTTAGAAAATATTTAGTTTTGAAAGTAATAAATACATTTGTTAATAATTTTGTAAACAATTAGGTAACTTTTTATTAATTATTTTATCTCAACATTAATAAATTACATATTCTAAAAATGATTTTATATAAAAATTATTCTTTAATTTAGAAAACTATCAAAAATAGTTATGCGAACTGTTGGACGTGAGTGTCCTCGCTAGTACTAACCTTAAGATATTGCTAGTTTCTTTCTCACACTCACAAAGTGTAAATAGCACTATCCTTGTCTTAGGAAACTCGCAAGAAAAATCGCATAACGTAAACTGCACTTGATGCGATTTTGTTTGCGACCGATTTTGCACACTTAATTGGTAGTTGTAAAAACAAATTGCAAAGTTATCCTTTTGCACCACTCTGTACCTCCTTACCAAATTTTTAACTAATGCAACGGATAAAAATTGTACATAATATTAAAAAAATTCTCCTTACCTTCAAATACTTCGATTAAATGGGACATATCCCATGCTGATAATAATTCTGTTACAAAACTATCCATCTCAAAACTTATTTTATTTGGTATTTTAACAAAAAATATTCACGTGTTCGGTGCAAGTAGATACTTAACGTAATGGTAATATTTCCTTATGCAATACTTTTTCCGATTTTACACTGCAATTAATTGTACAAGAAACGGTACAATTACTGCGCAGAAGTGTGCAATTTAAAATTGGTTAGGAATTCAAAAATAATTTAATTTTAAAAAGTTTGAATAGTCATTTCTATTATATTTCATATTTATAATTTTGAATGTACCAAAAATCGTGGCAAACATTATTTTTATTTATGGCTTTAATATGATTTGTTTTAAAATTGAAAGGAAATTTTTACAAGTTAGAGTTTAATTTTAAAATTTGTAAAAAAATTTTAATGTGTAATGTTTCAAAAAAAGAATACACAACTATTTAAGTACAAAATTTTCCTTTTTGTAGCATACTCTGGGTAAAAATTATGCACAAATTGGGTTGGAACCCGTAAAATTAAAAATGCACAATATTGGGTAGAATACGTGTAAGCAGTTATGAAGGTTTCAATAGAAATTTTCAGGTACAAAAGTTTACCTTTATTTAGCAAACGGTAGATTCAAAAACTGCACAATTTGTGTTTGCAGACTGTACAATTTGCAATGCACAACGCTATGCAGATTTATCGCAAACAATTTTTTTCAGTGTAAGGTATCGATCCATTTGGACTTGCTAATTTGTAAATGGGTAATCCTCTTCTAGTTACATTTAAGGTATCGATCAATTTGGACTTGCTAATTTGATAATGGGTAATCCTCTTCTAGTTACATTTAAGGTATCGATCAATTTGGACATGCTAATTTGATAATGGGTAATCCTCTTCTAGTTACATTGAAGGTATCGATCCCTTTGTACTTGCTAATTTGTAAATGGGTAATCCTCTTCTAGTTACATTTAAGGTATCGATCCCTTTGTACTTGCTAATTTGTAAATGGGTAATCCTCTTCTAGTTACATTTAAGGTATCGATCCATTTGGACTTGCTAATTTGTAAATGGGTAATCCTCTTCTAGTAACATTTAAGGTATCGATCCCTTTGTACTTACTAATTTGTAAATGGGTAATCCTCTTCTAGTTACATTTAAGGTATCGATCCATTTGGACTTGCTAATTTGATAATGGGTAATCCACTTCTAGTTACATTTAAGGTATCGATCCCTTTGTACTTGCTAATTTGTAAATGGGTAATCCTCTTCTAGTTACTTATAAGGTATCGATCCATTTGGACTTGCTAATTTGTAAATGGGTAATCCTCTTCTAGTTACATTTAAGGTATCGATCAATTTGGACTTGCTAATTTGATAATGGGTAATCCTCTTCTAGTTACATTGAAGGTATCGATCCCTTTGTACTTACTAATTTGTAAATGGGTAATCCTCTTCTAGTTACATATAAGGTATCGATCCATTTGGACTTGCTAATTTGATAATGGGTAATCCTCTTCTAGTTACATTTAAGGTATCGATCCCTTTGTACTTGCTAATTTGTAAATGGGTAATCCTCTTCTAGTTACATTTAAGGTATCGATCCATTTGGACTTGCTAATTTGTAAATGGGTAATCCCCTTTGAGTTACATTTAAGGTATCGATCCATTTGGACTTGCTAATTTGATAATGGGTAATCCTCTTCTAGTTACATTTAAGGTATCCATCCATTTGGACTTGCTAAATTGATAATGGGTAATCCTCTTCTAGTTACATTTAAGGTATCGATCCCTTTGTACTTGCTAATTTGTAATTGGGTAATCCTCTTCTAGTTACATTTAAGGTATCGATCCATTTGGACTTGCAAATTTGTAAATGGGTAATCCTCTTCTAGTTATATTTAAGGTATCGATCCATTTGGACTTGCTAATTTGTAAATGGGTAATCCTCTTTGAGTTACATTTGAGGTATCGATACATTTGGACTTGCTAATTTGATAGTGGGTAATCCTCTTCGAGTTAAATTTAAGGTATCGATCCATTTGGACTTGCTAATTTGAAAATGGGTAATCCTCTTCTAGTTACATTTAAGGTATCGATCCATTTGGACTTGCCAATTTGATAATGGGTAATCCTCTTCTAGTTACATTTAAGGTATCGATCCATTTGGACTTGCTAATTTGATAATGCGTAATCCTCTTCTAGTTACATTTAAGGTATCGATCCCTTTGTACGTGCTAATTTGTAAATGGGTAATCCTGTTCTAGTTACATTTAAGGTATCGATCCATTTGGACTTGCTAATTTGTAAATGGGTAATCCTCTTCTAGTTACATTTAAGGTATCGATCCATTTGTACTTGCTAATTTGTAAATGGGTAATCCTCTTCTAGTTACATTTAAGGTATCGATCCATTTGGACTTGCTAATTTTAAATAGGTAATCCTCTTCTAGTTACATTTAAGGTATCGATCCATTTGGACTTGCTAATTTGTAAATGGGTAATCCTCTTCTTGTTACATTTAAGGTATCGATCCATTTGGACTTGCTAATTTGTAAATGGGTAATCCTCTTTGAGTTACATTTAAGGTATCGATACATTTGGACTTGCTAATTCGATAGTGGGTAATCCTCTTCGAGTTAAATTTAAGGTATCGATCCATTTGGACTTGCTAATTTGAAAATGGGTACTCCTCTTTGAGTTACATTTAAGGTATCGATCCATTTGGACTTGCTAATTTGTAAATGGGTAAACCTCTTTGAGTTACATTTAAGGATCGCTCCATTTGGACTTGCTAATTTGATAATGGGTAATCCTCTTCTAGTTACATTTAAGGTATCGATCCATTTGGACTTGCTAATTAGAAAATAGGTAATCCTCTTCTAGTTACATTTAAGGTATCGATCCATTTGGACTTGCTAATTTGTAAATGGGTAATCCTCTTCTAGTTACATTTAAGGTATCGATCGATTTGGACTTGCTAATTTGTAAATGGGTAATCCTCTTTGAATTACATTTAAGGTATCGATACATTTGGACTTGCTAATTTGATAGTGGGTAATCCTCTTCGAGTTAAATTTAAGGTATCGATCCATTTGGACTTGCTAATTTGATAATGGGTAATCCTCTTCTAGTTACATTACAGGTATCGATCCATTTGGACTTGCTAATTTGATAATGGGTAATCCTCTTCTAGTTACATTTAAGGTATCGATCCCTTTGTACTTGCTAATTTGTAAATGGGTAATCCTCTTCTAGTTACATTTAAGGTATCGATCCATTTGGACTTGCTAATTTGTAAATGGGTAATCCCCTTTGAGTTACATTTAAGGTATCGATCCATTTGGACTTGCTAATTTGATAATGGGTAATCCTCTTCTAGTTACATTTAAGGTATCCATCCATTTGGACTTGCTAAATTGATAATGGGTAAACCTCTTCTAGTTACATTTAAGGTATCGATCCCTTTGTACTTGCTAATTTGTAATTGGGTAATCCTCTTCTAGTTACATTTAAGGTATCGATCCATTTGGACTTGCAAATTTGTAAATGGGTAATCCTCTTCTAGTTATATTTAAGGTATCGATCCATTTGGACTTGCTAATTTGTAAATGGGTAATCCTCTTTGAGTTACATTTGAGGTATCGATCCATTTGTACTTGCTAATTTGTAAATGGGTAATCCTCTTCTAGTTACATTTAAGGTATCGATCCCTTTGTACTTGCTAATTTGTAATTGGGTAATCCTCTTCTAGTTACATTTAAGGTATCGATCCATTTGGACTTGCAAATTTGTAAATGGGTAATCCTCTTCTAGTTATATTTAAGGTATCGATCCATTTGGACTTGCTAATTTGTAAATGGGTAATCCTCTTTGAGTTACATTTGAGGTATCGATACATTTGGACTTGCTAATTTGATAGTGGGTAATCCTCTTCGAGTTAAATTTAAGGTATCGATCCATTTGGACTTGCTAATTTGAAAATGGGTAATCCTCTTCTAGTTACATTTAAGGTATCGATCCATTTGGACTTGCCAATTTGATAATGGGTAATCCTCTTCTAGTTACATTTAAGGTATCGATCCATTTGGACTTGCTAATTTGATAATGCGTAATCCTCTTCTAGTTACATTTAAGGTATCGATCCCTTTGTACGTGCTAATTTGTAAATGGGTAATCCTGTTCTAGTTACATTTAAGGTATCGATCCATTTGGACTTGCTAATTTGTAAATGGGTAATCCTCTTCTAGTTACATTTAAGGTATCGATCCATTTGTACTTGCTAATTTGTAAATGGGTAATCCTCTTCTAGTTACATTTAAGGTATCGATCCATTTGGACTTGCTAATTTTAAATAGGTAATCCTCTTCTAGTTACATTTAAGGTATCGATCCATTTGGACTTGCTAATTTGTAAATGGGTAATCCTCTTCTTGTTACATTTAAGGTATCGATCCATTTGGACTTGCTAATTTGTAAATGGGTAATCCTCTTTGAGTTACATTTAAGGTATCGATACATTTGGACTTGCTAATTCGATAGTGGGTAATCCTCTTCGAGTTAAATTTAAGGTATCGATCCATTTGGACTTGCTAATTTGAAAATGGGTACTCCTCTTTGAGTTACATTTAAGGTATCGATCCATTTGGACTTGCTAATTTGTAAATGGGTAAACCTCTTTGAGTTACATTTAAGGATCGCTCCATTTGGACTTGCTAATTTGATAATGGGTAATCCTCTTCTAGTTACATTTAAGGTATCGATCCATTTGGACTTGCTAATTAGAAAATAGGTAATCCTCTTCTAGTTACATTTAAGGTATCGATCCATTTGGACTTGCTAATTTGTAAATGGGTAATCCTCTTCTAGTTACATTTAAGGTATCGATCGATTTGGACTTGCTAATTTGTAAATGGGTAATCCTCTTTGAATTACATTTAAGGTATCGATACATTTGGACTTGCTAATTTGATAGTGGGTAATCCTCTTCGAGTTAAATTTAAGGTATCGATCCATTTGGACTTGCTAATTTGATAATGGGTAATCCTCTTCTAGTTACATTACAGGTATCGATCCATTTGGACTTGCTAATTTGATAATGGGTAATCCTCTTCTAGTTACATTTAAGGTATCGATCCCTTTGTACTTGCTAATTTGTAAATGGGTAATCCTCTTCTAGTTACATTTAAGGTATCGATCCATTTGGACTTGCTAATTTGTAAATGGGTAATCCCCTTTGAGTTACATTTAAGGTATCGATCCATTTGGACTTGCTAATTTGATAATGGGTAATCCTCTTCTAGTTACATTTAAGGTATCCATCCATTTGGACTTGCTAAATTGATAATGGGTAAACCTCTTCTAGTTACATTTAAGGTATCGATCCCTTTGTACTTGCTAATTTGTAAATGGGTAATCCTCTTTGAGTTACATTTAAGGTATCGATCCATTTGGACTTGCTAATTTGATAATGGGTAATCCTCTTCTAGTTACATTTAAGGTATCGATCCCTTTGTACTTGCTAATTTGTAAATGGGTAATCCTCTTTTAGTTACATTTAAGGTATCGATCCATTTGGACTTGCTAATTTGTAAATGGGTAATCCTCTTTGAGTTACATTTAAAGTATAGATCCATTTGGACTTGCTAATTTGATAATGGGTAATCCTCTTCTAGTTACATTTAAGGTATCGATCCATTTGTACTTGCTAATTTGTAAATGGGTAATCCTCTTCTAGTTACATTTAAGGTGTCGATCCATTTGGACTTGCTAATTTGTAAATGGGTAATCCTCTTTGAGTTACATTTAAAGTATCGATCCATTTGGACTTGCTAATTTGTTAATGGGTAATCCTCTTCTAGTTACATTTAAGGTATCGATCCATTTGGACTTGCTAATTTGTAAATGGGTAATCCTCTTCTAGTTACATTTAAGGTATCGATCCATTTGGACTTGCTAATTTGAAATTAGGTAATCCTCTTCTAGTTACATTTAAGGTATCGATCCATTTGGACTTGCTAATTTGTAAATGGGTATTCCTCTTCTAGTTACATTTAAGGTATCGATCCATTTGGACTTGCTAATTTGTAAATGGGTAATCCTCTTCTAGTTACATTTAAGGTATCGATCCATTTGGACTTGCTAATTTGTAAATGGGTAATCCTCTTTGAGTTACATTTAAGGTATCGTTCCATTTGGACTTGCTAATTTGATAATGGGTAATCCTCTTCTAGTTACATTTAAGGTATCGATCCCTTTGGACTTGCTAATTTGTAAATGGGTAATCCTCTTTGAGTTACATTTAAGGTATCGATCCATTTGGACTTGCTAATTTGATAATGGGTAATCCTCTTTGAGTTACATTTAAAGTATCGATCCATTTGGACTTGCTAATTTGTTAATGGGTAATCCTCTTCTAGTTACATTTAAGGTATCGATCCATTTGTACTTGCTAATTTGTAAATGGGTAATCCTCTTCTAGTTACATTTAAGGTATCGATCCATTTGGGCTTGCTAATTTGAAATTAGGTAATCCTCTTCTAGTTACATTTAAGGTATCGATCCATTTGGACTTGCTAATTTGTAAATGGGTAATCCTCTTCTAGTTACATTTAGGGTATCGATCCATTTGGACTTGCTAATTTGTAAATGGGTAAATCCTCTTCTAGTTACATTTAAGGTATCGATCCATTTGCACTTGCTAATTTGTAAATGGGTAAATCCTCTTCTAGTTACATTTAAGGTATCGATCCATTTGGACTTGCTAATTTGTAAATGGGTAATCCTCTTCTAGTTACATTTAAGGTATCGATCCATTTGCACTTGCTAATTTGTAAATGGGTAAATCCTCTTCTAGTTACATTTAAGGTATCGATCCATTTGGACTTGCTAATTTGTAAATGGGTAATCCTCTTCTAGTTACATTTAAGGTATCGATCCATTTGCACTTGCTAATTTGTAAATGGGTAAATCCTCTTCTAGTTACATTTAAGGTATCGATCCATTTGGACTTGCTAATTTGTAAATGGGTAATCCTCTTTGAGTTACATTCAAGGTATCGATCCATTTGGACTTGCTAATTTGATAATGGGTAATCCTCTTCTAGTTACATTTAAGGTATCGATCCCTTTGTACGTGCTAATTTGTAAATGGGTAATCCTGTTCTAGTTACATTTAAGGTATCGATCCATTTGGACTTGCTAATTTGTAAATGGGTAATCCTCTTTGAGTTACATTTAAGGTATCGATCCATTTGGACTTGCTAATTTGATAATGGGTAATCCTCTTCTAGTTACATTTAAGGTATCGATCCATTTGGACTTGCTAATTTGTAAATGGGTAATCCTCTTCTAGTTACATTTAAGGTATCGATCCATTTGGACTTGCTAATTTGTAAATGGGTAATCCTCTTTGAGTTACATTTAAGGTATCGATCCATTTGGACTTGCTAATTTGATAATGGGTAATCCTCTTCTAGTTACATTTAAGGTATCGATCCATTTGGACTTGCTAATTTGATAATGGGTAATCCTCTTCTAGTTACATTTAAGGTATCGATCCCTTTGTACTTGCTAATTTGTAAATGGGTAATCCTCTTCTAGTTACATTTAAGGTATCGATCCATTTGGACTTGCTAATTTGTAAATGGGTAATCCTCTTTGAGTTACATTTAAGGTATCGATCCATTTGGACTTGCTAATTTGATATTGGGTAATCCTCTTCTAGTTACATTTAAGGTATCGATCCATTTGGACTTGCTAATTTGTAAATGGGTAATCCTCTTTGAGTTACATTTAAGGTATCGATCCATTTGGACTTGCTAATTTGATAATGGGTAATCCTCTTCTAGTTACATTTAAGGTATCGATCCCTTTGTACGTGCTAATTTGTAATTGGGTAATCCTCTTCTAGTTACATTTAAGGTAACGATCCCTTTGTACTTGCTAATTTGTAAATGGGTACTTCTAGTTACATTTAAGGTATCGATCTATTTGGACTTGCTAATTTGTAAATGGGTAATCCTCTATGAGTTAAATTTAAGGTATCGATCCATTTGGACTTGCTAATTTGATAATGGGTAATCCTCTTCTAGTTACATTTAAGGTATCGAGCCATTTGGACTTGCTAATTTGTAAATGGGTAATCCTCTTTGAGTTACATTTAAGGTATCGATCCATTTGGACTTGCTAATTTGATAATGGGTAATCCTCTTCTAGTTACATTTAAGGTATCGATCCATTTGGACTTGCTAATTTGATAATGGGTAATCCTCTTCTAGTTACATTTAAGGTATCGATCCCTTTGTACTTGCTAATTTGTAAATGGGTGATCCTCTTCTAGTTACATTTAAGGTATCGATCCATTTGGACTTGCTAATTTGTAAATGGGTAATCCTCTTTGAGTTACATTTAAGGTATCGATCCATTTGGACTTGCTAATTTGATAATGGGTAATCCTCTTCTAGTTACATTTAAGGTATCGATCCATTTGGACTTGCTAATTTGTAAATGGGTAATCCTCTTTGAGTTACATTTAAGGTATCGATCCATTTGGACTTGCTAATTTGTAAATGGGTAATCCTCTTTGAGTTACATTTAAGGTTTCGATCCATTTGGACTTGCTAATTTGTAAATGGGTAATCCTCTTTGAGTTACATTTAAGGTATCGATCCATTTGGACATGCTAATTTGATAATGGGTAATCCTCTTCGAGTTAAATTTAAGGTATCGATCCATTTGGATCTGCTAATTTGAAAATGGGTAATCCTCTTCTAGTTACATTTTAGGTATCGATCCATTTGGACTTGCTAATTTGTAAATGGGTAATCCTCTTTGAGTTACATCCCAATAAACATTTTAGCCTGCGAATAGCCTGTAAACAGCCTGTCAGGTACAGCCTGTCCCTGTGCCTGTACCTGCGGCAGCCTCAATAACACCCTGACACAGGTACGAAACAGCTTAAGTGGCGCAAGAAATAGCCGGTGTTAAACTTGATTACAGGCACCAAATAGCCTGCGGTTAACTCATCGCAGGTAAAAAATTACCCTAATGGCAGCCTCATGGCAGCCCTGACACAGGCCTGCGGTTAGCCTGCGGTTAGCCTGCGGTTAGCCTGCGGTTACCTTTATCGCAGGCAAAAAAAAAGCCTGCATTAAACTTTATCGCAGGCTCGAGGCAGCGCCTGGCACAAAAATAATTTATATAGATTAAATTTCGTTTAATAAATTTAATTTACTATAATCAATTTTGAAAATCAAAATAAAAAAATTTAATTTTTTTAATTTACCATTTATTTTATTTCTTCGTTTCAGCTGCTAATTTTACAATTTTAACTCTACAACATATAATTTTTTATTTTACCCGTTTTTTTTAATATTTGTAGGACCTTGTAATATTTCTAATATCTAATATTTATTGGTTGATGATGTTGTCGTCCTTCTTTGTTCTTGGAGTCTGAAAAATCTGAAATTAAATGTTGAATTTTTGAAATAAAATTCTTACCCTTACCGAGGATCGAACCCTGGACCTTTGCCTTCCATGTACCACCGCGTTGCCGTCTGAGCCACGTAGAAGTGTTTATTTTAGTTGTGATAAAATTATAAGTCGAGGGAATTACTTTTATAAGAAAAAAAATTCTAATCGGATCTAATTTCGTAGATGTCTCATTGTAACGTTTGATGGTTCGATATATCAATTTTAAATTTAAATTATTTATAATATAATATATTTTAATGTTAAATATTTTTCACATTTCAATATTAGTTTTCTTTTCTACAATATTTTTGTTTTCGACATACCACGTGGGTGTTCATAAAAATTTGTATTTTTATATCTTATTCACTAAAAATTTTTATTTATTAAAATACACTTTCCACTGTATGTGTGAACAGAATTTTTCCTAACAGCATTCGGAAAAAGAGCAAACGCCGATAATTATTAAATGTTTAAAAATCGAGCTCCGAGCAACACGTGTACACACTTATACCAGGTTATTATAATGAATATGCATTTTTCAATTTCTGAAAATATATATTCCAAGATACCGTTAATTTACCTTGATTAATTTTTACAATTAAAAATTATTTAAATTTTCCAGAAACTTTTAGAAAAAAATATTCGTGAGTCATCAATCGCAAATAAAATTTTGGCAGTGTAAACCTGTAAAAATTTTAACCAAACTATTGGTACTGAGAGGCCCCGGGTTCAAATCTCAGAAACCCACAATTTTTTTTACACTTTTGTGTATTAAGTTTTATATGTAATTTATTAAAAATTTTTATTTATTAAAATATACTTTCCACTGTATGTGTGAACAGAATTTTTTCTAACAGCATTCGGAAAAAAGAACAAACGCCGATAATTATTAAATGTTTAAAAATGCAGCTCCGAGCAACACGTGTACACACTTATACCAGGTTATTATAATGAATATGCATTTTTCAATTTCTGAAAATATATATTCCAAGATACCGTTAATTTACCTTGATTAATTTTTACAATCAAATTTTTTTTCAAAAAAATGTTATGTTGTTTTATGCCGATAAATTACCTAACGGCAGGGGCTGTCGCAGGTTAAATTATTAGCTAAATTGCAGGCACAAATAAATAACCTAACGACAGGGCTGCCGCAGGTTAAATTATTAGCTAAATTGCAGGCACAGATAAATAACATAACCGCAGGGCTGCCGCAGGTTAAATTATTAGCTAATTACAGGCCCAGATAAATAACCCAACGGCAGGCCTGACGCAGGCTAAATTACCGGTTAAATGCAGGCACAGACAAATTGCAGGCCTGACACAGGCCTGTGTCAGGTGCAGGCTATTTACAGGCTATTTGCAGGCTAAAAATGTTACTTGGGATTTAAGGTATCGATCCATTTGGACTTGCTAATTTGTAAATGGGTAATCCTCTTTGAGTTACATTTAAGGTATCGATCCATTTGGACTTGCTAATTTGATAATGGGTAATCCTCTTCTAGTTACATTTAAGGTATCGATCCCTTTGTACGTGCTAATTTGTAAATGGGTAATCCTCTTCTAGTTACATTTAAGGTAACGATCCCTTTGTACTTGCTAATTTGTAAATGGGTACTTCTAGTTACATTTAAGGTATCGATCTATTTGGACTTGCTAATTTGTAAATGGGTAATCCTCTATGAGTTACATTTAAGGTATCGATCCATTTGGACTTGCTAATTTGATAATGGGTAATCCTCTTCTAGTTACATTTAAGGTATCGATCCCTTTGTACTTGCTAATTTGTAAATGGGTAATCCTCTTTGAGTTACATTTAAGGTATCGATCCATTTGGACTTGCTAATTTGATAATGGGTAATCCTCTTCTAGTTACATTTAAGGTATCGATCCCTTTGTACTTGCTAATTTGTAAATGGGTAATCCTCTTCTAGTTACATTTAAGGTATCGATCCATTTGGACTTGCTAATTTGTAAATGGGTAATCCTCTTTGAGTTACATTTAAAGTATAGATCCATTTGGACTTGCTAATTTGATAATGGGTAATCCTCTTCTAGTTACATTTAAGGTATCGATCCATTTGTACTTGCTAATATGTAAATGGGTAATCCTCTTTGAGTTACATTTAAGGTATCGATCCATTTGGACTTGCTAATTTGATAATGGGTAATCCTCTTCTAGTTACATTTAAGGTATCGATCCCTTTGTACTTGCTAATTTGTAAATGGGTAATCCTCTTCTAGTTACATTTAAGGTATCGATCCATTTGGACTTGCTAATTTGTAAATGGGTAATCCTCTTTGAGTTACATTTAAAGTATAGATCCATTTGGACTTGCTAATTTGATAATGGGTAATCCTCTTCTAGTTACATTTAAGGTATCGATCCATTTGTACTTGCTAATATGTAAATGGGTAATCCTCTTCTAGTTACATTTAAGGTATCGATCCATTTGGACATGCTAATTTGTAAATGGGTAATCCTCTTTGAGTTACATTTAAAGTATCGATCCATTTGGACTTGCTAGTTTGTTAATGGGTAATCCTCTTCTAGTTACATTTAAGGTATCGATCCATTTGTACTTCCCAAGTAACATTTTTAGCCTGCAAATAGCCTGTAAATAGCCTGCACCTGACACAGGCCTGTGTCAGGCCTGCAATTTGTCTGTGCCTGCATTTAACCGGTAATTTAGCCTGCGTCAGGCCTGCCGTTGGGTTATTTATCTGGGCCTGTAATTAGCTAATAATTTAACCTGCGGCAGCCCTGCGGTTATGTTATTTATCTGTGCCTGCAATTTAGCTAATAATTTAACCTGCGGCAGCCCTGTCGTTAGGTTATTTATCTGTGCCTGCAATTTAGCTAATAATTTAACCTGCGACAGCCCCTGCCGTTAGGTAATTTATCGGCATAAAACAACATAACATTTTTTTGAAAAAAAATTTGATTGTAAAAATTAATCAAGGTAAATTAACGGTATCTTGGAATATATATTTTCAGAAATTGAAAAATGCATATTCATTATAATAACCTGGTATAAGTGTGTACACGTGTTGCTCGGAGCTGCATTTTTAAACATTTAATAATTATCGGCGTTTGTTCTTTTTCCGAATGCTGTTAGAAAAAATTCTGTTCACACATACAGTGGAAAGTGTATTTTAATAAATAAAAATTTTTAATAAATTACATATAAAACTTAATACACAAAAATGTAAAAAAAATTGTGGGTTTCTGAGATTTGAACCCGGGGCCTCTCAGTACCAATAGTTTGGTTAAAATTTTTACAGGTTTACACTGCCAAAATTTTATTTGCGATTGATGACTCACGAATATTTTTTTCTAAAAGTTTCAAGGTCTCCCAGATCCGGGGTAACCGTCGGAAGGACACGTAAGCGTCACCGCGCTGTTGCACGAAAAACATCCAAAGACCTAATCCGGGTCGCCCAAAAATTCTGCACATGATTACGCAATATCGTCATTTGACCTTGTGGACTTAAAAAAAAAAAAAAAAAAAGATTCCAACTTACTTAGTTACCTGTCGCATACTTTATCTACGACCTACGTATTGCTTTGCGGAACCGCGAGTCCCAATTTGAGGCCGTCGTGATGCGGCCCACAAATCGAAATTTTAATCTCCACCAAAAAGGTGAAACATAGAAAAAGCCATAACCCGGCAAATGGTTATAAAAAGCATAAGCTTTCGGCTTCACCTGCCGCTTTTCCTGCTTCATCCGCCGCTTGTCATGTCTGTGGGTGGAAGGTACAAGACAGCTAGCCCATAGGAATTACCCAGTGTCGGAGCTCGCTGGGTCGCTCGAAAGCGTTCGTGGGTTCGTATAAAAATAATTGATCTGCTTTGCGAAAATAACTGTGCCCGGGCGCCAAGCGAAGAAATAACAGATTTCAGAAATCTCTTAGTCCATTAAATCAACACTAAAAGGAAAATAATAAATGAACGAAAAATATCTGAGCACACACAGTTGCGAAATAGACTCTACTACAGCTTGTGGTAGCTAAGCGGAATGCTTCTTACAAAAAAGAACAAATTCCAAAAATTTAGTTAAACAATTTAACTAACAAAAAATCGCTACCAAGGCTAAAGCAGAGCCTTTGTCCGTTGTAAAGATGGAATAACTAGTACCTGGATGTTATGGTACATAGTTGTGAAAAAAAATAAAATGGTAAGATGGTTTGTGATGTTAAAACCAGTAGGTGAACGAACCTTAGCAGATTTACCCGATTCATGATGTTATTGAACCAGTAAGCAGACAAACATTACCCAACCAACCTCCCATAAGATCCACAGCAAGCTAAAACGTATTTTAGCTTGTGGAATAATCACATAAAAATCAAAATAACAACACATCACAATTTATTAAAATAAACATAAATTCGGCAATCAGATGGTCGTTGCCTTAACGTGGTGGAAATTTGCAGTGGTTGCAGAACAAAACCCATACGGAGGCCTGGATGCTATCGCCGAAAACTACTCCCTAAAAATCAATCAGCTGGAAGTTCAAGTGGTAATACAAATCCCGCCAAGCGGAACCACTATCGAACTCCAGGGTCGAACAAGCGATAGCGTCGACGACAAAAATCAAACCTCCGGTACGTTGGTTTACCACGCTATTTATTTTCAAAAAAACTCATAAATAAAAATAAACACATAAAAAAATGTCGAAAGTAAAAATTTCAAGTACGAGACTTGAACGTACGACGATCAGTTTGGACTTCCAATGCCAATTGCATTCAACCAGCGCCGTTCGATACTAATTATCGAAAATAATGCTCTGTTCAACTTCAAACAAAATAATTATTAATTTAAAATTCAAAATTCATTAATAATTTTAAAATATAAAGATTTGAACACATCGCATTTTTATTATCGACGCCTTGCGAACGTAAAACTTTAATCAGCCTGTAATCACGTCGAACAAAAGTGCTTATCTGCAAACAGACGATTACTTTGGCCAAAAAAACGTTCATAGCCAAAGTGCATGGCAAAGTAATCCAAGATTACTTGGATTACTTGGACAGATGAAAGGTTTATTGTAAATGTTTATTGTAAAAAAGGCTTAGCCGTAGATGATGAAATAAATAAATAAATAAATAAATAAGATGTTGGACAAATAAAAAATAATAAGACATAAGCAAAAAGCAAAAAAACAATAAAACATTAAAGCAAAAAGTTATAAAGCGCAAAATGATACGAAATACCTGTGATCATCTGGCTAGGTCGTTAAACTAGAAATGCGGTCAGAATTTTCCTGATATGGTGGAATGATAGCGGTCCCTCATGTGGACATCAGCTTCCAAAAAAATCGGTCCGGAAGCGTAAAAAAAAATCGGGCTTGCGCTAAAAAAGATACACTGGTGCTTCCGCACTTAAAATCTAATTTTACCATTTTAAAACATTCGTAAAATTGTAGAAACCCTGGAGAGCAAAAATTAGCACGTCTTGCTTGTAGCACAGAATTTTATCGACCCTCTTTATCTTTTCAAAACTGTCTTAACGGCCTCTTTGATTTTAATTTTGAAAAATTCTGACCGTCATTTTGGTTGTCTAACTCACAGGCATAGAAATATATAAATCCTCAATTAAATTCGGTCGTCTTTAAGATGTTAAAAATAAAACGACCTACGGTGGTATCAGAAATGAGAATTAAAAAATAAACTATTTCGCTGGGCGAAATATAGTAACATTTGAATGTTACAAAGGTCGAGGTTTGTAATCGAAATTTTTAAAAATTTGCATTTCCGCAATTTGCCGGCTGATGATACATTGACAGATGACAGATGAAAGATGCAAGATGCAAGATGACAGATGACAGATGACAGATGACAGATGAAAGATGACAGATGGCAGATGACAGATGACAAATGACAAATGACAGATGACAGATGTCAGATGACAGCTGAAAGATGCAAGATGACAGATGACAGATGACAGATGATAGATGACAGATGACAGATGACAGATGACAGATGTCAGATGACAGATGAAAGATGCAAGATGACAGATGACAGATTACAGATTACAGATTACAGATTACAGATGACAGATGAAAGATGCAAGATGACAAATGACAGATGACAAATGACAGATGACAGATGACAGATGACAGATGACAGATGACAGATGTCAGATGACAGATGAAAGATGCAAGATGACAGATGAAAGATGCAAGATGACAGATGACAGATGACAGATGTCAGATGACAGATGAAAGATGCAAGATGACAGATGACAGATGACAGATGACAGATGACAGATGACAGATGAAAGATGACAGATGGCAGATGACAGATGACAAATGACAAATGACAGATGACAGATGACAGATGACAAATGACAAATGACAGATGACAGATGTCAGATGACAGATGAAAGATGCAAGATGACAGATGACAGATGACAGATGTCAGATGACAGATGAAAGATGCAAGATGACAGATGACAGATGACAGATGACAGATGAAAATGACAGATGGCAGATGACAGATGACAAATGACAAATGACAGATGACAGACGACAGATGACAGATGACAAATGACAAATGACAGATGACAGATGACAGATGAAAGATGACAGATGGCAGATGACAGATGACAAATGACAGATGACAGATGAAAGATGCAAGATGACAGATGACAGATGACAGATGACAGATGAAAGATGCAAGATGACAGATGACAGATGACAGATGACATATGACAGATGACAGATGAAAGATGAAAGATGAAAGATGACAGATGACAGATGACAGATGACAGATGAAAGATGCAAGATGACAGATGACAGATGTCAGATGACAGATGACAGATGTCAGATAACAGATGAAAGATGCAAGATGACAGATGCAAGATGACAGATGACAGATGACAGATGAAAGATGTAAGATGACAGATGGCAGATGACAAATGAAAGATGCAAGATGACAGATGACAGACTAGAGACTCCTGAAAATTTATGATTTTTAAAGTAGGATGCAAGAAAATCGAACCTTTCTTAACTATTTTAATAAATATCTCCTTGCATTCATATATTCCTGGTACGCACTCGAAAATTTGGTAAGTATCGGACCAGGCAAAGTATCTGCTTTCTATCTTCTTTCACTTCTGTGATCCTGCTAGAGAATCCAGAAAATTGCAATTTTTACAGTAGGATGCAAGAAAATCGAACCGTTCTTAACTATTTTAATAAATATCTCATTGCATTCATATATTTCTGGTACGGACTCGGAAATTTGGTAAGTATTTGAGCAGGCATAGTATCTGCTTTCTATCTTCTTTCACTTCTGTGATCCTGCTAGAGAATCCAGAAAATTTGCGATTTTTACAGTAGGTTGCAAGAAAATCGAACCGTTTATAACTATTTTAATAAATATCTCCTTGCATTCATATATTCCCGGTACGGACTCGAAAATTTGGTAAGTATCGGACCAGGCACAGTATCTGCTTTCCATCTTATTTCACTTCTGTGATCCTGCTAGAGAAACCGCGGTACAAATTAAAAATTCGATTCGGCGACAAATTTCGGCCTTAAAAATAATTTTCAAGGTCACATATCTTGGAACAATTTAAAGCCAACGACGGTGTCTATCGAGAACCTTAATTTGGGCAATTTTGTGAAATTACATAAATTCGCCTTAAGGGCCGTAACTTGGCCTTCGAAAGAGATTTCAAGGTCAAAATGATGGTGCTTTTAATATCTGCGTGAGGGCAATAAGATGTGGCACATTTCAAGGTCTCCCAGATCCGGGGTAACCGTCGGAAGGACACGTTAGCGTCACCGCGCTGTTGCACGAAAAACATCCAAAGCCCTAATCGGGGTCGCCCAAAAAATCTGCACACGATTACGCAGATGAAAGATGCAAGATGACAGATGACAAATGAAATATGCAAGATGACAGATGACAGATGACAAATGAAAGATGCAAGATGACAGATGACAGATGACAGATGAAAGATATAAGATGACAGATGGCAGATGACAGATGACAAATGAAAGATGCAAGATGACAGATGACAGATGACAGATGATAGATGACAGATGACAGATGACAGATGACAAATGAAATATGCAAGATGACAGATGACAGATGACAAATGAAAGATGCAAGATGACAGATGACAGATGACAGATGAAAGATATAAGATGACAGATGGCAGATGACAAATGAAAGATGCAAGATGACAGAATACAGATGACAGATGACAGCTGACAGATGAAAGATGCAAGATGACAGATGACAGATGACAGATGACAGATGACAGATGACAGATGTCAGATGACAGATGAAAGATGCAAGATGACAGATGAAAGATGCAAGATGACAGATGACAGATGACAGATGATAGATGACAGATGACAGATGACAGATGACAGATGACAATTGACAAATGAAAGATGCAAGATGACAGATGACAGTTGACAAATGAAAGATGCAAGATGACAGATGACAGATGACAAATGAAATATGCAAGATGACAGATGACAAATGAAAGATGCAAGATGACAGATGACAGATGACAGATAACAGATGACAGATGCCAGATGACAGATGACAGATGACAGATGACAAATGAAATATGCAAGATGACAGATGACAAATGAAAGATGACAGATGACAGATGACAGATGACAGATGACAGATGACAGATGAAAGATGTAAGATGACAGATGACAGATGACAAATGAAAGATGCAAGATGACAGGTGACAGATGACAGATGACAGATGAAAGATGCAAGATGACAGATGACAGATGACAGATGACAGATGACAAATGAAAGATGCAAGATGACAGATGAAAGATGACAGATGACAGATGACAATTGAAAGATGCAAGATGACAGATGAAAGATGACAGATGACAGATGCCAGATGACTGATGACAGATGACAGATGACAAATGAAAGATGCAAGATGACAGATGACAGATGACAAATGAAAGATGCAAGATGACAGGTGACAGATGACAGATGACAGATGACAGATGACAGATGACAGATGAAAGATGCAAGATGACAGATGACAGATGACAGATGACAGATGACAGATGACAGATGAAAGATGTAAGATGTAAGATGACAGATGGCAGATGACAGATGAGTAATGAAAATGCAAGATGACAGATGACAGATGAAAGATTCCAGATGACAGATGACAGATGACAGATGACAGATGACAGATGACAGATGAAAGATGTAAGATGACAGATGACAGATGACAAATGAAAGATGCAAGATGACAGGTGACAGATGACAGATGACAGATGAAAGATGCAAGATGACAGATGACAGATGACAGATGACAGATGACAAATGAAAGATGCAAGATGACAGATGAAAGATGACAGATGACAGATGACAATTGAAAGATGCAAGATGACAGATGAAAGATGACAGATGACAGATGCCAGATGACTGATGACAGATGACAGATGACAAATGAAAGATGCAAGATGACAGATGACAGATGACAAATGAAAGATGCAAGATGACAGGTGACAGATGACAGATGACAGATGACAGATGACAGATGAAAGATGCAAGATGACAGATGACAGATGACAGATGACAGATGACAGATGACAGATGAAAGATGTAAGATGTAAGATGACAGATGGCAGATGACAGATGAGTAATGAAAATGCAAGATGACAGATGACAGATGACAGATGAAAGATTCCAGATGACAGATGACAAATGAAAGATGCAAATTGACAGATGAAAGATGACAGATGACAGATACCAGATGACAAATGAAAGATGCAAGATGACAGATGACAGATGACAGATGACAGATGAAAGATGTAAGATGACAGATGGCAGATGACAGATGACAAATGAAAGGTGCAAGATGACAGACTAGATACTCCTGAAAATTTACGATTTTTAAAGTAGGATGCAAGAAAATCGAACCTTTCTTAACTATTTTAATAAATATCTCCTTGCATTCATATATTCCTGGTACGTACTCGGAAATTTGGTAAGTATCTGACCAGACATAGTATCTGCTTTCTATCTTCTTTCACTTCTGCGATCCTGCTAGAGAATCAAGAAAAATTGCGATTTTTACAGTAGAATGTAAGAAAATCGAACCATTCTTAACTATTTTAATGAATATCTCCTTGTATTCATATAATCCTGTTACGGACTCGAAAATTTAGTAAGTATCGGACCATGCAAGGTATCAGCATTCTATCTTCTTTCACTATTACAGGAAATTAGTTACACTATTATATTTTGACGAGTTTACGTAATATTCTTATCTTTTAAAAAAGTATTGCAATTAAATATTAAAAATAAAACAAAGGGTGGTCCAATAATATAACATAATAGCATTAATATGTAGTTTGAATGTGATTGGTTACCTGTCGGTAACCATTAATGAGGGAATGCTACCTCGCGATACTTAAATATGTTTATTAAAAATTGTAATTGAAATGGTAAATAAAGTATTATTGAGTTCGATTGTGAGTTTGCGCACCAGAATCAAGAAAAATTATATACAGTGCATTTTTCGTCGTAAAATCATTAACATTTTTAACAAATAATTATGACATTGCAATATCTTACCATGTTAAAGACAAAAAAGAGTAACAATAAATAAGCGGTTAAACTGTTAAATTTACTGCTGGAATTACATAATCGGATAACTTTATTCTGTAGTAAACCGGGGCTGTGGTTTACAAATTTTTACACTAAAAAAGAGGGATTGGTTTCTGACACCAATCCGAGATAGAGTAAATAAGCTGCCACCAACAAGTTAATTGTAGGAAACTTGTATCCTAGATATTAGTAACGTCTCTTCTTTTAAGGCGTAGGAATAAACCTCTCAGATAACTATGATAAAAATAAAAGAAAGAATGACAATTAATTTCTTTAATTTCAAACGAAATGTAATTTACACCAGCCAAAATAATAAACAAATACACAAATGAAATTTTATAACAAGATTTCTTAATTGGTATAATGTAATATTCCTATGGTATTGGAGAGGGCGATGAGCGCTAGCACTTTAATATCTCAGTCTTTGGCACGTTAGTTAAATTAGATTAATCACAACCGGATTTAAATTACTTTAAAATTGACATACACACACATAAATAATTAATACAAGAGAACACAAAAACGGCACTGGCCCGAAAACGCGACTGACCGGCGATTGACTAACTCGTTAAGATGTTGAAGGGCCTTTTTATGCACTCATGTTATATGAACTTAATGGTACTTTGGGTTCAATATCATTATCTCTTAACTCAAAATCCAAGGGTTGAATTTACTTCCCTTAATTTGTACCATATAACAAGAGGTTCTAAAACTTCATGAGGTCTATAATAGAATTATAAGTATCAGCTTATTCAATATTAAAATGTTTGAGGACCTCTTGTTTGGAGAGATTCAATTGTTTACCATTAATCATTTCGATAATATTATTTAACATTTAGAAAGTTCAGATAACATATTATTTATAATTAAACTTACTAATTAACTACATTTTTTAGCTAATGTGACCCTGTATAATTCTTTAACAAATCATATAATTATATCGCGAGTTTTTACTTTCAATCTAGGTAAAAACTTTAAATAAAATTTGAATTTAAAAGGAATAATATCCCTGTTTAAATTAATATTCGATAAGAACAAGGAACAAATGAGATAATTATATGATATTGATAACTTATATTAATTTGGTGATTAAGTTTATAATTATACAGGTCCGTATTAAAAAGAAATACATGCTTAAAAAAAAAGAGAATTTATGATGACAGTAAAAAGACAATTGTCAGATAATTTACAATAAAATATAAAAATTACAAAATAAAAATAATTTAAAAACAGAAGGGGGGGTCGGATTACTACAATTCCAATTGAAAACCCATGAACAGAGAAGCAATAATTATGATGATAAGGAGCGGGAAAATAATCAAATACGCACTAAAAGCCATCGAATAATTCCATAAGGTTATTTCTTGGAGCTTCAGCCATATTTATTTTATAACACCGATTACTTATTGGCTGTGTAAAAGTGCAGAGAGACAGCGCTACAGAAAGGTTTACCTGTAAAGAAAAAAAAACAATAAATTGTGCACTATTTCAACCATTACAATAACTTTTAACTTTGTTTAAATTTGAGTATGTTTAAATAAAACCACTTTTGGTTATATGAACACTCTCTATTTAGTCCACTCCTCTAATTTCTATTAGTTCACATAATCGAGCACTGACAATTTCTTTATTTATTTACTGTGCAATATTTTAAAAGTAGAAAAATTTTAAACTCCGGCTTTTCAAAGTAAATTACTACAATTGTCCAATTATGTACAATCCAACAACTTCCTTTCCTGTTATCGTCTGCTCCGATTATTGTAGTGGTACAAGGTATGTATGTGTGCAACCGATATGTCTTGGTAGGTATAGTAACATAATATTTTCACACGTTAAAAAGGATTTCATGATAATACTGAATAAGCGGAGAGAAGTAAGTAGCAAGTGGTGATACAACGAGATACAACCTTATTCATTCATTAGCTTATGTGGACTGTGTGTAGTTACAATTATGGGGACAAATAGATAGATACAAAAAAAGTATAAGCCGTATTATTATTAGTAATATAGTGTTAGTTAAAAGTACGATATTATAAGATTAACTTAGTGCAAGAGTATACCTATGTAACGTTGACTGAAATGTATTTGAAGTGTAGATGATCATGTAACCAATAATAATAAACCCCATAGTAAACCCAGTTTCTATTCCAAAATAATAACTTCATGTAGCAACAAATAAATACATTTACTCGTTCCAATAGACCACACCGTCCTCAATCAAATAATAAATATTACACATTATCTCTTAACAATATTTGAATACTCTTCCTACAGACATTTTTGTTGTAATTCGTACGCAAAATTTTCCCCAAGAATTCAAAGTAACAAATGGTATCGCACTTACCCAATCCTTTCTTAAAAATATTTATGTTTCATGTCAAAGTCGTACTAGGGTGTTCTTCCGCTAGTGACCCCTCGTACCTTGTTCCGTGTAACACCTAAAAATAAAAATCTATTAATGATCAAACTGTAAGGAGGTAATACCGTTAAAATCTTCTTTACCTGGGCGCCACTTCCGTAGAGGCCAATGCCCCACGTTGGGCGCCAAATCTGTAAGAGGTAATACCCCGAGTAAAACTTACTACTTCGGTTTGGTCTTTACAATGCCACTTTTCTTGACCGTAGATGTTAGGTACGAGACGGCTAGTTCATAGTTTCTCATTCATGTGTCGAAGAGCTGGGAGGTTCGGGTTGTTAGATAGAACCTTCGTGGGAACGTTAAATTTTGTCGATCTTCCACTTACCGTAATAGCAATTGCCAGGCGCCAGATGAGGTGACAAAACATTAAAAATAAATCCCAATCCTTGCTTCTCTCATCAAAATTTAGAGATGAATAAATTACATCGAGTATACACAAGTAGGCATAATGAAACAAATACTTAGGCACAAATTCTCTTTTAATAAGCAAAATAAATGTTTTATTCTAAATGGAACTGGTTTAAGAAATTTACAAATATTTTTATGATAAACAAAAATCATTTTTGAAGTCTGACATTAACTGCGACATTTTCCATAAAACAAATGTGGAAATTAAATAGGAACAAAATATTGCAACACATAAATGTATAAATTGGAACCATCATTAGATTAAATGATAAACTCAACCAACAAAATAAGATTACAATGTTAAATTTAATCATTTATAAAAGAATAAAATTTATGAACGTTGAACTTCACTAGCGGTATCTTCTTTGAATTGTGGTGTTTAAATAAATTGACAGAAATGTCACAAATTCAATCGCCGAATGCAAAGCTGAATGCTTGCATCGTATATTTAAATATGTTATAAATTTGTAATTTTTAATAAATAAATTTTTAAACAAACTTTTAGGTTTAACCTCATTTTACAAGTAATGGAAGTTTTCCGATCACTTACTTGCTGATGAATGTTGTTCTAACTCACTCGTGCGATCGATCATACGTTGAGTAACTCAAAAAGAATTGTCCTGCTGGTAATGTGGATCTAAAAAATAATCGGAAAAAGGCACAACTTATTTTGAGGTAAAACTTATGCGATTAACTTCGCAGATTTTGTATGAAAGCAAATGAATTATTGATGATAATCCGTATTACAAATTTGTATTAACATAAAATAAATAAATTTTGGATACCACTACGTTTTTGCTGTCTTCTATAAATAATTTTTGTTCGAATTGTTTTTGTTGAAGGTTACACACATTCCTCTTATTGGTATGACGGATATTAGTGGGACAACTGCCTATAGCTCGAGCGACCGCAAACCTGGTCTTCAACTAAATAATTTCCCCCATGGCAAATTTCATCTTCAAAATAATTTACCATCAAAATTGGGCAGACGCAGTTTGCATTGGCTCGGTCGGTTTTTCGCACTTAAAATGGTGGAATCACAATTCCACGGCTATTGACTTTTGCTCCTGTTATCACTCCGTAAATTAAATTTTCGTTATGTCGCACTAGTAAATGATGACTGACTAACGTTTTGGGAGTTTTGCAACCATAACCGATAATTAAATGTTTATTAAATAACTCAAAATAATTCAATTTTGTCGGATCGAAAAAAATATATATATATGTACTCGTTTTCGGGTGTTTATCAACAAACTCGTTACTCTGGTGATATTTCGCCTCCTCGTTTTTTTGTCAAAATTAGGTGCGCCATTCCTATTGATAAATGGGTCACCTACCCTATAGGCGTTAATTACTGTACATTTAATAATTGAATTGGTATATTTTTCCGGTTCATCCGTACAAAACTAAATTGAACAAAAGGAAAATTTTCATTTCCCCCTGAACTAACGGAAACCCGTTACAAAACCTTTTAACCCTCAACAACTTAAAAAGCTTTCTTCTGCCTTAACAAGCACAGTAACCAAATTAAACAAAAAACAAATTAGATGACCATCGTTCACAAAGAGTCCATTGTCGAATGCCCAAAATAACACAATGAACTTCACTGTGAAGCCCTAACTTCATTATCGAACAGTAAGTAATACAAATTTTTACCTTGTGCAATGACTCCACACCTTACGGCTTACTTTTGGCTTCCGTCAAAACCTTCATCACAGACACTGCGGAATGCCTCCTCGATACTTTAAAGGTAGGCGAGGCAACGTACAATATCCTCTCTCCATTAATTTAATATTGATTACCGTAAAAATCAAAACTTTTTATATCCTCCGACACGAATTACCTCAGCATTAAATACATATTAGGTAAAACCTATGTTTTACCCGTACGCGAAAACATACAATTGATATTTTAGTTCTGCAACTACATGTCCTCATTGTTCGAAAACATTTTGTAACGGCTCTGCGAAAAATCGACACATACGACAGGTACATTTAATGGAAGCAGAGGTAAAAACCAAAAATAATCACATCTTTTGCCCCCTGTGCTCGGACAATAAGAAACCTATTTTCATTTTCAATTTTCATAATGTAATAATTGAAGAAGAAACTTTTACTTTTTCTAACTATGAAGAATTTATTACTTGGAGGACACTCTAAGAACGAAATGTGAATTATGTAAAACAGATAGTACTTCAATATTCCGATAAGAAGGTCGTTTACTTTCATTGCACACAAAGTGATACCTATGGTCGGTAGATTATCTTATAAAAAAATGGTTTGTTTAATAAACTAATGTTTAATTTAAGGTTTTAAGAGTGTAAGTACTGGTAAGCGAATGATGAAAAAAGGAGGAACCATCAAAATCAACGGCATTTGTCCATCAAGAATAATTGCACATTGTAGCACAGATTGTAGTAATAATGGTAGCTTGAATATGCTTATAAATTATTTATATATTATATTTCTTTTAATTTGTTATGATTTCTAGGTCAAATTGTAATTTGAAATTTTTTTTTTTAAATAAATAATTTCATTCATTCGGATAGAAAGTTTGCACGGATTAAAACCGAATATTTTTGTCCAACATGAAACAACAATTATTAATAAAAAAGAGGGAAGAGCAATTATTATTAGCAATTGCTTTTCTCTACATTTGATTTGAAATTTTTTTTTGAAAATACATATAACATTTCATTCATTCGAATAGAAAATTTGCAGCGATTGTGATAACGTCACTATGGGTTAAATTTTAATTAACCCCTTCTTCTAATTAGCGCTGCCACCAGGATCGTCTGTTTTCTATCAAATGGAATTGATAGCGAGCCGATAATCCAAAACTCGAATACTTACTTACTTAAGGATTTTTTTATCATTGGTAAACGTGTGAATTGCGGAAGGCTTCCTCGTAGACGCAGGATATTTATGGCAAACAACTAACTACACTGAATATAAACGTATTTGTTTATAAGAAAAGATTTCAATTTTAACAATAACTGGTTTATTAAATATTAATATTAAACAATAATAAAAACTAAAAAAAAACAAAGCAATTGGTTCTACAAACATATGTAACGTTAATAAAATAAAACTAGTTTAATTAAGTAATTGAGATTTGTATTTGACGAGAGACAGTAGGATAAAAGTTAATCTTTTTTTACGAATTTACCGAGTAGGTAAATTTTATGACATATACATTTATTTTATTCCTTGTTCCCTCTCTTTACAGGTTTATCGGCCCTTTGGATTCGAAGATTAATTGATGATTAAATATTTATTTGCACTTGAATTTATTTGTAAATTACCGAACTCGCGAATAATTTATTTAACCAGTTGTAAAACTAATTTAATTTAATAAAAATTATAAAAATTGTTAACACTTCAATAAAAAAAAAGGAGCCAAGTTTGTTAGTTAGCTCGAATTAACACTAAGTTGATAATGGATTTACTTTAGTTAAAAACTTAATCGAGATACTTTAATTTAATAGATGACCGAATTTATGAACCCCATACCAGGAGACCGACATGGCCCGTTCCCCGTATAAGACTCGCCCGTTCCCGTAGAGGACTGCGTATATGACTGGTGAAGACTGGTGAATTTTTAATCATCATCCCTATTTATTAGCGTGACTTATTTCCATTTTGTGGTGGGGCCTGAATATGTGAAACACGTAGAAGGTCCTGCTCTTTTGAGATGGTGTTACGGGATAATTGCCCTTTTTATGCGGAGTGTACGGTCTCCAGACCACCCAAATATTATGCTATCATTTAAGTGCCATCTTATTTTTAAACAACGGAGGATTTGCCCTTGCCATCCCTAAAGCTTTTATTTTCATGTTCTTATATTTAAGGGTAGCTATTAATTGTAATATCTGTCAATTTTAATATTGCCCTAATTGCCTTTTGCTTTTAAAGTTTGGTGTTCCTTATTATTATATTGAATTTTTCACATGTTCCATGTGTGAGATAAAATCATTTAATAGTTTTTGGTCTAGACTCTAGACTGATGGAAGAATTTTACTTATTGAAGCTATGCTTCTTATCGCACGGGTATTGCACGTGTATTTTGCACGGGTATCGCACGGGCAGTTAACTGAAAAAAATCGTTCGTCACACAAAATCGTCACACAAAATCGTCACACAAATATGTAACGGAAATATGTAACGCAAATTCGTCACACAAATTTCGACCGCGACTTTCAAATTTCGAACTTCCCTTCAAACACCATAACTCCGGAACCGAGAGGGCTAGGACCCTGGGAATGGTGGCTATGGATAGGGGGCGGATGTGGCAACCGCCCCCGACCCCACGCCGCCCCCGCCGCCTCCAACCGTTTTTTTGGGAAAATAGTTTTTGAAGCTATGCTTTTGAAGCTATGCTTCTTATCGCACGGGTATCGCATCGGCAGTTAACTGAAAAAAAATCGTTCGTCACACAAATTGGTAACGGAAATATGTAACGGAAATTCGTCACACATATTTCGACCGCGGCTTTCAAATTTCGAAATTCCCTTCAAACACCATAACTCCGGAACCGAGAGGGCTAGGACCCTGGGAATGGTGGCTATGGATAGGGGGCGGAGGTGGCAACCGCCCCCGCCCCCACGCCGCCTCCAACCGGTTTTTAGGGAAAATAGTTTTTTGACAAAACTAAAAAAATTAAAAAATAAAAAAAATTTTATTTTTCAAAAATTTGGAGCTAGTTTTAGTTTTTTGACAAAACTAACAAAATTAAAAAATTCCCGCCCCCCCCTTTCTCCCTTTTCGTGGGTCGGAAAAAAACGTCGAAAAAATTTTCCCTTATTCTTATAAGCAAATTGGAGGCCGAAGGCCGACCCGTATTCTTAAATGCCAGTGGGAGGCCGAAGGCCGACCCGACCCGTGTTCTCTAAATCAAGTGGGAGGCCGAAGGCCGAGCAGTATTCTTATAAGCACGTTGGAGGCCGAAGGCCGACCCATATTCATAAATGCCAGTGGGAGGCCGACCCGACCCGTGTTCTCTAAAGCCAGTGGGAGGCAACCGCCCCCGCCCCCAAGCCCCCCCGCCGCCTCCAACCGGTTTTTAGGGAAAATAGTTTTTGACAATACTAAAAAAATGAAAACATTTTTTTTTAAATTAAAACCCCCCTCCCCTTTTCGTGGGTCGGCAAAAAACGTCAAAAAAATTTTCAAAATTTTTATTTTTTTGTTGGAGGCCGAGGGCCAACCCGTATTCTTAAATGCCAGTGGGAGGCCGAAGGCCGACCCGACCCGTGTTCTCTAAAGCAAGCGGGAGGCCGAAGGCCGACCCGTATTCTTATAAGCACGTTGGAGGCCGAAAGCCAGCCCGTATTCTTAAATGCCAGTGGGAGGCCGAAGGCCGACCCGCGTTCCTGAAAGGCAAGTGGGAGGCCGACCCGTAGTTTTATAAGCAAGTTGGAAGCCGACCCGACCCGACCCGTGTTCTCAAAAGCAAGTGGGAGCAAGCATAACTCCGGTACCGAGAGGGCTAGGACCCTGGGAATAGTGGCTATGGATAGGGGGCGGAGGTGGCAACCACCCCCGACCCCACTCCGCCCCCGCCGCCTCAACCTCCAACCGGTTTTTAGGGAAAATAGTTTTTTGACAAAACTAAAAAAATTTTTAAAAAAAACCCTTTTCGTGGGTCGGCAAAAAACGTCAAAAAAATTTTAAAAATTTTTCACAAAAAGGCCGAAGGCCGAACAACTCCTAGTATGGATCTAGGAACCACGGATCTAGTATGGTCCTCCCCCTGTGAGACCGAAGGCCGAACAACCACTGGCAATCACGGACTAGCAGTCAAGACAGCTGAAGGCATATAAATATAATCTATTATGGTCCGCCCTGTGAGGCCGAAGGCCGAACAACTATGGCATTCACGGATTTATTATGGTCCGCCCTGTGAAGCCGAAGGCCGAACAACTATGGCCTGCACGGATCTATTATGGTCTTCCCCCTGTGAGGCCGAAGGTCAAACAACTATGGCCTTCACGGATCTATTATGGTTCGCCCTGTGGGGCAGAAGGCCGAACAACTATGTCGTTCAAGGATCTATTATGGTTTGCTCTGTGCGTAAGAAGCATAGCTTCTGTGGACGGTCCGACGACCGCTCTCATTTTTCTACTGTCTCTTTGTTTAACATACCTTGACCACCCACGAGTCAATTCCATAGGCGTATCCTTAAGGGTAATTGATTATTATTATATCCTAATATGTTTAAATAATTATGGACAATTTAATCCTTCTAATGAATAATAATTATAACCTAATTTATAAGTAACATGATTTAACATATAAATTCATAAATTCAGCTTTACTAGTTCCAATTTCCGGGGTTGGTATATATTTAATTAAGAATTAATTAACGCGGGTTGTTACACGATTAAGACCGAATATTTTTGTTCATCATGAAACAACAATAAATTCAGTATTTCGAATATTTCTTCAGAAAATTTTATTCAATTATAAATTAATTTTACGAATTAAAAAATTTAAACATTTTTTTGAATTGCACTATGGTTTTGCTATAACTTTCCTCAGCAAAATTTTCCTCTAAATTCAGTATTTCGAATATTTCTTGAGGAACACAGAAAATTTTATTCAATTTATTCAAAATCCTTACTGAACAACTCAAAAACAAACTGCAAATTATCCAAAATGCATGTAAATGAAAGAAAGATTCTTGGGTTAAGCGGACACCAAATAAAACAAATATATTATCTCGTCGACGTTTCGGAGACTTTATTACGTCTCCATCTTCAGGACTAGATGGAGAGAAACGAATTATGGTAACGTAACAAAATCAGCAATAATCTCTTACCTCGATAATAAGTTGGAACAATGTTCTATATAATGGTAAAAAGATTAACAATGGTTCAAAGTGATAGCAATATTCAGTGATGACAAAGGTTAAATATAATGTTAAAAATATGTATAACATATAAAAGGGCAATAAAATCTATAAATTTCAACAATAATAAAATCTTATCACTGAAACTGACAATAAAATGTTTCAAAAGTGACACCTACAAACACGATCGGTATAAAAGATATGCAAATTGATAATTATACCGTGAAAATTCTAAAAATGTAGGCAGGTCCCTCTACACTAGACGCCTTCGAACCAAATGAAGACCCATTTTCCATGAATGTAAACAAAAAGGCAAGGTAGTCGATCGTAACCAAATTTTCATAGAATAGGTTTTCAGGAAAAGTGCCGCTCTGTTAACTTGCATCGTGGTGAATTTTGTTACCCGTTTTTTCATTGTAATATCGAAGAGCGTTCTTGTAACAGCCCTTTATCTGATACGAACTTTGTTTAAATTTTGATTGGATGTCGCAATATACGCCGCCTCTAAGAATGTACGTTTGTAGAAATTTTGTTCTGAGGTGAGAATAGTAACTTCTTCTTTATTGAATTCATGACCTGTGTCTATAATGTGTTCCGACAGGCCTGTTTTACTGGACTTATGTTTTGCGTCATTTAGGTGTTGCTGTAATCTAACATTCAAAATTTGTTTTGTTTGACCTATATATCTTTTCCCACAGTTGCACTTTACATCATAGACAACGTTGGCTTTGTCTAAGGTAGGTATTTTGTCTTTTGTTCTGGTGAACAAAATATTACCTAATTTGAAATTGTTGTAAAATGCAACTTTTATGTTACCCTCTTTGAGAAAGCTGTGGAAGGCAGAGAGCAGTTTATGTTTAAGATCTGGATGGTAGGTGATCTTGCTATATCTCACATTTTCTACCTCAGTTGTTTGTGATTCTAGGACATTGATGGGAGGGTTTCTCCTCCTGAACAGAGCACAGTCTACCAACCTAGATGGATAGCCGTTTTCCAAAAGTTGTCTTTTCAGGTCCATTAATCTGGTGGAGATTAGATTTTTGGGCAAATAGGTATCTATTCTGTGTTTTAAGGTGCTGATAACTGACATCTTATGCTTCATAGGGTGTGAACTGTTGAAGTTTAGTAATCTGCTTGTTGATGACGGCTTTTTATAAATATCCGTGGTCAATGTTCCGTTCTCCTCTCTAGTGATCTTGAGGTCTAGAAATGGGATAGATTTGTTGGATTCTAACTCATATGTAAATGTGAGCAAGTCATCATAGTTGTTAAGTATTTCTAAGCATGTATCAATCTTGTTATTTGGTATAGCCGTCAATATATCATCAACATACAGAAGAAGGAAAGGGATCTTGAAGTCAATAGAACCGAAGAAATTGCACAATAGGTCGTTCATGACAAAACTGGCGAATACCGGGGAGCAAGGGTCACCCATAGCACTGCCAACAAATTGACTGTAGAAGTTATTGTCAAATTTGAAGTAACTGTTAATGAAGATAGTGGTAATTAATTCCGTGAAGATGTTTAGCGGAATGATAGTGTCAGGTGCTATTATGTCCCAATTATTGGATATCGACTTGATTACAGCTTCCTTGGAGATGTTGGTGAACAAGGAGTTAACGTCGAAGGAGACTAAAGTGTAATCTTCTGGGATGGTTTCTTTAGTAATGAGCTCTACCGCCTCCGCCGTATTTCTCACTATGAACATATAGAACATTGTTCCAACTTATTATCGAGGTAAGAGATTATTGCTGATTTTTGTTACGTTACCATAATTCGTTTCTCTCCATCTAGTCCTGAAGATGGAGACGTAATAAAGTCTCCGAAACGTCGACGAGATAATATATTTGTTTTATTTGGTGTCCGCTTAACCCAAGAATCTTTCTTTCATTTAATTATTACCATCGGACAAGAAACATCACTCTGCAAAATGCATGTTTTCGATTTGCAAATGGCATTGGGTGGAAAGAACATGTGACGCCATTCTATGCTTCACTGGGGGTGCTCAAGATGGAAGCTCGGCATGAATTACGGTTTGCTATGCAATTGTTTTCCACCTACAAGTCAACTCTTCCTATTTATCTAAATGGCCTATTATCTAAAAGGAGCGACTGTCATAAGAGAGAATTAAGAAATTTCCATAGCTTGTCAGTTCCAAAACACAAGACGACAAAATTTAAAGGATCGTTCCAGTATATGGCGTGTACTATTTTCAACAAACACTTGGACCTATTTCTGAACGTGAATACCAGAGCCACCTTTAAAGTGAAATTAGTAAACTGTCTGCTGAAATCCTAACGCTCCGCGGATATTTTTTGAAACTATATTCCAATATTGATTTAATAAACCTTATTATTATTAAATAGATGAACTCTCGTGGGATAGTGGATCGCAATAAAACACTAAAGTTGTCACGTCAACGTTTCGGAATCATTTATTGTTCCATCATCAGGACTGTAAAAAACAATGTCGATGAGAAGCAAAGTAACAAAGTCATGGGGGGGGGGGGGTTACACAACTCATAAAGGTTACATACCTAAACAACCGGATGTAATTTCGCTTTTTGCGTTAATCATGGAGCAGGTCAATGCTGAAGGCCATGGGGTTACAATCATCAGTGGTGTCAGAAAATAAAAATTCTAACAAACTCATAACATTACAGTAGTCAACCAATAAATATAAAACTAAACTATTAAAAACTTAACAATTGTAAATATGAAAGTTTTGTTAAGTTTTTAATAGTTTAGTTTTATATTTATTGGTTGACTACTGTAATGTTATGAGTTTGTTAGAATTTTTATTTTCTGACACCACTGATGATTGTAACCCCATGGCCTTCAGCATTGACCTGCTCCATGATTAACGCAAAAAGCGAAATTACATCCGGTTGTTTAGGTATGTAACCTTTATGAGTTGTGTAACCCCCCCCCCCCATGACTTTGTTACTTTGCTTCTCATCGACATTGTTTTTTACAGTCCTGATGATGGAACAATAAATGATTCCGAAACGTTGACGTGACAACTTTAGTGTTTTATTGCGATCCACTATCCCACGAGAGTTCATCTATTTAATCTTTAGCATTTGGACAAGAATTTGGTTAATACTTATTATTATTATTAATTAAAAATTAATTTTTTCTCCAGGATAGCGCGAAATCATTACTTTCTAAAGGATTTATCTCTTCGAAAATAAACAATTCTGGTACAATCTACTGTAACTTGATGATAAATGAACCGAAAACGGTGTTTTCGATTCATGTATATCACGTTTCTATTTTAGTCGGTGTTATGTTAGATTCATAGTTGCTTTGATGCGCTCTTTGTAATTAAATATAAATTTTGTATTATAATACACATGTGGTTAACTTGCTGTAGAGATGCTGTGACGTCACAGCAAATTTTTAAAGTATATTTAGACGTTTTTTACATCAAATAATCTGCAAAATAATTTCTGTCGTGACGTAGAGATGCTGTGACGTCTCATAAAATTTTTAAAAGGAGATTTAGACGCTTTTTATAGCAAATAATCTGCAAAATAATTTTTGTCGTGACGTAGAGATGCTGTGACGCCACGGTAGATTTTTAAAGGAAATTTAGACGCTTTTTACATCAAATAATCTGCAAAATAATTTTTTGTCGTGACGTAAGAGATGCTGTGACGTCTCAGAAACTTTTTAAAAGGAGATTTAGACGCTTTTTATAGCAAATAGTCTGCAAAATAATTTTTGTCTTGACGTAGGAGATGCTGTGACGTCACAGAAAATTTTGAAAAGGAGATTTAGACGTTTTTAATAGCAAATTATCTGGAAATAAATTTTTTGTCATGACGTAGAGATGCTGTGCCGGCACAGCAAATTTTTAAAGGAGATTAAGACTTTTTTTAAAGCAAATAATCTGCAAAATAATTTTTGTCGTGACGTAAAGGACGTCACAGAAAATTTAAAGAAAAAAATTTAGACGTTTTTTATAATAAATAATCTGCAAAATAAATTTTGTCGTGACGTAGGAGATGCTGTGACGTCTGTGCAATTTGACGTCTTACGTATTTCTTATGTCTTACGTTCATTGTGAATCAGCACTGACGTTATTAGATTGCATGATAATAATAATTATAATAATATAACATCTATTCTGTAAGATGCAACTTTTGAATTTGAACTTCGCGCCAACGTCCTCTCCAGAAAAACTCGCCATCTATTGAGAATTAACAAAGTTCAAACCTAAGATCACACTTCTTCGACGACACGGAAAAAAAACTTGGACCACCACGTTGTGAAATACCTACGATCGTCATTTAGTAACCAAACTCTTTCTTCCGGTGTACAAAACATAGTGTCAAAAACAACTGTAACAAAACAAATGATCGCTCCGAAAGAGAGACGAACATTAACTTCCAACACAAATAAAACTACCAAATTTGGGCATGTCAATTCTTTTATTATTATTAATATTCTTGTTTGAGGAATTTAACCTGAAGCAATGATTTACCTAAATCGTGACCTAATAAATCTGTAGATTTAATTACCCTGAAAGTCGATTTGTTTTAAATCGCTTTATGTTATTTGATAACTTTAAAATTTACTTGTTTGGATTCAATCCTTTGGATTGTTATAATCTTTTCTTCATGTACTTAGTACGTTAATTAAAGATTGTTTAAAGCTATGTGTTTTGTTGAAACACTAGCCGTTAATGGAAAAATACCTTTTAATCTACCTTTAAATAACCACCCTTGAATTACAATTTACTACCTAATTAAATGTAACTTATTTAAACTCAGTTGAAACAATAATTTATATTTGGCTTGCTGGTTTAAATCAAGGAATCCTTCGTTGGTTTTATAGTGGCTAAAATATTATATATCTCGCCGGGCCCAACGTTCTTCTAGAAAGACATGAGAGTTACAGCTGTTCAAATACAAATTAAAATCACAACCTAATTCAAACAAGTTCAACCATCCTGTATTTGAATAATAAAGATACCTAATTTACCAATATTAAAACCCAGATCTAAGTTACGACAACTTAATTAACAACAAATCTTTGGGAACAGTTCAATGTAATTTGCTTTATGGTTTGCATTTAAGCATTAGTGATCGTGTGTGATTTATATTCCACGTCACTAGGGGTTGTTTATAATCTTTTACCCAAATCGGAGGAGCTAAATGTACACGTAACGAACCCAAAACCATTGTTTTAAATAAGTCAATCATCTACCACGATATAAAGATTTGTAAACTTATCGTACATCATTACTCAGCATTGTGGGGCCTTTAGTAACAGATTGAATGCATTTATCAAGTCTTTTTACCTGCAAACAATTAGCAATAACTTTGACAAACACCCTGTATATAATTATTTACTTTACTAACAGATTACTACCTATATTAAATAAAGAAACCTCTTATTTATAAATCTAATCTCATTTGAAATTAAAAACACCCTGTATATAAGCATACTTGCATTTTCTTCGTTTGAATAAAACAAGTTACAGTTAAGGTTGACCTCGACATTCCTAACATCCCTTACAGCTGCCAAACAAAGAAATGTGTCCCTTATTTGAAACTATAAAATTTGACCTTGCAACTAATTTGTTTCTAAATCAAACAATTTATACCTACTAATAGTTAATAAATTATTTATTGTACTAGATGATACCCCGTCCGAGGACGGGCAGCTAGAAGGACGGGCAGGCAGCCAAGGTCATATGGCTTTTGGATTGCACTGAGAGCTTTCCTTAATCTTCATTCAACTTAAGTTACCTTGGGTAGCTGCCCGTCCTTCTAGCTGCCCGTCCTCGGACGGGGTATCATCTAGTTTTGAATATGATCGGATAGACCTTGATACAATTCAGTACGAAATTTACTTTGTTGATATCGTATGTAGTTCAAATTATTGGCTTCCACTTGCAAATATGAGTCGACAATCCATTGTTGCGTAAGTTTTCCCGCACTCATGATCGGATTGAAATCGTTTCTAATTGCTGTTTGCGCAACTTTAAATTGTAACATGCTGATTTTATTACGGGATTGCCGATATCCTTCGCAACTCCATTTGGGTTGCCACCCCGGTTCGCCAAACGGATAAAGAATGCCATAAGTCATAGGGTCAAGATTTGGACTGAGAATATTGATACGAATGAATTGTTGTGCATTGTCGACGGGATTTCGAGGATAGATACGGATATCACGTTCAAATGGAGGTTCGCCGTCATCATTTACGAACACCATTGCAATTTCATTGGACGTTGGAGCATTGTAACGTCTTTGATCAGACTGCCGATCGCGCCGCATCACCATATTGACGACCGGAACTGGTTGTCCTTCTTCTTCGGCTCGTACACGCTCTTGTTGCTCAATTTCTTTCATCAGGCAATATGAAGCTGCGATACGATTGTTGACGCGGAAGAAACGGTCGATTTTCTCAATCACTTCAAGTAGACAACCTCTATTCTCAGGCAGATTTACTCGTTCATTGACCGCTTCTGTCGTGTCCTTTACATACAGTTGTGCAAACTTTCTTGTTTGTCCTTCAGGTGGATACAGGTTTGTGGTTCTGTGGTACGTCTGTCCATGAATTTTGAAAACGTATGGTCCGTTACCCGGCATTGAAACAATCTGTGCTCCCATTGAAGCGAAAGAAACCGAGGAATTCTAAGAGCGGATGTGCTGACGAAAGTTCTTGTAGTAAGGATTATCTGAATCTGAAAGCATAGAGCGAAGAAATTCGGGATATAACAATAGATTCCCATGTTGATCGAGCGGTTGCGGAATCTTCACTTTTCCTTTATGACAGCAGTTGTTCAATTGTTTATCAACTGGACGCTCCTTGGCGAAATTCTTGGAGCCGCAGAACTGACAGATGGAATTCATTTCTCCACAATCGTGTCGAGTAACGTGAGATTCATCAAATCTCAATGCTCTTATTTGGAGTTGAATTGCTTGACTTTGGTATCGATTTTCTTTCTGTCGATGTATCGCATGGGACCGAGCGTCAGCAGCTTGCCGCGCTTGAGTTTCTTCTAAAGTTTCACGTTGTTGACGTATCGCATGGGACCGAGCGTCAGCAGCTTGCCGCGCTTGAGTTTGTTCCAAAGTTTCACGTTGTCGACGTATCGCATGAGACCGAGCGTCAGCTTGTCGCTGTGATCGAAGCTGTTCTTCTGTGTTATTAGCTCTTGTACGTGCTTTTCTCTCACGATTCAATCGCCGTCGCTTTGCAGCAGGATTTTCAAAATTTTCATTATCCATTATGGAAGTTCACATAATGCTTTTTTGGAAATAGCTGTCCTATATAGACAAAATGATACGATGATACGTTGATCCGATGATACGTTGATACGATGATACGTTGATACGATGATACGTTGATCCGATGATACGTTGATCCGATGATACGTTGTGCGTTCGGTTCGGTTCGGTTTGCTTCGGGTATTTCCGTGGGACAGACAGAAAGAAAGACTTGGCCTTTTATAATAAGAGATTAGTTAATTTATTTAATGAATATAATTTCCCTTCTTTTAAATTTATCTTTAAATGTTATGATGTAATTATGTTTTTAAACCATAATTAAAATAAAAACCAAACAGATCAAATTAACGTTATTTGTCCAAATTTGTAAAGAAAACCTTATTTTAAAATAATGCATAAATTATACCTGTACAATAATTAAACACCAGCACTATTAAGCAAATCAAGCAAAACAGAATTATTTTGAGTTCAAAATAAATGACAACTTTACGTTCTAACGGTACACACACAAGTGCTCGATGCTTCTTCCGTAACAAAGAAGTCACGCTAAATTAGCAAATTTGACCTTTAAAGACCCGCTTTCTTTCTATACCAAAAGGTGTCGCTCCCAAATATGACTTTAAAATGAAATATACAGGACGTCTAAAATATTCTAAAGCAAAAGAAGCGGTAAATCAAATTTTAATTAATTTCAAACTCAATATTACAATTCTAAAATTTAAAAAATAACAAGAAGCACTTTTATTAAATTGCAGGATATGTAAAATCGTTTTTTGAAATAAACAAATTATCAATGGTCTACCTAATTATTTAACTTTAATTTTTTCCTTCAGCAAACATGAGCAAAAAGGCTTGCTTAAAATTTTATTCATTATTAAATTAATAAGCATTAACAAGTTTAATTAACTTCACTAACAATAAATTGCCAGACAAATTATTTTTATAACAACGCGGTATTAATAATTGCACTGAATGAAATGTGAGATATACAGGTAGCCTCATTAGGGGCCGTTCATGTATTACGTAAGACGTTTAGGGGGTGGGGGGGTGCTGACATCTTATTTTTTCTTACTCGGGGGTAGGGGGGTCAAGACAATTTCTTACGTAAGATTTTATCTTTTTAATTAAATTTCAAAATTTTAAAATTAATTAATCTAATTTAGGTGCTGTTGGTATTAATGTTAATGTGAAACACAATACTATTAATTATTTATTTTTTAGACCGATTTTGGATTTTTTTCGCAATTTTCTTATACTATAAAGTAAATTGTTTGAATAACATTTTTTTAAATATAAAATAAACATATTGCGATGTACGGCGGGTATAATACCAATACACTCGATATTTTTACTTTCCCCATACGTATTAACGTATGTGGAAAGTATTGTCATCGGGTCAAAAATCGAAAATTGAAATTTTGGTATTAAATGATTCGTTATGATGCCCTGATAACATTTTCATCAATTTTTTATTGATGTCCGTATGTATGTGTGTGTGTAACTCTGTGCGAAAAAATTAGTATCAATCGCACAGCTTAAACCGCTAAACACAACGTCATGAAATTTGGTATGCACGTATATCACGGCTAAGCTTAGAGGCCAGATAAAAATGGTAAAAATCCGTTCAAAATTAGGGAAATGGCGAACGAAATGAAAAAAAGTACGGTGTTTATTACTTTTGGACCACCCCATTTACCATACAAAAACCGGATGCTTTTTTTAATCGTATCCTCTCCCTTTGCACTCGCACACACATTAAACGACAGAGAGAGAAAAAAACAGCACGTCAAAGTTAATATCGGTTAATTTTAAAAATTAATAAATTTTGACAGGTCGTTTGATGGATTTTGATTTTAGCACTTTTCTGAAGCTATGCTTCTTATCGCACGGGTATTGCACGGGCAGTTAACTGAAAAAATTCGTTCGTCACACAAATTGTTAACGCAAATTCGTCACACAAATTTCGACCATCGCAAGGGCAGTTAACTTCCCTTCAAACACCATAACTCTGGAACCGAGAGGGCTAGGACCCTGGGAGTGGTGGCTATGGATGGGGGCGGAGGTGGCAACCGCCCCGACCCCCGCCGCCTCCAACCGGTTTTTAGGGAAAATAATTTTTTGACAAAACTAAAAAAATTTTAAAATTCCCCCCACCCCCCTTTTCGTGGGTCGGCAGAAAACGTTGAAAAAATTTTAAACATTTTTCAAAAATTTTTTTTAAAATGTATTTTTGAACTTTTTTTTATATAATTAACCGGGATATTATTATAATTTTTTAGGGTGTGAAAAAATAGTATTAATCGCACAATATTGTGTTTTTATTATTATTCATTTGTTTTACCGAAAAATAATTTGTGACGCTAGAACTGAATGGGGAAAGTTATGCAATGTTCACATAGCCAATTTTTATTGTTGTGTTGAATTGACAAATACAAATAATTAAGTTCTTCCTTTCGTTTTATGCCCACGTCTAGCTCTTATTTAACTCCTCTCGCATTAAAAACCCCTTACCTTTCAGATAGCCGGTTCTTTGAGTTTGGCTCTTACTTATTTTCTCACTACCCTGTAAATTTTTAAGTGCGTTCTGAATGCGAACGCCCAAAAATTACAAATGCGAAATTGTACATACCTAATCGTTTATTTAATAACTTTTCTCAAAAAAAATATTCAAACAAATTCTTTAAAATTAATCATACAAAAATCAAACCTTATTCTACCCTTTTTTTTTAATTGTCACCGTTGTGTTTCCGAATTTCGCGGCACTCTAAGTAATTAAATTGGTAAGCTTACCCCTTTCTGCGCATAAACAATTGTCATTTCTTTCATTAGTCATCGGCTTTCTTTTCTATCCGCGCTTATACCACGGTCCACTCTTTCAGCAGTGATTTATCGACCAAATTTTATCTTCTCCAATTCCTTCCAATAATATCTCCAACAGCCTCTGTGCTCTTCACCGCACAAGGTAAGTAAACTTTTATCTATTTTTTTATAACACTTATTCTTCTCTCCTTACACCACCTTGTATCCATCCAGGTCTAACCTCATGGTCAACCAAATACTTTTATTGTGGACCGGTACTCTTATCACGGGCTCTCTTACATGCTTCCCGTATCCACTTTATGTAGAGCTTGTGCCAAAGCTCAAAACTTATACAATGCGCGAAGGAGGAGCAAAGAGGGCGAAATACATACATATGAAATGCTACGTAAAAACATTAGCTTGGCGCAAAAATTTAAAAAATGTAAATAAGGCTAAAATAGCCTTAAAGAAGGCTGATTGTTATTTATATTATGAAGCAATACTAATACCATTTCATAATAATAAAACGCGAAATTTGTGTAGCTGTCAAAACGAAATCAAACATTCAACGAATGTTTTCTAGTTGGGCTTTTTAGTATTTGGACGCGTTTTCGTTATTGCGCTGATGTTTGTATAAGTTTTGATACTTATACTTTGATAAGTATAAATTTTGCATTCAATATTTTGTGTGTCAAATTTATATACACTCATTTTGTATTTTTTTTACACTTATTCAGCCATATACTTTACAAATAATTGTATGTTAAGGTAAGGTCAGACTAGGCAACTTTTGCTGCGCGCAGCAAAAGTAGCTGTGTGTGAACACCACTGCAACCGATAAAAGTGCACACTGCTGCACATGTGGTATACTGCGCACGCTGTTAAAAGCAGCTTAGTGCGAGTGCAAATTTTGTATGTTGCATTCGCAGTAAAAATCTTCATTTGGTTTAATATTTTGCTGCGAGTAGCGGTGCAGCTTTTATCACATTTAAATAAAATATAATTTTTTATTTTTGTATGCACCCTCCGATGTTGCTCGTAGGTTTTATCTTTGATTAAATCATCAATTTTTCCTGACCAATCCATTTTATTTTGATTTTATTTGTTAATTCATTCATAAAACTGCACGTGTGGTGTACTGCGTACGCTGTTAAAAGCAGTTTAGTGTGAGTGCAAATTTTATGTGTTGCATACGCAACTGTAGTTAAGCTGCCTACTGTAAGTTGATACCTAACTGATAAGCTGCTCCGGGGAATGTCCTGGGTGACATCATGCGCTGAGTAAACGTAATTCAGTAAATGCACCTGACAAACCATATATTCTATCGCAGTAAAAAAATATTCATTTGGTTTAATATTTTGCTGCGAGTAGCTGTGCAGCTTTTTAATTTACAATGCCTCCCAGTAAGTGGGAAACCGAACGGGCAAAAAGTGTTTGTTGGCGCCACGAAGCGAAAATAGCTCCAAATCGAACGCGGTCTATATATAATCAAATACGAATACGCTATATCTATAATCAAATATATAATCTATAATTATAAATAATATAATTATAATATTATATAATCAAATAACACACACAATTTTTGTTGTTTCAAACGACCGCACAATACTCACGAATAGGGGTGCGCATATAATCGATTAATCGTCACCGTAATTCGAATAATGGATTATTTCATAATCGATTATGATAATTTATAATAATCGATTAATCGATTATAGAAATAATCGATTGTGAAAATAAACCTGCAATTACAAATTTTACAAACATGCTTGCTAAGAAATTTTTTTCTTGCTTCTTGGCAGAAATGTGTACATTAAGAAAATTGTTTGCTGACAAACACGTTTCCAACACGTGATATTTATCTCTTGAACGCGATGTTTGCAAAATCTTACTACATTCTTCGACTGAAAGCAATCGCTCCGAGATTTTTATATCCTGGTTTTTAATTTATTTTTGACCTTATTAAAAATTAGAAAAATATAAAAAATTCATGTATTAAAAAATTAAAGTATTAAATCAATAAATTATTCTTAATGAATTTTTTTTGGAGAAATGCATGGTTTCGATAATAGTTAATGTAGTGCAAAAAATGACAAAGAGTTCATAATCGACTATGAGTTCATAATCGATTATTTTTAATAATCGATTAATCGAAAAAAATCGATTATTTTTTATAATCGATTATGAAATTTCATAATCGCGCACCCCTACTCACGAATAATTATTAGCTATAAAGTACTTTAGCGGTTGCAGTCGTTGCAATTTTTGCAGCCGAAGGAAAAGCAGCTATGTGTGAGCATTTGTTAGTAGGTTTGTATCTTTTGACGCAGCTTTTGCAGCTGTAGTTGCAAAAGCTGCGTGCTGCAGGCTACTTTGACTCTGTGTGTGAGCCTGACATGCAGCTTTTGCAGCCAGAGTAAAAAGCGTGCGCAGCAAAAGTAGCCTAGTCTGACCTTACCTTTATTGTTATTGTCTTTTTCGTTTTCTCAATTTATAATTTCTTTTGAAAACTTGCATTACGTGTAACTTTTTTTTAGTAAATGGGAACTCCCAAGTTAATGTTTTTTTCACAACTATTTTTACTCTTAGCAGACCAGGTTAACAAATGCATACCAGAAACTGGGCATATCAATGTATTATTAGGGGAAAAAAATAAAACACAGTTTGGGTCTGAGAGACCCAACCCGTCGAATGGTGTGATTCTGAATCCACCCGTCAACCGGAGGGTTAAAGCACAATATCGTCCCCCTTATGCCAAAACCACGAATGTGAATTTTCTAGTTTTCAGTCAAGTGTATTTTGAACTAAATTATGAAGTAAATGAAATTAATAAATTTTAATTCAGTCAATTTTTTTATTGTTATTCAAATATATTGTAGCCAAAATGTAACGATAATTTAAAAAAAGAAAGTGCACTTTCTCTCAAGTGTCAAAATGGCAATTTTTGCACATTCGTGGTTTTGGCATAAGGGGGACGATTATTTATTTATAGTATGTGTTGCATACCTCCTCGAGACAGACCTTTATTCATATTTATAATTGGTTGTAAATCGTTTTATCATGTTGGAGTAGATAAACTTGAATAGTTGGTATTAACAGCTACAAGTTTACCCATGGTGTAAATGAGAGTATGGTGTGCTCGCTAGCCGGCCCAGTTTTGTCTTATCCGCGCATGACATCAGCAACGAGAAGCTTGCCATTGTCGTCTATTCATTTAAACCGCTATTTAGCACATTTTTGAATTAAATTCGTGTTGTTGAATTATTAGTGTTATTATTCTTAAAAACATTTGTAAAATAGGTGAATATGTTACACTCAATACCCGATTTCGGGCAATGCCCGAAAAAAATGCGCAAAACTAGTTTTGAGCAACGAAGATTTCCCAAACCCGAAATTTTACTTTTAAACGGCTATTGAGCGTTACAAAATAAGCAGAACTAGTTTTGCGCATTTTGAATTGTACAAAACTAGTTTTGTAGGTTTCTGAATGACCAGCACTAGTTCTGCTTTTTTCATTTAATCAGCATCCGAATAAAATAAATAACATAAACATAAAGGGGGTGAAACGTAATAGTTTACTGCCCCATACCGCAACTATACTTTTTAATGCTATTTCAAGGGTCTCTATTTTTTCTAGTATCGATTTTTGGGGTGTGCATTCGATAAGGAGGGTAATCCATCGTCAAAACCTACCCTTACGGGGCGCCGCTCCGCTCCGCTCCGCGTTGCGCATTTTGAATTGTACAAAACTAGTTTTGTAGGTTTCTGAATGACCAGCACTAGTTCTGCTTTTTTCATTTAATCAGCATCCGAATAAAATAAATAACATAAACATAAAGGGGGTGAAACGTAATAGTTTACTGCCCCATACCGCAACTATACTTTTTAATGCTATTTCAAGGGTCTCTAAGCTCCCGGTTTTTTAGATCCCGGTTTTCTTGATCGTAGGCGCTTCTCGTATGTTTAGCCTAGTAACCAGAGTCAAAACCGCCCTGGAGGGGTGCAACGCGGAGCGGAGCGGAGCGGCGCCCCGTAAGGGTAGGTTTTGACGATGGATTACCCTCCTTATCGAATGCACACCCCAAAAATCGATGAAAAAAAATTTTAATTTTTTCACTTTTTCGGCAATACACGGGTCGATTTTTGGGGTGTACATTCGATAAGGAGGGTAATCCATCGTCAAAACCTACCCTTACGGGGCGCCGCTCCGCTCCGCGTTGCACCCCTCCAGGGCGGTTTTGACTCTGGTTACTAGGCTAAACATACGAGAAGCGCCTACGATCAAGAAAACCGGGATCTAACAAACCGGGAGCTTAGAGACCCTTGAAATAGCATTAAAAAGTATAGTTGCGGTATGGGGCAGTAAACTATTACGTTTCACCCCCTTTATGTTTATGTTATTTATAGCAGAACTAGTGCTGGTCATTCAGAAACCTACAAAACTAGTTTTGTACAATTCAAAATGCGCAAAACTAGTTTTGTACAATTCAAAATGCGCAAAACTAGTTCTGCTTATTTTGTAACGCTCAATAGCCGTTTAAAAGTAAAATTTCGGGTTTGGGAAATCTTCGTTGCTCAAAACTAGTTTTGCGCATTTATTTCGGGCATTGCCCGAAATCGGGTATTGAGTGTAACAAATATAATTATTCTCTATAATTATTTACATCATGCCAAATTGTGCAGTTACTGGTTGCAATAACCATAACAGAATGAAGGGAGCGGAGGAAATAAAGTTTTAAAGTCTTAAAATAAAGACTTTTACAGCCGTATGCATAGTCGTACTTTAGTGGCTACTAGTTAGTAGCCACTAATAAAATGTAGGTTTCCATGGTTTTTTAAATTAAAAAGTTAGTACTGTCATTTTAGTAAATTACTAATTCTGACGTTTACTATTATTTATTTGGTAAAACCATGGAAACCTACATTTTATTAGTGGCTACTAACTAGTAGCCACTAAAGTACGACTATGCATACGGCTGTTAAAGTTTAAATAAAGTTTTAAAAATAAAGAAATAAAGTCACCTGATCTATCCAAGTGATGATTTGATAGAATTGGCTCGTTTAGTTGAGCAAGAATTTCAGAAATTTCATAACAATTTCTTTTGCAAAGAAGCTAATATTTTTAAAAAATTATTGGGAAAAGTTACGGCGGTATCTCTTGAAATTTCAAACAAATTTCCAAAAGATGTCATATTATGTTTGATTAGAACAAGGACATATATATCAGGTTGAGACATACGAATAAAAAGATTAGCTTTGAAAATTGCAGAAGAAAATTGAATAAAAAAATGTCTAAATTTACAAATAAATGAATAATTTAGTATCATAACATCAAGTTTGTTCATTCTGAAATTCAATGTATTATGTAACAATGTATTGACACAACTTATAATATAATACTACAGGAAAAGTACATTTTTATTTCCCACATCCTGTATCGGAGGTTTAGTACTCATAAAATCATAATTAATTGTAAATGACTGGTTCGATGTTTTCAACGCTCAGCAAAAATATGATGGCCATCCTGGAGCGAATGCATAATATGTAGTCGATTTAGAACAACAAATATCGATACAGAATGAAACTTCGAAAGAAATAGCAAAAGTCTATACCTCTAAAAAACACCCCTTTATGTATTTATTTTTTGCAACAATAAATTTCAAGATCAGTAATTTGTTTAATTATTGTAAGAAACAGTTTGTTGCCGAAATGCGTAACAAATAAAGTATAATATCTATTTAATTTACGAGAAGATGCATTTGATTATTATAATTTATTATAAAAATCCTCGTAATTTTTGTTGGTATTATTCGAAAATGTTTAGGATATACCTATGACCTATACAAAGAGCACGAAATGTTGCAATTATTTGAAAAATGACGGAACATGTTGCTTTACTATGCCAAACTGTACGTTAATGTCGCCCGAGTTTCTCGTTGCTGACGTCACGGTAAATTGTCGGTATGCGCGTAAGCACACAATACTCTGAAAGGATACATAGTTTTTAATAAGGTTACTTGTAATAAATAAATATAAACTAAATATGTAATTATTATTATTCTAATATATAAATGGAAAGTTACAATATTTATAAATTCAAAATTAAAAAGGCAAATAATAAGGTTATTACAATTATACTGAAATTAGGCTATAATAACACTGAAAAATGTTTTAAAATATAAAAGAATTAATACTAAATTTGTTCAGAATTGGCAAAAATGATTTCGTATCAATTATCTGATTTATTATGTCTGCGTTGTAGAGCTGCTGCTAGATCTTGTTTAAGAGCCTGTTGTTGTCTATACTCTGCAAATGGTTGAACCGAACGTAGACTGTTGACTATATCCTTAGTTTTACTAAAGTAAATTTCGTTCAATGTATTACGAATTTTATTTTCCATATCTTCTACCAATCGTCCTATATTTGCTATGTGTGGATTTACTTCGTTGACTGGTGAATCTTGTTCGATCTATAAATTTGTTAAAATTATCTTTACACAAGTACCTACAACATCAATAATCGAAAGTTTTCTTTCTTTCTCAGAAAGCAAGTACATCCATAATAATCTCAAATAGACCAACACCTATCAATACCAGATTTTTGTATTTCAGAAAGAGCTTGGCGTATCGGAACAATAATACAGTTGACTCGCGATAATCCGACAGTTACGGGACCGAGGGGGTGTCGGATTATTAAAAATGTCGGATTACCAAAGGTTGATTTTTTAAAAGTGAATTTTGACTTCTAAGGCAAGAAAATTTAAGTTGAATAAAACAAAATGAATAATACAAATTTATTACATATTTATAACATAAAAAAATACAAATTGCAGCAATTATCTATGTACCGACAGTACATATTTACGGCTTAAAAAAATCTGTAATCGTTTTCTGTTTCTTTTTACGTAAAGAGTAAGATCCGACGCGGCGTCGGACTATCGAGCGTGTCGGACTGTCAAATGTCGGATGAGCGCGAATCAACTGTACTAGTAAAAAATATAGCCACATCTATCATAGAATCGCCGCAAACACCATCCACATTTCAAAAACTTTTGCTTTTTACTATACCAGTTTGATAATCGTCAGGTATACGAGTCATGTACGATTCTCCGCAAGTAATTCTTAATTTGTAATTGAATTGCTGTAAATTTTTTTAACAATTTGATACTTTTCTATAGACTAGTAAGCAATATTTTAAAGAAATTATATTTATAAATTTAAAAGATATAACTAAAATATCAAAGATAATGCGTTATAAGAGAAATTGAGGAAGAGAAATTCTAAGGTAGGCTTGGCTTTGCGATTGAATATTTAAAATCTGTTATTTCTCTGAAAATTTGTTCCTTTTCTAAACCTCTAAACTGGAAAGGAGGATTTATCAGCAAATTCTGGTTGGCAAAACAAGTTTAAATATGATATGGAATTTGTTACCTACAAATCTGTGGAGAAAATTTCTAACAATGTAGATGTAAAACCATCTAAAGAAACGTTCGTAAATATTGTATAGGAAATTGCATTTAGTCGTGAACAAGTTTATAATGCTGATGAATCGACAGGACAAATGGAAAAAGGGCAAAAAATTTCAAAATATCGTGTCGCGTTCATGCCTTGTAGCAATGCAGATGGAACAAACAAGCTACATTTTTTAATTTTTGGAAAAGCACAACACCCACGAGCTTTTAAGCAAGTAACGAAGGGTGAATGACAAAATCGTAATTTTTTGACTGATGATGATACCAAACTTGTGTTTGTTGTGAAAATAAAGTATTCAATAATATAAGCATTGTTTTACTTTTCGCCAAGTAAAATTACATTATAATTTATTCTTATTCATTTTATAAGGTTTTCGTCTTTGCATGTGACTAATCAAGATAAAAATTAATTATAAAAATAAAAAATGAACAAAACTAACTTAATAATGGCTTTTTAAACTTTTTATTATAACTTCTTGGGCACTGGGCATTTCTTCAGTAACTATTTTGTAGTTGGTCAAGTGTTCTTAGTATTTTAGGCGCTTACAATTTATGAAATTTTTTTAAAAAGTCACGCGGGCTTTCCTGACCTGCAGGCCGAGTTGTTCCCAAAGCAACTCGATAGGATTATAATCAGGACGTGTCGACCACACCATATATTGATATAATTTTATATTATATGAGTACAGAGATTGTGTTAGAATAGAGCAATTATTCAGGTGTATATCGAGATTTTGTTGCATACGGATGCGATATTTGAGTGTTGGAACAGTGTAGAGAAAGGGAAAGTGTTGGCAGATCGTTGACTGCACTGGAAGAAGCTTTTGAAAGAGAAACAAGAGGCTAATTTTTGAGGTTATTTGACCTTTAGATAGAGACAAATTTATCGTAGTAGTGCCAACTTTACATTTGCATAGGAACTGTGTACCATAGTGGCAAGTAACTATAAAAATAAACCGTCTTTGTAGTAAAGGTATCTCCGAGGAGTTGATCCAGATACCGTACTGTTTCGCAGGCAAGACGTATGTAGATCAGTGTACAAACATAGTAACGACTCGCAGAGTGGATTTGAGAGATTTAGAGCCGGGTCTTTTGATGCAATTTGGGTTGCCTAAGTAGAAGGCAACAAGCGGTGACTTAAAAGTGAGAAACCATACAAGCTCTATAAATCAAAGAGGTCCACCCTTCCGAACTAGAACGAAAAGCGACGTGACACAAGCGGAATACAGCAAGAGAGGTAGAGGGGAACCAGAACAGCTGCAAGAAGCCGCGGGAGAGGTATTTAAAAGAAGTAAATTAGTAGTAAGAACGCCACCAAGAGAGAACAACGAAGGAAAGGAAGACAACATAACAGTACAACAGAAGCACGAAGAGGAAAATATGGAAGAGCTTAAAATAATGATAGCAGCCCTGTCTAAGACGGTTAACGAGAGTTTTGCGGGCAGCAGAGTAGAAATAAAGGAGCTTACAATAAGGATGGAAAGAATGGAAGAACAACTGAAGAGCGAAAGGCAAGAACTGAAAAGCGAAATTGAAGAACTAGAAGCCAAAGTAATAAGACAAGAAGGCGAAATGAAACTAATGAAGGAATATATGGAGAAACAGGAAAGAGAAAAGAAAAGGTGCAACATTATTATTAAAGGAGCCCAACAAGGAGATTTGGCATCCAGAGAAAGAGTCGAAGAATTCTTAAAAGAGAAACTCTTGGTGCAGGCTGAAATTGTAGAAACCTTCAAAATAAGAAAGGTGCCCGGAAGAGAAGTGGTAGTGGCTAAGCTGAGGGACCTCAACCAAAAGATAAAAGTAATGGAAAATAAAAGTAAGCTGAAAGGAACCAAAATTTATATAGAGAACGACCTGACGCACAGTGAAAAATCAATACAAGATAAGATCTTAGAGTTCGCCAGAGTGGAGAGCAGGAATGGAAAAAGAGTAAGTGTTGGATATGGAAAGTTAAGGGTGGAAGGAAAAATGTATGTATGGAATAACAGAAAGAAAGAATTGGAGGCGGAAGCAGAAACTCCTGGGACGGCAAAAAACTGATTATAGGAGACGGGGTGACCGGATTGTCTCAGAAGGAAACTCCATATAGCGAAAAAGAGACACATAAGACGACAAGGCAATGTAAAAGGAAAGAGATTGAAACAAGTAAGAACATGCGTAGGACAAAGAGTAAGCGAGTTTTGGCTAAGATCGGAACGTGGATTGTGAGGACGCTGCAGAGACCGGGAAAAAATAGATGAAGTGACAAACAAATTGATGGGAGACGGTTTTGAGGTGGCCGCCTTGCGGGAACTGGGATGGAAGAGGTAAAAAAGTAGGAATATACAATGTTCCATGCAGGTGAAAGGACACAGGGAAGAAACAGTATTGTTTTTAGATTTTTGATAACAAGAAAATTTTTTAAACATTCAAGGTTGTGAAAAAATAAGAAGGAAGAAAAAGTGAAAACACAATGTATTATATGGGGCTTAATCCTCCCCTTAAAACGGATTTGTGAATCCCGGTAAAGGGATGGCTATATTCTTTATAGAATCTAAAGCCTTGTAATAATAATAATATATTATATACAGGAAACAAATTCAAAGTCGTTTATAATAAAATAAAAAGAAACCAATCATGCTGAGCTCAAAATATTGTGGACAATATTTAATGCAGTATATAAATAAATACCACTTCTCACAGTTTAAATATTTAATTGCTGACCGGTTTCGTGCTATACTAGCACATCTTCAGGGCAATCTAAAAGAGAACACTATATAGACACAATACAATAATTATAATAGATTACTCACAAGTCAAAATTAAAATATAAAAATCAATTAACATTCAAATTAAAACATAATATCGTCGTTGATACTGCAATAGGTCGTATGTCAAATAATGTAAATGTTCAGGAGAGCGGAAAAACAATTAAGCTTTCGCCTGGAACAACTAAAAATGCTTCTACTTGCGTAAATAATAACTCACCAATTTCAGTTTTTATGAGATGACTACTCTTAAATAAAGCTATGATGTGACATGAAATTCCGCATACGACTAATTGCAGTATCCAATTCCGCGCCGTTGTCGACATACGACAAATTTCAATATCTGCTTTCCGACTGGTCCATCACATACAAGGTTTTGCTGTATCATAAAGTAGGCTGCACTGATTACCTAGACACCAAAAACCGAAATTGCATTTTTGGTGACATACGACCTATTGCAGTATCAACGAAGATATGAAACCACGTTAGCTTAAAACAAAGTCATGAATCCAAATATGTATAACTAAATCAAATATGTGAAGAATAAATTCAAGAAGAATTATCATGTTATTGTCAAATTATTAATATTACATTCAAACAGGGATTTGTACCCCTGTTTGTAAGATGTACTTGTTTATTAAGTAAAATTTATCTGATCGTTATTCTTTGCTTTGGTAATCTCTCATGCTGCCAGTAGGTTCAATTTCGTTATCTATGCAATATTTTAGTCTTGTCTGTTTATTTCGTGTTTTTTGATATGTAAATGTTTACCAAAAATTGCATTGTCACTATTGTGATCTTTAAATATGTACACCAAGTTTTCTACTAGTTTCACCAATGTATGTGGCATCACAATCATTACAATATAGTTGGTACACACCACATAATTCCATCTTACCCCGAATTTCGTGATTATTCTTAATGATATTGATTAAGTTATTTGTAGTTTTCTTCGTTAATAAATATTACACCTTGCTGTTTAAACATACCAGTACACTTTTCAATTATTGGACCTTGATATCTAACAACGTAATAACCCTGTATTGAATATTTTATGTTTTTCCTCCATCTTGTATTTGAAAATAAGGATGTTCCAAACTTGTGGTTTTTTCCATATCATTCATTCAACTATCGTTTTCTCATACCATTTACTGTAGCAATCTGTTTGATTATTCCTATTTCTTTATTTCTTATTATACTCATTGGTATACTAAAACCTCTATTAATTAAAGAATTAAGTGCGGACATCTTATGAATATAACTACGGTTAAATGCACTAGGTATAATGGCGTCTGTTAATGTAAGTTTCCTATAAATATTATAGCACAAAACCGGTCGGCAATTAAATATTTAAACTGTAAAAAGTGGTTTTTATTTATACACTAAATTTACTCACAGAATTACCAATACTCTATTATTTAATGATGTTATTGGGTTTTTAATTAGCAAATATTATATCAATTTACCTGACGAGTAAGACTTCCTCCTAAGTTCATTGTACCAGACCCTTGCTTATTTGTTTGTAACCACAACATTGCAGTCGATGTCATTTTATAATGAGAAGTTCTGCCTGAACTTTTCTCTTGTACTTCAACAACATGAATGGAATCCCAGCAACCCTTAATTTTTTTACTACCATCTCCAGTTTTCTTTATTAAAATAACACCTATTTAAGACAGAAATCATAAGGTCATGATTATTTTTAATTTAAACTATGTTACCGGCAAATCCATGTTCAAGATCCCAAAAGTACACAGAAGAGACACCTCCCTCAAAGTACATTTCACGATATAAATCAAATGCATGATTAGCGTCAAGTTCTAACTTTCTAAGCCTCTCTGATGGCATAGAACCATCTTCTAATGGCGGATCATATGTATTTGACCAAGGTGATCTAAGCAGAGATGTATATATAATATAATATATTAGCTAATAATATAAGTGCATATTATATATTTATATTAAAATAATCCTAGACAAATATTATCATTTGATTGGCAACTATCTACATACATTCTAACTATAATTTTAGAATAACTGTAAAAAATATTAGTATATTTGCCAAGTTTTAAAATCTTTAATGTTTGATTGTTTGGTATAAAGAATTCAAGTCAAAAAATACAAGTTTACAGTAGAACCAAATTAAGTTGTTTTTACCGTTTAAAAAAGATAAATTTCGAACAGTTTATTATTTCTTTTGAAAACTTGCACTTGCACAAAAAACTTCTTTTTCTAAGTTCTCTATTAGAACTATATTCTATTTTCTATTAGAAAGAGAGAAAAAAATGGAATTGTATACTGCAATAACCCAGAAACGGCAATTTTTGACTCAAGTTGTTTATACCAATCATCAAAGAAATATTCAAACAAAATTTATTTTACATTCCTCTCGAAAAACAACCCCGAGTGCTTAGAATTTTTCTAGTATTATTGGTAGGCTGATGTATTATAAGAATTATTAGAATCATTGATTATTATTATTGATAGAATTGAATTTGCATGGTTACCAATACGGTATGCATTTTAAGCCCGAGATACACATGCTACTTACTGGCACGAAAAGCATGCTATTATGACGTAATTTTATGACATTTACGTAATTTTTTTATTACGTCTATTATGACGTAATTTTATGACATTTACGTAATTTTACGACATTTACGTCATAATAGCATGCTTTTCGTGCCAGTAAGTAGCATGTGTATCTCGGGCTTTTAATAGCAACACTGGTGATCTCAATATTTTTATTTAGAAAAAAATAATCAAATGCTCCTCGTTTACATGCCATTATCTTTAAATAAGTGTAAATTAGTTGAAATTTGTACTTTTTTTACATGTGGGCACTTGGGGCACCTTTTATAGGGGCAGCTAACGTTTTAAAGAAGGCGTAGTTAGTCAAAATTAAACAGAAAAATTCATGAAGAATTATTGCGGCATACTATTAAATCATTATATTATGTTGATAATATTATATTTAGAGCATATAGGGATAAAATATTACCGATGGTAATCAGAGGATTGATAGATTAAGAGGTTCCATCAAGTAGTTTGAATTTCTTATTAACGATACTCATCATGTAAACATTTATGTGTGGTTAGGGTGTGTTTAGGTCAATTTTCTAATATTAGAGGACTCTACTCTTTTTAAATAAATATTTTTCGTCTATTGGTTGGTGGCGCAACGGCGGTAATTTGGTATTTTGTTGAACTACAGGGTCAAACCTCTTAATCTATCAATCCTCTGATAACATAAAAGTATGTGTAGTAGTGTAGAGATTTACTATTTACAATTGGTTGTTTTACATAAATTTTGAATATTTATTGTTATATTTTTATAAGAATTTTTAACGTGAAATATTTTTATGATTTCCAAATTTTTTATAGTTTGTTGACTTTGTTGAGTGTGATCAAATTGGTGATTTTGACCTTTCCATGTTGCGTCACATTATTATTGTATATAGACCTTTTACCATCCTGCTTTTCATGGTGAGTGAATGGTGTTGAGTTGTTTTTGCCCTTTTGGGATTAATACATTGTTCTCTCTATTTTAGTCTTGAAAATGGCGACATAAAGTAGCCGAAACGTCGACTTAGAAAAGCATTAAGTGTTTTATTTACTCCAATAGCCCGATATCCTTTTCTTTGAATAAATATGAAGTGCAAGAATGGGATATGTTAACCCTTTCAGACCCACGGCACATTATAGTGTGCATAGGTTTTATTATTTTTTTCTATGGTTATTGATAAAATTACAAACTAGATAGAAGTGATTTTTAAATGAACGACTCACGAGAAATCCAATCAAAATATTAAAAAAATTCCATTAGCTACACAAACCGTCATATTAATATAATTATGATAAAAAATGTAATCAAAATTTTTTTTTTAAATAACACAACTTTGGTTGAGAATAATTCACCCAAATGGCCTTATAAACGCCTAATTTTTCTCTCTCTGGTAGTTATCATATTGACCTTGGTGTATAAACATTCGTCAGCTGTTTAAATCTGTTATCACGCGTTTTACCACGTTTTACCTGTATGCACACTATAGTGTGCATCAGGACTTCGTGGAAACAAATTCAAATTGCATTTTTATCGTTTGTCGTGCCGCGTTAATCTCAAATCATCATAATTATGTAATATTAGTATTAAATATTAATATGCTCGGCGAAGATGATATTTTAGCCTTATTTGGCGATGGAAATGTATCTAATATTAGTGATTTTACCAGTGACAACGAAAGTGATACCGAAATATTTGAAGTACAAGAACTCAAGATACCTGCAAATGAATTTGAAAACAAAAATTTGTTCGACGAGTCAAAAATTATTGATATTCCTGACACTTCTATTGCATTAAAAATTACAACAAAAATTATAGAAAGAGTAACTGTTTCAAAGACTACCATCGAGACTACCATATTCAAAAATAATATTATTTTTGTAATTTGATATTTTTAATTTTTTTTATTTAAAAAGTTGGTATAAGTAGTATATAACTAGTATTGATTAAAAAGTTGATGTTTGTTTAAATAAAACGTCTTATTAATAAGAGTATTTGGTATGACTATGAATAAAATTAACTCCACGAAGTCCCCATGCACACTATAGTGTGCATACCTATATCTCCGTGGATAAAAATCAGAAAATTATGAAACTCACAAGAAACACTTTTTAGAACACATTAATACCACGATACACTTACAACGGTATGCTTATTATTTTTCTCAAACACGTCTACTATCGCGCATTACGTCACGTGCGAATTAAATTACGAACGATCGTGTACGAACGTGGTACGAACTGTACTCGTGACTCAAATTATCTGTCGAATTCAAATTATTTGAAATTATTCGAATTTGTGAAAATTGAAAATTCTATTATTAAATTCGAAAATGCCGGGTTGTGCAGTTGCGAAATGTGGTAATAATAATAAAACGACAAAAGGGACGAAAATCAAATACTTCCGATTTCCACAAATTGAAGACATTTCTAAAAAATGGATTGTTGCATGTCATCGTGAGGATAAAATAAACCTAAAAAGTGGTATGTTGTTTTATGAAACAAAAATTTTCGAGAACCGTTGAAAAACAACCCCAAAATCGACTTTTTAAAAGTAGGGAAAATAAGCATCGAATATGCCGCGGCTCCACGCGGGGAAATGCATCACACGTTCCCTTCGAATCGAGTGAAATTTTTTCGCTTCGATTTGAATTTTTCTTTGAAATTCGGATAGGTGGGGGTGTGATTAGTAGATATTAATAATAAATATTATCAAAAAAATGGAAAATAACCGGTGTATTTGCGCAAAAGCGCAAGATGGTTCGCATCACAATTCCAATTCGCACGTGACGTCACACAACCTGCGTATGAGCATACCGTTGTAAGTGTATCGTGATTAATACCAAATTTGTAAAAAAAATAATTTTTTTTTCAACCAAAAAAAGTCAGGTCTGAAAGGGTTAAGTTTACATATCCCGTTCTTGCACCTTTTTGTACGAGGGGATATGTTATTTTCACTTGTAGCTCCGATTTTATTTTAAAAAGAAATTCCATTATTTTACCAAGCGAAGAATGTTCGTTTTAGAACCCAAATCTGCAAAAATCTTACTTTTCAAATTTTTGCACATATCCCCTTCTTGCATCAGGGCCTTCAATTGTGATTACGTCTAAACTATTACTGGTAATTACGTCAAAATGGTAAGGCATCTTTTTGTTTATTTCATTATTTTCTTGACGATGGTGACTTTAATTTTTAAGTTCATACTAAACTAATCGCACCAGCGCAAAAAAAAATTTATTTAGTGAAGAGACAAAAAAATGTAGATCAGATAAAATCACATACGGGGCCCTTTTTCTAAGTGCTTTGATTTTTGTCCTTGTACCGAATACCGAGCCTATGTATGTCTGTGCAATATTTCAAGTGTATTAATATTATTACCCATTAATAACAAGTAAAATTTGACACAGACATAGGTTCAATGTTGAATAGAAGGACAAAAATCGTAGCACTTAAAAAAAGGTCCCCGCACATACACTGCCAAATAATTAGCAACGATATAATATATTGCGAAAATGTTAAATTTTTCTTCTATTACATCCATAATATATTTAGGAATTTAAGGAATAATAAAATGTTATATAGGGAAAGCAATTATTTTTAATGAAAACAAATTTGTATTATGATAATTTATACAAAATTTGATAGGAGTATAGGGCAATATACTCCGATCTTGAGGAGTATAGCGTTCCATTGCTTGTTGACGTGTATTCTGTATCTGTTTACTTCACAAATATCAAAACAAAACTGACAGTTGCCGCCAATTGCAAAAGTTATAGCATCTTCCGATAGGGTGATAGTGATAGGGTGACCTCGCAGAGCTAGCCACGAAAATCGGACGAGGCCGATTTTCAAGTGGCTAGTTTATTATAAAAGATGTCCGCTACTTATAAGTCCGGAAACCCAAGTTCTGAAATAATGGCTGATAAAGTATGACACAAATTTTTAAATAAGTAATTTTATAGGTTAACATTCACTAAACTTCTGCCACTTTTGTATCAAGATAAAATACTTAATTTACTAACTAAATCCAGTAAAACCCTAAAATTTATTTCTGGATTTTTTAAGACCGTGTTACTGCCGATGTGCGCTGTGTTATTTCTGCCTAGCAATATGTAGACACCTTTTTTCTCCCAAGGCCCAGTTGTTCAATTTCGGGTTATCTTTAACCTGGGATAATTTCTAAAGAAATAAATGTTTCAAGAATTATATTCATGGAAATTAATCCAGGTTAAAAGATAAGCTGAAACTGAATAACTGCGCCTTGGTAAAGCTGTTTATATTGTCAGTTACTGTGTTTTTAAATACTTTGTTTTTGCCATTTGTGATGTAGATAAGAGGTTTTAGTATTATACAAATACTAGCTGGCACTAGTATTTGTGGTTGTTCGGCCTTCGGCCAGTAAATAACTTCTACACCAAATTTGGTTAAGATTGGTCAAATAGAAACGTAAAGCATGTGCACGCGTATTTGCATTGTCGATCGGTTGACAGTTTGACAGCATTCATTATTGTTTTTTAAGTTGATTTTGAGTAGCCTGCCTTCCTTTAAGGAATCTCGATAATCCATTCATGCGCGTCCCATATGGGACGCGCATGAATAGATTATCGAGATTCCTTAAAGGAAGGCAGGCTACTCAAAATCAACTTTCCCTGCCTTTGCGAATTTTTGCACTATTTCAATACAAAAACATGCGCAGGGACCTACATAATAACTGTGCCAAATTTGGTTCCGATCGGTCGAACGGTTTAGGAGTCTATAGGGAACATACATACACACATACATCCATTTTTATACAGTGGCTCCATAAATTATTCGTACACCTTAGAATTTTTTATAGAACTTAGAATTTTGTAATGGTGACTCGTTAATTATTTTTTATTTCATTTTTATAATACTCAATGATACATTAAAATTGATAACAGCGAGAAAAAAAACTAAAAAAATATTATTTGTAATTGTAAAACCAAGAAAAACGCTAGCTAACTTGACGCTAACTTGCGTCAATCAATTATTCGTACACCAAGCAAAATGCATATTAGCACAGATAATATTAGTAACTAGAATTTGATGATATAAAATTATGCAATTTTGCATTTTACTGATTTGCAACTTATGTAGCATTGAACTAGACCAAAATGAAGTACATTAACAGTAATGGTGAGTTCATGCTTGACGTAATTTAATTTATTTCTATTTAATTCTATTTAATTTTTCGCTAAGAAATTGGCCCGGTTCATGGTAGTCATTTAAGAATTCTACTTGTTGCAAAAAGTGTCATGGCCGCCTAACATCAGCTGTTCACAACAACTTGAATTAAACAAAATTTCGAATTGCCTTATCGTTTCGATCAATACCATGATCAATACTGTATCATTCATTGCAAATACCAAACAAGTTAACTACTTCACAAAATATCAATTTATAATTTTAATTCAACTTCTTAGGATAGATAGGTTATATTTTTTATTTTTGAATATCCCGCTATCACGCTCATGCGCAGATACAATCATTTAAGAAGTTGACAAATATTTCCTTACGGTAAATTAAATTACGGCGCCTTAAATGTAGCATGAACGTCTATAGGTGGTTACGTACATTTAACTTTCTTAAATTAAATTACGTTAAAATAAATTACGTTAAATATTTTCGCTGAACTCACCATAAGTTTTATATGTTAAGTGACAATGGGTCGTAAGCCACGCGAAACTACAATGGAGGAGGAACAAAAATAGCTCCTTAAATTAGTGTGTCAAGACAATAATTTTTAAGAGAAACTGTAAATATTTTGGTAGAACACATTCAACAGTACAATCAATAAAAAAAAGGTATAAAAATTAAGGTAATCTTGTAAATAAGGGCGGACGAGGAAGAAAGTGCATTCTTCAACCAAAAACTGAAATTTCATTGTGCGACAAATTAAATGTAATCCGAAAACAAGTGTGCCGAAATTGGCATCTGAGGGTTCTACAACAATTAATAAATCAGTTTGTACCAAAACTTTTCGCAAAGTTTTACAAGAAAATGGCTATAATGGCCCAGCTGCTCATAAGAACCATTTGTATCTAAAATAAGAAAACTTAAAAGACTTGAATTTACAGAAAATATATTAATAAAGGTACATTTTTCTGGAAAAAGGTACTTAATATTCAGCGATGAAAGTAAACATAACCTTCTCAGTTCAGATAGAAGGCAAATAGTGTGGATGAAACCAAATAAAGAGCTAAGCAAAGAAAATCTATGTGGAACTATAAAACACAAAGGGGGTAATCTGCCGTCCAACGCTAAAACGCAGTATCTCCAAAATCGTTGTTTCGAGAAAACGCTCATTTACGTAAATATGGTTGGGCCACCAAGAAATAATTTATTAATTTTGAAATTAGCTATAAATACGTAAATGAGCGTTTTCTCGAAACAACGATTTTGGAGATGCTGCGTTTTAGCGTTGGACGGCAGTAATGTACTAATTTGGAGGTCCATGGCTGCAAATAGGGTTCGCAAACTACAATTTATAGATAATATAATGGACCAATTTCAATATTTCAACATATTACAAAATAATTTACAAACTAGTGTCGTTAATTTGGGTTTCCAAGATGAATATTACTTCCAACAGGATAACGATCCCTAACACATTGCTATATCATAAAAGAATGGCCGTTATATTCTGTCCCAAAACAGCTTCCCACACCTCCCCAATCATCTGACCTTAACCCTATTAAGAATTTACGGCAGGGATTCAAAAGGAAAATACGGCGAAAACCAATTTCCAGCAAAGAAGTATTAAAAACGGTATTGTTGGAAAAATGGAAGAAAATTGCCGAATCAACTACTCAAAAGTTAGTCAAATCTATGCTAAGGCGGTTACAAACCGTAATAAATGCAAAAGGATACCCCACAAAATATTAATTATTAAATAAAAAAAAGAAAATGAACTTTTCTTTAAGGTGTACGAATAATTGATTGAAATGAATTTGTGTTATTATTTTGTTTTTCTTAGTTTTACAGTTTATTATGAATATTTTTTAAATAAATTTTTTGTCAATATGAATTGTAGGATTATTATTTAGCTTAATACATTTTTTTTTTAATAATTGAGGTATTATTACTAGGAAATTTAGTAAGATTGTGAACGTTTTCTATGGTGTACGAATAATTTATGGAGCCACTGTATGTATAGATTAGTGTAGGCAAGTTAGCATTTGAAATCGATATTTCGTTTCCCATGTTGTGACCTATACCAATCGATAGATTAGAGCTTCCTGAATATCATATTAAAAAGTATGATTGCAGAATTGATCGGAAAAAAAGTTATTTAATAAACAAAATCCGAAAATCGCGATTTTTGACTTTAATCGCTTATATCTCGAGATTTTACACTGACTTTTGAAAAAGTGAGGGCACTATTTTGTAGAGCAGAAAATTCTCTACAAAAAATGTGCAACAACCCCTATCATATAAATAATAATAAACCCGCTATAAGCGTTCAAACATTTTTGGAGATTAATTTTTATTTTCATCAGCTGTTTACCGAGGCCCCGCCCCGAGCGCGCGGTGGGGGATATTTGGCCGTTGCGTTGGCGCGATGCGCGTGAATTCAAAATTGACGTGATTTTTTCTCTTATTCAATGTTGAAGTCAGCACAAGAACAAGAAATACAGATAATACAAAAAATAAACATTATTTCTGACAATGAAAAAAATAATTGAATTAAAAATATATAATAATAATATAATGTAAACAGCTGATGAAAATAAAAATTAATCTCCAAAAATGTTTGAACAACATGAAGGTTGGCTACATATTCGGCTTGACTTCTATCTGAAGTTAGCCGACTGCCATGATTGTTTTGGAAGTGTCAAACGTGTTTTAAAATATAGTGTATTTTTGAAAAAATTTGAAGCCTTCCAAACTTCTTACAATAAATACTACATTGATTAACTTTATCTGGTAAGTATTACATAATTTTATTAGAAAAACCAGTTCTTGTGGTATATAAATGCATAAAAAAATTTTATCTCAATTTTTGAGGTTACAAAACGGGTGGGCAAAGTCACCCATTGGTTTACAATTCAAAAAGGGGCCACTTTGCCCACCAAGGGGTAGCTTTGCCCACATGTTTCTTAACTTTAAACTTTGCTAAATTTATTTCTAATTGATTGCTAATTGTTATTTACCTACCTAACTTATTTCAGAATAATGCCGCGTACTTACAAGAAGAAACTTGGTGCTCGAAACTACAAAAATTATACATGAAATTGTTTTGCAAGCTATAAATGATACTCAAAACAATAATTTATCAATCCGTAAAGCTGCTGAGAAATATAATGTTCCAAGAAAAACTTTGTGCCACCGCATTGCTAATAAGCATTCTCGGAAGTACGGAGGTCAAACTATCTTTCCAGAAGAGGAAGAAGCCACTATCTTACGCCATATTTTAACATGTGCCGATTGGGGAATGCCTCTAGATTCGCTAGAAATACGTTTGATTGTTAAAGATTTTTTGTCGTCGTCTGACCGCCAAGTAGTAAAGTTTAAAGATAATCTTCCTGGAGAATCTTGGTATAATTCTTTTCTGCAACGACATAAGCAAGAACTTTGTGTAAGAAAATGCCAAAACATTAAACGTGTTAGGGCCGCTGTAGGTGGAGAGCAAATAAATTCATATTTTGATCACCTTCAGAGATCGCTAGAAAACATTCCTCCTACAAACATCCTGAATTATGATGAAACGAACTTCTCAGATGAACCGGGTGTTAAAAAAATGGTTTTTCGACGAGGAGTGAAATATCCAGAGCGTAATATAAATTCTTCCAAGGGGAACATTTCTATAATGTTTGCTATTTCAGCAGATGGTTGTGTTTTGCCCTGTTACGTTGTATATAAAGCAGAGCATCTGTGGAGAACATGGATAGAGGGTGGTCCATCTGGCACAAGATACGGAAGGACAGCATCAGGCTGGTTTGATGGACCTAATTTCGAAGAGTGGTTTTTAAGTATTGTTGTACCCTGGGCAAAAAAACTGACAGGCCCAAAATGTATCATCGGAGATAATTTAAGTTCCCATCTTAGCCACAAAGTTGTGAAGAAATGTGAAGAGTTAAACATAAAATTTGTATTTTTACCACCAAATTCAACCCATTTATGCCAACCGTTGGATGTCGCATTTTTTGCTCCTGTTAAAAAGGTTTGGAGAACTATTTTAACTGATTATAAACTGCGCAATCCAACCAGCACATCATTGGAAAAGTCCGTATTTCCTAGGCTATTGAGAAAGCTCCTTGAAGGTATTAGCATCAAAAGTGAAAATAATATTAAGGCAGGCTTTAAAACCTGTGGAATCGTCCCAATTAATCGCGAGGAAGTTTTAAAAAAAATCCCATCTTATTCTCGACCACAACCTTCTGAGGAAATAGCACGTACTGTAAGCGATACTCTGTTAAATTATCTGCAGGCTTGTCGAAGGGGAGGTGAAAAAGTTACTAAAACTACTAGACGGAAAAAACTCTCTGTTCCCCCTGGGATGTCCGTGTCCTCAGCCGATTTAGCTGCAGACGTGGACTTGCCTGAATCTAGCGGCATTAAAAGAAAATCTGCTTCTCAAGATAATTCATCAGAACCCACCACCAAAATTACTAAAAAAAATAAAAAGAAAATGGATGAGGACCAGGACCATAGTAATAGTAGTGAAGATGAGGATAAGGATGCAAATATATCACTTCATGATTCGTCTAACAACTTATGTTGCCAAAGTTATTAATATTCTTTCTGAAAGTGAATTACAAGTCAGTTGTTGTCGCACAAATACTACTAATGCAGTATTTGTATATCCTACGGAACCAGACATCAGCATAATTGACTTCGATCAAATTGTTGCACTATTGCCTGATCCTATATCTACCCGTCGTGGTAGGATCATATTTGGACCAGATATAACCTCTTTATTAAAATAATCTATTTTTAATGTGTAATATGTTACGCTACACGCTCTTGTACCATTAGCGTATGTATTTTTATTAATTTTGGTAATAAAATTGTGTTAAAATATTTTTTTTTCATAAGTAACCAGCTTACCAGTGTTGACTTTGCCCATACATCGAAATTACATTGAAATACACACCATGGGCAAAGTGACCCCTTTTTGCGTATGACTTTGCCCACACCGTTTTAATTTTTTTTTTGCCTAACTATAAAATACTGACCAATTTTAATATATGCAACTCAAACTACCTGTAAGGACTCATATGAGAGTAAAAAAAATTATCTAAAAATATTTTGTTAAAATGTAGATAATTGAATTTGAAAGTTAAATTTGGGCAAAGTCATCCCGTTTTACGGTACCTTTAAATATTTTTAAAAAGTGGTTAAGTTTACCTGTAAGAATCTCCATCTCGATTGTAGTCACACAATAAATAGTCTTTTCCAGTTTCCTTGTCTTTTGCAATTTTTAACGGTTGATCCACCGAGGACAATAAATCTTCACATAAACTTGGAACAAGATCGATCAAATCTCCTAAATTTTTTTCGATTTCTTGAGGAGGTAATCTTCTCATTAAATCAAGAGCACAGTCAAATTGTTGATCACCCTGCAAAATGCAAAAATTAAATAGCACAAGTGCTACATCAACTCAGAAACATGACACCGCATTGCTCCAAACTTGCACACATATTTATAATGTGAAACCAATATGAAAATGATTATCTTTGTTTTTTAATTAAAAGCTGTAACTTATGTCTAACTTGACATAGTTATAGTCCATATGTGTGGACTTTTGTTTTAATCGACTTCCCCACATCCAAGAAAGTTAAATTTTGGTACACGCTTCCAATAAATCAGCATTATAATATTATGTGTATCAAATTTTGAAAATGGAAACCCGTACAGAAATTTCATTTAACAAAATTTATAAATAATGATTCCTTGGTACTACATATTATCAAACATGACCTCACGTCGAAAATTCTTGTGCACTTCTCCGTAATTCTACTAAACCGTTATTGTCATAATGTGCAATGAAGCACAGATTAAGCCAGAGAAGTACAGATTAAGAATGGGGAAACACATTCCAGAGATTCGACTCGTATAGCATTATTATAATAATAAGTATTAGTTAGGAGTGTCACGGATCTTTAAAAATTAGAGTGGAAACATTTTTTTAAACTGGATATTATTATATAATAACGGAATTTACCTACAATAACTTCTATAACGGAATTAATTAATTAATTATTGAATACTAACCATATTTTTAATTCTATGGAATTTAAAAGAAATTCACAATTATTATAATATTTTTGAGGTTTTTGACAGTGTCGTCAAATCGGATAAGATTAATTCAGTTTAGCCAACAGATCAAGTTTTAATGGCACCATAACTTTGTGAAAAGTTACTGCTAAATAAATGTTGGATACACACGTTTATAAAATAAAATAAAGGTCCCAGTAATAAAAAGACATTTAATTTACTAATTAGTTAAGAACTTAATTTAAAAAACAACGTAATTTTAAAATGGTGTTTTTGGAAAAGATTTAAGGGCAATTTTAAATTTCAATAAATGCATAAATGGTCATGTCATGAAAAATATTCTACGTATTGTTGGCTGTGCTTTTGGCAACGCTGTTTAGTTTTTCGCATAGTTGTGCAGCGGCGGTGAACGTGAGTGGTAGCAGAATGAGAAAAATAATGCTAAAACTGCCGTAACATAAGTAAGGTCACATTTGATAAAAGTTGTTTTTATAATACAATTAAAAATATTAGTGTAATAGTAAAATTAATTATTGTAATGGCTTATGTAATAATAACTTTATTGTTATATATACTAATGTTGACTAATGCAACTTTAACGCCGAAATCGTCGAAAATAGCTAAAAACAAAACGGAAAAAGTTAAAATTGGCCCCGTAAATCAATCGGTATTTGATCGACAATTGGTAATCGAGAATCCAACCGCAAAAGATATAATACACAATAATAAAGCGTATTTTAAAAACACTAACAATACTTCCATTAAGGGTTTAGTTTTAGGTTATGTAACTCCGGTGCGTTACACCGATTAAACTGCTATTGCCTAGTGATAATAATATAGTTTTCCTTTTAGTGGAATAATCATGGTTATGATGTAGCAAAAATATTTGCCAATAAATTTACCCACATAAGTCCTGTGTGGTTGCAAGTAAAGCGTAATGGAAAGTTCAAGTACGAAGTCATTGGTTTTCATGATGTAGACAAAAATTGGATGTCGACTGTAAGAAAAGCAGGAAATGATAGAAAAGTGAAAAGTATTAATCCCATAAATGGCTTAGTAGTTTTTAACAACTATTACATGAAAATGATAGTTACTTAACGATAATAACATTTTAGTTGTGCCTAGAATTCTATTCGATGGTTGGTCTAAACAAGATTATGACAAAATGTTAAATAATGTTGAAGAAATAAATTCAATTGCCCAAATTTTCATTTCTACATGTAAAAGTATGAAATTTGATGGTTTGGTTTTTGAAATTTGGTCACAAGTTGGTGGACAATTTAATAGCAATTTATTAATCAACTTCATTCAAATTATTTGTAACTTAAATTGTGAATTTCACAACTATATGATTACATTAATTAAAATTGTTGTAGCTTCTTCATTATCGAAAGAAAATTTGGACAGCATATTAGTTATTCCACCAAAACGTAGCGAAAATGATAATCTATTTAGTAATCAACATTTTGATGCGCTGTATGATTATCTAACGGCATTTTCGTTAATGACCTATGATTTTTCATCCTTACAGAGACCAGGTTTAATATGAATAATAAAAACCTGCTAATTACTTTGGCTTATGTTGATAAATTGTTCAAGGTCCAAATTCGCCAATAAATTGGGTCGAAAGTTGCATCAAGTATTTGTCAACTGATATTCATAAAAGGGCTAAAATTTTGGCAGGCTTTAATTTTTATGGTAACTCTTACACTCCTAATGGAGGTGGTTCAATTGTCGCACACGAATATTTGAATTTCTTAAAGTATTTAAAAGGAAAATTGCCATACGATCCAGCTTCGGCCGAAAATTATTTTGAAATCAAGTGAGTTGACCTAGTTTTCTTTTCAAGTATATCAAATTAAGATAAAAATTCTGAATGCAGAACACCCGAAGGAAGATATTTTGTTTTCTACCCTACGCTATATTCTATAAATAAGCGACTGCATCTGGTTCGAGAATTTGGTGTGGGAGTATCTGTCTGGGAACTTGGACAAGGTCTTGATTATTTCTACGATTTGTTGTAATTTATTTTCCAAGTTTCATAAAATAATACATTTTTTTTATTTATAAATTACATACACTCAAATAGATATTTACTTGATGAAAAATCAACAATGTACATTTATTAGACAATATTATTCTCATCCAATTGTTGTCAAGTGGACCTGCTTGGGTGGTAGGTACTATTTAATAAATCTATACTTGAAGACGTCTTTACAAGTAATTTTAAATTGGTTATTGAATCAATCTAAATTAGAACATAAAAAAATAATGGCTCGTTAAATCACATTTTAAAAATTTCTATTGATATATTTAGAATATAAAAAAATAATGCAAATTAAACATTATTGTAAAAAGGGTTAAAGTTTAACCTTTGTTTAACTAATATACATATTATTGATAAGTTTTGTTAAAAATGTCTGCTTTTATTTTGCAATAATGATCTGTATTCAAAAATAACAATATATCATAAAAAGTAATTACAAACAAGAAGAAATGTTAGCAGAACGTCCCTCCAAAAATTATTACCAAAATCGGCTGGAAGTTTCATTGGTGAAAGATTTGTATTTGAACATTGCAGGGTTAAGCAGCAACTACGTCTTGGTTATCTGCCTTCATAATTTCCAAACTTTTCATTCCCATCATTGATTGTGGCCCTCGAAATATTCGACTCATAATAAGCCAATTTAATTTAGCTGGAATGTATCTGAAATGTGCTTAGATTAATTATAAAAGTTATTGCTGTGCTTTAATATGATTACTGTTTTATTGGTATTAAAAAGCGAATGAAACCTGGCATGGTAACAAATACTTCTTCACGTTTAACAGCTTTAATTATTCGTTTAGCAACATCTTTTGGATCCAACATCGGGATGCTTCGTGGTTTGCAACCGTCAAACATTCCCGTGTTTATAAAATATGGACAAATTAATGTCACATGAATATTATTATGTCCATGAGCCTAAAACGTATATCTAATAATTTAATAATGTACAGGGTGGTGCTCTGCAGATTGAAGACACTTTTCTAAGAAAAAATTTTAACTGAAAATTTTGTAATCTTTTTTTAACTTTGTTTGCAAGATATGGGGCCGGTTTCATCAACCTTAACCTGTGTTAGTTAACACAAATTAAAAATAATCTGTTGTTAAATTTTGAATGGGTTGTAGCAACCTTTTCTAATATGTAATTAGTTAATCTCGGATTATGTGTAGAATAGTTATGGTGGTACTCCTGAAACGACAACAACGCCTACTTCATACTATGCAAGTAGTTCAATTAGTTCGAAAATTATCAACAAGTGAGGTTTATAACCTATATTCTGTGAATACAGTTCATTGAAATATTTTATATTTTACTGAAATGGCACAGAAAAGAACAAAAAATTATAAGAAGTAGAGAAGGAAGACAATTGCGGCTACTAAATGTAAAATTACGTGATATTGATAAATAAATTGTTAATTTGTTAATAACTGAATTTTTTTTCTCAAAAAGTACTCGGGTGCTCATAAAAAAATATTAAACTTTTATTTTATTTTATTGTAAATTTAATAAAGCTTTAAAAATTAATCCGCACGTGTGTGCAGTCGATGGCACCTATCACGCCTGGAATTTGAAAAAAACATTTTAAACAAAATTGTAATAATTTTTTTCTCTGGTTTTCTCTGTATGAGACGGTCAAATTTATATTAATTGCGTATTTACACACTTTTCTATAATAAAAGGAGGTTAGGTTTTTGGTAATTTAACTTTAATCACTGGTCAACTAGTAATTAAATACTTTGGGTATTTAACCTGTGTTAAGCATAAATTAACGTTGCTACAACCCAAACTACAGATTTAATCTATGATTACGCTAATCATTGATTAAATTTAACCTGTGTTAAAAATTATATTGCTAAAACCCAAATCGGACTTAATCTATGATTAAATATTTAATCTATGATTAAATTCCTAAATTAAAGTTGCTGAAACTGGGCAATGGGCATTCAAAAGTTTTTTCTGCTTATTTTGGCAAAATTGAAAAAGATAAAATTATTCATCGATTTGCTATTGAAATTATGTAGTAATAATCTTATTAAAAAATATGATTAATAAAATTTACTTCTGTGCGGAAAGTCATGTCGATGGCCACATCAGATTTTTTAATTATGCGAGCGAACGGACATTAGACCATTAGCCAAATCATAATGCGTTCCACTATACTGCTGTGTATAGAAGCCTAAAGTGAAATTAGCAGAGGGGACCAATGATCAAGTGTTTAAGCAGTGAGGACTCTTAGCTTTATATGTATTGTCGTGTTACGAATTTGGGCTGAACAATTCAAAAGTACATCTATTTAAAAAATAAAATTTAAGAACCACAATATCAAATTTGTTGACAAGATTGTACCTGAAACTTGACGAGTGCCTCCTAAGTTGAAAAGTGGGCTGTTTGTTTAATTAACTAAGGGCCGGTTTCAGCAACCTTAACCTGTGTTAGTTAACACAAATTAAAAATAATCCGTTGTTAAATTTTGAATGGGTTGTAGCAACCTTTTCTAATATGTAATTAGTTAATCTCGGATTATGTGTAGAATAGTTATGGTGGTACTCCTGAAACGACAACAACGCCTACTTCATACTATGCAAGTAGTTCAATTAGTTCGAAAATTATCAACAAGTGAGGTTTATAACCTATATTCTGTGAATACAGTTCATTGAAATATTTTATATTTTACTGAAATGGCACAGAAAAGAACAAAAAATTATAAGAAGTAGAGAAGGAAGACAATTGCGGCTACTAAATGTAAAATTACGTGATATTGATAAATAAATTGTTAATTTGTTAATAACTGAATTTTTTTCTCAAAAAGTACTCGGGTGCTCATAAAAAAATATTAAACTTTTATTTTATTTTATTGTAAATTTAATAAAGCTTTAAAAATTAATCCGCACGTGTGTGCAGTCGATGGCACCTATCACGCCTGGAATTTGAAAAAAACATTTTAAACAAAATTGTAATAATTTTTTTCTCTGGTTTTCTCTGTATGAGACGGTCAAATTTATATTAATTGCGTATTTACACACTTTTCTATAATAAAAGGAGGTTAGGTTTTTGGTAATTTAACTTTAATCACTGGTCAACTAGTAATTAAATACTTTGGATATTTAACCTGTGTTAAGCATAAATTAACGTTGCTACAACCCAAACTACAGATTTAATCTATGATTACGCTAATCATTGATTAAATTTAACCTGTGTTAAAAATTATATTGCTAAAACCCAAATCGGACTTAATCTATGATTAAATATTTAATCTATGATTAAATATTTAATCTATGATTAAATTCCTAAATTAAAGTTGCTGAAACTGGGCATAAGGAACTTAATTTGAATTTCTTCACCAGGTAATCTGTTCCTACAATATGTAATTATTAGAAGCAGAATTATTATTTTATTTCGTCATATGTAATAATAACAAGTTAAGTACAAACATTTGTAAAATTAGGTAGGCGCGTATATTAAATCAAAAGTGATTCATAATAATATGATAATTATTGTGCTACTAAAAAAATAGTGAATCGATGGAACTTGAAAACAAAAGGGAATGCGAATAAAATCCTTTAAGTTGAAAGACAAAATTTGAATTTTGCAAGTTTAAAAATTTACAATTACGCCGGCTCCACAGCAATTGGAGGGGAAAAGATAAGATTCAGAAGGGACGAGCAAGCAACGAAGATTCTAACCGCGTCCGCAGACGAGAGAGGACGTATTTTTGTTAAATTAGGCATTTCCATGTGACGTCATGAACAGCTGATATTGGACCACGTTAGTTAGCGGGCTTATGAAATTGCGACCTAATGTCTTATTTTTTTATACAATTTTTTCTTAAAACTTTATGCAAAGTTTTTATACAACGGTTTATAAAATGTAAAATAATTCAATTTTTACCAATAAAAACAGGTAAAAACACAGATTTACCACAAACTTGCATAAGCACGCTAACAAACTTGATCCAGAATCAGCTGTTCCGGGTGGAGCCAATGACGTCACTGTGACGTACTTGGAAACGGCTAATTGGATTCTAACCAAAGCAAGCGACAAAAGAAGATGTATTTTTGTTAAATTGGACTCTGGCCGCAAACAGCGGGGAGCGAGCACGTATTTTTGTTACACGGCAGTATAGATAATAAAAAATAAGTTGAGCAATTTCAATAAAAAGTAATAATTTCAAGCAGTTTGATTGGCTGGGATTTTTGGGCGTTTTGATTAGCTCCGACAACATGTTTTATAGTGGGGCCAGCACCTGTGCATACTGGGACATGTAATAATTAGCGATATTTATTAAAAAACAAAATAAACAGAATTTATTAATGAATTAAAAAAAGTAAGCCAACCATTAAACTAACATAACTATTCTGAAAATTTAAATTTTTCCCGCACATAGAAACTTGTGTAGTACTACATGTATTTGGAAAAATATTGTCATCCATCCGAAAATGAAAAATTTGGTATTAAATGATTCGTTATGATGCCCTGATTTAATTTTTATCTTCTTCATCGATATCTGCGTGGAAAAAATATCAATCGCACAGGTGTTGAACGTTAATAATTGCGGTAAGTACCATGGTTTTCCAGATGATGAGTTTTCCAAATAAGAGCTTCGTCAGGGTACTTTTTTCTATTCCCAAATTCTTTGATGGCACACTGAGAATAAACATTGCGTTGATGTGTAAAAATTATTGTTACGCTAGCGTGTTATTGATATGAAACACCTCTAATTTATTCTTCTTTAAGTGCCGTGCATGATTTCAGACGTAGGCGACCTTTCTGCTATATCTGTGTTGTGCGTTTGACAGGCAGATTACACCTCGGTGGTTTGCCATTGCCTTCCGAGGGGAGACGGTCAGAATAAAGTTTTACTGAGCCCGGAGTTGAACCAGGTATTTAGCATTAGCAGCAACGCACTTAACCGCTAAGCTCGGCAAGAGACCCACAAGTACCGGTTAAACGGTACTTGTAGCGTGTTTTAAGCCGAGTTATATGCGATTGACGCCGCCCTGACTTGGATCTCCCCCAGGAGGTTACACTCAGTGTGTATTTTCTCCGACAGCCTTTCTTCGCTTGTTACCATCGCTAATAGGAGTAGCACCGTACCTTTGGTCACCTCCATCCATCGTTCACTGCTCAAACTGAAGGACCAAACGATCATCAGGTTTGCATGGGTAAAGGCTCATTGCGGCATTGAAGGGAACGAGGTTGCAGACCAATGTGCCAAAGACGCGGCTGTTTCACACAGTCGCATGGCATACAACCAGTTCCCTCTTAGCTATGCAAGAAGGGTGATTCGTCTTGAGGCGGCATGTACTTGGGATACCGAGTACAGAAATGCCGTCCAAGGTTCGACCACCCGGCAGCATTTACCTACGCTACATGATGTTCGCTTGTTCCGTAGTGCCGTTGATACCTCCTTTGAAATGACGCAGGTATTGACGGGTCACTCGTTTGCGCGCGAGTATCTATACAGATTCAAGATCAGTCCTGTTGACGTGTGCCCCTGCGATTCAAAAAGTAGGCAGACTCGGCATCATTTATTGTCTTCCTGCCCGAAATACGTCCAACAACGCCATACCTACACTTCACATTGTTCCTTTTTAAATATTTCACCTTTTAAAATTTCTGAAATAATATCAAATAAATTCATCACCCAAATTTTTATAACTTTCTGTAAATCAATTATCAACACTCTAAAACAATTTAACACCCCCCCTTAGTCTGTCTAAAATGGATTTATGCCACACCAATATTTATCAATAAATCTGTTAAACTTCATGTAATTCATTCCAATTTTAATTTTGCTATTACTTACCCGCTGTTCATTTGTCTAATTTCTATTTATAATTAAATATTTAATTCTTATATTGTTAAACTCATCTACATTTATACTCATCACCATTTATCATCACCATTCTAGTTGTGCCAATTTATTGTTAAGTTTTTTATTGTTTATATGTACTATGTATCACATTGCATGAATATACTTCCTCTCGAGGAAACAGGGAAAAAACCGCTAAGCTGGCGACCGTCTAATTTATTATCTTTCGATTTATTTGTATTTGCTTTGTGAAAGGGATTGGCTTTTCAAAAGAGGTTACTATGCTGATTTGGTGACCCGTTAAATTTTCGCCGTTGATTTTAAGCCAATGAAGGGTAATAATCTTGTTTGTAGATAATTTCACGCCCTTTAAAATCAAAGGAATCATTACTGCAAAAATATCAATAACTTCTGTATAATATGCCCATTTGAAGGTAGAAATTAAAAATTTTGGTTTCAAGAGGTAGGATTCGAATTCCCAACGGTTTGAAGTTACACACATTTTTTCTTATAAAAGTGTTTTATCATCACCTACAAAGAACTTTGCATCGGTCTCGCAAGGATACCCTGCAAAGGGTTGGGTTATCTATCTCTTACTACTCGAAACTAAATTTCTTCTGCTACACACTAAAGAACACAGTTAATATAACAAATTCTCAAAATATGAAGTGTGAATTTATTATCAAAATTTTGAAATAATCGAATTTGAAAAGTACGAAAAAGTAGCATGATCGTGCCACACAACCGGTCGATGCCACTAGCTTCGCCCGGCCGGCGCGCATTTTGTTGACGGTACGTGCAGCTAGATATACTCTTACACTTAGAAAATTTCGCACCGGCAGATGCAGCTCGACGCTCCTACATGTAACATCGATTATTTTTTGTTTTTACGCGATTTTTAGGGGGTGAAACGTAATAGTATACTGCACCATACCGCAACTATACTTTTTAATGCTATTTCGAGGGTCTCTCACATCCCGGTTGCATAGATCCCGGTGTTCTTGATGGATGGCGCCTCTCGTATGTTTAGCCTAGTAACCAGAGTCAAATCCGCTCCGTAGGGGTGCAGAGCGGAGCGGAGCGGCGCCCCGGAGGAGTAGGATTTGACGATGGCTGACCCTCCCTTTCGAATGCACACCCTTAAAAATGGAAGGCAAAAAAAATTTAATTTTTTCACTTTTTCGGCAATAACCGCCTTATTTTCCATTTTTTCGCGAAAATTTATACTAATATCTACTAAGCACACCCCCCCCTACCCGAATTTCAAAGAAAAATTAAAATCGGACCGAAAAAATTGCACTCCATTTCAAGGGACTGTAACCCGATACATGTGCAGACCCCGGGTTCGACCGGCTACATAAATTTACTTTCCCTTCTTTTCAAAAGTCGATATTTTGGTTATTTTGACCATAATCACCCTTTTTTTCCTTTAATTAGACAAATATAAGCCTGTTCTCTAGTGTGTAGCTGAAGAAATTTTTTTCGACTAGTCAGAGTTAGATAACTGCGCCCCCCTGCAAAATTTATATATTTATTATATTTAAAAAAATATCAAGTTCCTTTATGCATAATAATTATTGGTGTAATTTGTTGTACAAGGTTTATCATAAACTGTTAAAACAAAGGCTCTTTCTTTGTAAATGAAAATGTCACAGTTTCAACAGTTTCCTTTATGTAGAATATTTATGGCATTATTATTATTTTCTCACTTTTAATTCTGTCAATAAGCTTTCGTGTAATCCTGTTAGAGCATATTTAGTTGCACTATAATCCGTGCATTTATATGTACCCAGTAAACCTGTTAAACTTCCTATGGATACGATGTGACCTTTTCCTTTTTTTATCATATCGCCCAAAAATGCTTTGGCCATCTAAAATAATATCCAGGATAATTTAGGTACTATCAAAGTACTATTCGATAAACACTTTAACAAGTTTAAATTAGGTTTTACGGCTTACCCAATATTGAGAAATGATGTTAATTTGAAATGATTTTTCTATCAATTGATCTGGAATATCCAGCAACGTATATCCAGAGGCTATTGCTGCATTATTTATGACAATATCAACGATACCAATTTCATTTTTAACTAGTTCTGCATTTTTATATACGTTATTTCTATCGGTTATGTCTACGACATAACTATATATTTTATACCCCTCTTTGTCGCATCTTTCATGTAATTTTTGAATAGCTGCAAAAATAATATAGGTATAATATGTAGTACATCCTAAAACGCAATGCAATAAAATTAATGGAAACACTTAAAATTATTCTTACTTATTTTAATCAAATTGATCAAAATCATTAGAAACTTATTTTTGTAAGTGTAAAAGACAGGTTTTGTGTAAATTGTACCGAACCGCAACAGTGCGGAAAACATACTTTTCCTAACTTAATTGACATCGCATACCCACAGTTGTCCTGGGACCAAAATAAGACAATTTAATCCAGCATACGTAGTGTATCCAAATGCTCTTGGGATTAAATCAGTATTCCGTTTAGAAGTTCTTTTACAAAAAATAATTTTTTCTAATAGTTAGAACGCTGGGATCTTTTAAGTCATCATTCAATAAGATGATATTGGAAATTATAAGTGAACCATGACACAGATCAGACAGACAATAACTCTTTAAAGGAAAGAACCGATAACTTTCGTTTATTATTTTTATTTATAGGATTCCCAGGAAAAAAAACTATTTTCGAAAATATTATTAAAAATTTTTAGCAAACATTTAATGAAAATTTAGGTTTTTTAGAAAATCATAAATATCTCCAAAACTACATAATTATTTGTCGTTATAAGATTCTAATTTTTTTAGTTACACTTTTTAGTTCAACTTGGTGATTTTATTATCTATATTATTTTATGCTTGAAGTACTTGTACTTCAGTTGCACTAAAATTTAGCTATTTTCAGAAATGTAAAAAGTAGCAGAAAAGGTTAAACACTGATCAAATTTGAAACACAAAGCAAAATTTGACCAAGTTACTTGGTTGCTTTACTAGGTACTTATTAGGTAAGTTAGTCACTCTTGTTATTCACAGTAGTTTTAATTAAGTGCAAGTTGTGTTTATGTGCATTATAATATTTTTTAAATATGTATAAATAAAATTCGGATTTCAGGGTATCAACACAAAGGAAATTATTGTGAGAAATTTAATCGTTAATATGTTCTTTGACTTTGTAATTAATCGAAATGTTCGATTTAGTTCTAACCACAAGTCAAACGATCTGTTGTTGAGTAGAACAATTTTCCAAATTTTTATATTTTCAATGGTAAGGTTGCGATCGGGGCATTTAAACATAGGGTCTAAACATAATTTATGCAGCGGGATTTTAACACCAGTGATATCACGCGCTATTAAAACGACATTATTTAATTACATGGAAATGAGTCGCGCTAAAAAAATTGACCGTGTCACATGGCAAAGAACATTCTAGGATCGAATTTTCGCAAATTTCACACAACAATTTTATTGTATTTTAATATTTCAAGACAAATAGTTTTCCACAGCTAACTCGGTAAAATTTAATTTTTAATGAAACGATAATAATAAATTATACCTTACCAAGAATGTTATATATTATACATATTTACTTTACTTACCTTCTTTATTGATATCCCAAACGACTACGCTAGCTTGAATTCTAGCAAGTCGAATTACAAGTTCTTGACCTACACCACCAGCTCCTCCGGTAACAATCACAACCTTGTCTCGCAAACTCTTTTGGGTTCTTAAAAATGACGGTGCCAGTTCAATAATAATTGCTTCTGAATAGTAGTAAACGGTAAAAGTAACTAAAATTGCTAATTCCCACAAGGCAGATACGAATCTAATTAAAATTTGCTTAAACCAGCTCATCTTAAATTTTATATTAATCACTTTTAAATCATATAACAGGGCCTACTGACGTAAATATTTTAATTAATTAATTGACGTAAGATGAGTTGTTGATACAGCACCACAACACGAATGAATTAGAAATGCGATTTACTTCAATGCCATGTAGATTTCAGGTCGGAGAAAATATAAAAGCGAATGGCCCTAATTGGATAATGATCGTCAAGTTAATTTCTCCAGCTAAAATAATGTAGAAAATATAGCATGTACATTGTATCTACACCATTGATAGCTTATTTTTATACCTACTTTATGTCTTGTTTTTCTAAAAGAGTTTTTGTTCTTTTTTAAAAAAGGAAGTGGAGATATCTGCTAAATTCCTAGCAGGCTTAAGAAAAAATATAATGGAAACCATAAGGCATAATAATACACACCTATTATACGCATCACAAAACGGGGGTTTATTAGGATACATAGAACCTTAATATTTTCAAAAAAATATCTGAGTGGCCATTGACACGACTTTGCGGACAAAAATAAATTTCCCCTAAATTTTATTAATTACAGTGAAATCTCTCATAACGGACACCTCCGATGGGCGGACAACTCCATTAGGCGGACACTATTTGATAGTCCGGAATGAAGTATAGAGAATTCAATGAGACATAATCTCTCTTGAGCGGACTCTCTCTTGGGCGGACGCGGACACAATATTTAAGTACAAAACTTGTAAAATTCTCTCTTAAGCGGACACAAAATTAAAAATGTTGCAACGCTGCACTATTAGCCAGCGCGGCGCGCGGCGACATAAATTCTGGGGACTTCCCCATTGTGTGTGTGTGATTCCCCGCGATCATTAACGAATACATTTTTATGGTTAGATCAAAAAGATTTCAGCTCAGCAAGTATGTATTAAAATACCAAAAAATCGCACAATCAAATTCGAAGTGTGGACTAGTTTCGAACTTATTAGTTCTCATCAGCACAATTTACGAATAGATTGTACAAGCGCATTACGGCTATTTGCCAACCACAAGTAAAGTAAAGTTATAGACTTACAAAATTGCTTGCTTCAGCAGCGCCATCGCGCGGTTTTTGGGAGAGGCCCCAGTATAATATGATGAGATCAAAAAGATTTCAGCTCAGCAAGTATGTATTAAAATACCAAAAAATCGCACAATAAAATTCGAAGTGTGGACTAGTTTCGAACTTATTAGTTCTCATCAGCACAATTTACGAATAGATTGTACGAGCGCAATTCTTTGTAAATTAAATTTTCAAATGTATTTTATCTTACCGTTTTGAATTAAATTTAGTTTATTTACCCTTCCGGATACGAAGTCTTATGCAAGTTTGTGGTTCTTATATGTTAACGTTACTATGAATTGCCATTGGCGTATCAATCGCAGTAGAACATCGCAATATGTATTTTTTCATTTTTCCCATACGCGGACACCTCCCTTAGGCGGACATATTTAATAGTCCCGAAGGTGTCCGCTCAAGAGAGATTTCACTGTACCTACACTACATTTTAGTAACTACTAGGAAAAAATAGGGCCAAACCTAGAAATACGTAGTTCCCACGGAAGCAATTCTTTATTTATTTAAATGCTAATGAAGTGTCACTCGCCATCAGAGCCGTAGCAAGGGTGAGCCGACTGAGGCATTTGCCTCAGGCGCCATCGAAATGGGGGCGCTAAACCTTGACAAAACCCAATAAATAATAGTTTAAAATTTTCAGAAAGATATGAATCTTTTGGGGGGTGCATATATTCAAATTTGACTGAATTCCAAAATTTGACCACGATTTTATTTGCAACATCGCCTAAAATTCCCTGCTAGCCTTTCCCCAAATGGGGATTTTAATCCTCTATAGTAGTTTTTCGTCTATACCTCGCTTACTTTCATTTTTAGTGAAAATTATCATCAAATCAAAATTGAAGAGTACAAAATTCTCTATAAAACAGATTAACAAAATTTGCCTACATCATACTAAGTATTTATGAAATAATAAGAAAATCCAGAGAAAACAATTGAAAAAAGTTTTGAATAATAATTCTTATTCTGAATAAAAATTTCGTACATTTAAACTTCACCATATGTATATGGTGAACAAAACAAAACAAGGTTTCAGGATTTACTTCAAATCTGAAGTAAATTCTGAAACCTCATTTTGTGGGGAATTTTCTCCTCTTCAATTTTGGTGCAATGACTAGGGAAGACAGAGGATTTTAGGAAAATTGATTCCAACCCCCGTGTTCTTCGATAAAAATCGATATTACATGACTGGCGGGTATGGAATACCCCCCGGGTACACTTGCCATTATTCAGAACCATCAAAATTTATTATTTTTCGTTGAATCTTTTGCTGTTTTCGTTTGTAATCCGGGAAACTATCTCCAGAAAGAAAGTTTTTCTTTCGCAATAAATTAAGTGTACCTGGGGGGTATTCCGTACCCCCCTGACTTCCTAAATGAGTTCCTGATAAGCATACATTCGTTTTCATTACTCTAAGTCACCGCCGCGCCGTAGTAAGGGTAATCGCAATGGGGGCGCTATACCTCAACAAAACCCAATAAATTATAGTTTAAAATTATAAAAATGATAAGAATCTTTTGGGAGGGGGGGCGCATATATTCAAATTTGCCTCCGGCGCCAGAAGAGCTTGCTACGGCGCTGCTCGCCATACTAAAAGAAAAGTATAGAACTACCCACGCTTTTATTAAGATGAAAACAACAAAAAAAGTTGATAAATTATTTTTTCCACTACTAGTCATATAGGCTATCATTTTTACTTAGGTTAGTTGCTCAAGAAGTGACACGTTTTCGACTAGTGGTGAATAATTTTTCCATTATTAACCACTGGTTAATAATGAACAAAATGACATTTTTTGATTAAAAGAATTTTAAAAAATGGTAATAAATCTAGTAGTGGAGAAAATCGTATATAAACCACGGTTGTGAAGACCATTATTGCCTCCGCGCCTTATATTCCTCGGTGATATAATCTTGGCGCTAGGGCAATAATGACGGCCTTCACAACTTTGGCCTATAATATACTATTAGTACTTGGGTACTTTTGAACGTCATCGTTATGTCACTTATGAGTTATGAATAAATTTACATCAAATTTTTAGATACATTTATGTTTTATTAAAAATGTTTCGTTACATACAAAATTTAAAGCCCCAAAAATATCTAATTGATAATATTATAAATAATACGCAATGGTTTCAAAAATCAGAAGTTCCTGCTAAAATTCGTTAGTTTTTATGAATTCCAATTTATTAAGTTCGTATTTTTGAATAACAAATTTTACCCCATAGCTGTGTCTGTTTTAACAACAAAACATAATAATTCCTTAATAAATGATTTTATTGGCGAAAATATTGTTATTACTGATGCTACTGGAAGTTTAGGAAAAGCTTTAGCCGTCAGATTAGGAAGATTAAACGCAACTCTAGCAGTATGGGGAGATAATAAAGAAGGTGATATATTATGTTTATTAATATTTTATAGTACAGTAGACGCCGCTTAATGTGACTCGGGATTTTTGATCACAATAACCGATGATTTTAATAAACGAAACTGATAAAAAAAACTAAGATTTTTATTTACGATATAAACATTTAAACATAAAAATGGAAAAATAAAAGTAACATCCTTCAATGGTAATTGTAAAACATTCGATTAGAATAAAGCCCGCATTTCATTGTGGCTTCTTGCAGCCGGCTGCTAGAAGCCCAGCTTGTAAATTAAATTTGTAGTGCATTGGCTTATATGGGACCGCACTCACTAGGGCTGCTTCAGGAAACTGATAACATGTATCGAGTTTCACAAGCCTGGCTGGTAAAATGATAAAGCAATATAAATTCATCTTTCTATGTAGTCATATACGGCCCGCACGTTCTTCACAAAAATGATCTCGATACCCGATTGAGATTATTATCCGTGATTATAATAAGCGGCGTCTACTGTAGTACCTATACGTAGCTCCTATATGCATCGGTATTTTTTAATAATTATGTAGTAGGTACCTATTGTAAAAAACGTATCAAATAATACAAGATTCATTGAACTAAAAAAAAACTTCATCTTAATTTCTTATAGCAATATTTTATTATAATTAGTTTTAATAATATATTTCCAGTGCAAAATATTAAAAATCGCCTGGTATTAGAAAAATAGTAAAATAAAATCTTAAATTAGCTAATAAATTGATGCCAAAATAAGAATAAAAAAAAACTTTTTAAAAAAGCTTTTTCTAAAAAGTAAAAAAATGCACTAAAAAGTAAAAAATAAGTTTTCAAATAAGAACAAACAAAGCTCCTTGAAAATATTATAAACATTCCGAAGCAAGAAGACTGAAGTCTCGCCACCCTCCGCAACATACAGCGGGAGAGCTGGCGGATTCCAATTAAAACGTCGCGGGGGGATGGCGGGAGGAGTGGAACATGGATCCTGTCCGTAACTCCCAACATATAGTCGACCCAACCGTCCCAGTAACGGGTTCCGAATTGCCACGAAGACAGTGGTGCACTTTGAATAGAATCCGGACAGGTCACGGCATATGTTCACAGTCGCTGTACAGATGGGGAGTGGCCGACTCTCCCGAGTGCGCCTACTGCGGAGCCGCCTCCCAGACAATCGAACACCTGGTTTGGTGTGCCCAGATCTGAAGTACGAGGGGGATATGGCGGATTTCTTCGGGGGAACTTTGCCTAGCACCGACTATTTGGCGAGCCTCAACATCTGAGAGGTCATTTTCCTTTGGTTTTTCTTGTGCCTCTGTATTTTTTTTTCTGTATTTTTTTTTATAATATGCTTTGTGCAATGAATAATGTATCCATACGATTAAATAAATAAATAAAAGCGTGGGGCCTATTACAGATATTAAATTTTGAAATTCATAGCCCCACAGGGGAAGTGGTCGTTTCTTTGATGCTACCTCTCACGTCAGCCTTGCGGATTTCCCTCATCCACCGGGGTTGGTTACCCAATCTCAGAGGGTCTTCCGCAAGTTACCAGGGACCACCAGCGAGGAGGTGTGAGTAGGATTTTAGTCCCCAAACGCTGTACAAACCATTTCTTGTCGCGTGTAAACACATGCATTTAGTTATTTACTTGTTCATGTTTGAATGTTTGATATTCGTTCTTTGAAAAATTCATTTAAAAATGTCGAATTGGACAGACCTTCTGTCAGAGTGTATGACATACGGACTGAAGATAATTCTTTAAATAGACATGTACTTGCACCAAGTTCATTTCTTCTACTTATCCACTTTCTTTCTCAGAGACGATTTGGCTTATTAATCTCTAAATTAACTTCACTTTTAATTTCTTCCAGTAAAACTTGAACAATACAATTTAATTCATGATGTGTCAGGTCTGTGGCGGCCCTAGAATTAGTTCACGATATATAGAAGTTCCGCGCTACTTAAACATATCGCCTCATTGGCGCAGTTGTTTAAGCGCACGTATTCACAGCTGATACGTTCGAATACGTCTGGGTTCGAATCCCAGTTGAGGAACATTTTTTTCAGCACATCATCGTGCTAAATTGGTGACCCCGATAGAACATTGAGTACTCCTGTTCTTAAAATCTAATTTCTAGGAAATTCACGCTCAACTCCTTCCTTCTCTCACAAATGGCTAACTAAGCCACGACAACAGCCACCGACGGCTACTGCTAACAACCGACTAGGTTGCAGTCACAGCCACGGCTTACTACTCACAACCGACATGGTTGCTAGGGGGAGGGTGATGTGGCGGCCCTAGAATTAGTTCACGATATATAGAAGTTCCGCGCTACTTAAACATATCGCCTCATTGGCGATATGTACATCTTGTACACTGCTACTTACCTCTTAACAACTTAAATGCGTGTAAACGGACAGTCACTTAATTTTAACTTAAAATTAATTTAACAATTTAGCTATCAACTTGAACCTAGCCTCGAATACATACTTACCGTATACTTACCTATGTAAGTACGTTTTTTTAAATTTTTTACCAATTAACTAGTTCACTTTTAGGGATGTTACTAGTTCACTTTTGGGGACGTTAAAAATTAGCAAAAGCCCTAATAAGAAGTATTGTTAAAGTTTCATTTTCCTAAAACAAAAATTAAAACTTTTAAAAAGCTGATTTTCACAAAATATTAAACATTCAATTTCATTTATCTAGAAACTCTGTTTTTTGACTTGGTCAGTTTTTGCAGTAAGCCCACGAAGTATGTTACATAATATTATGCACTACAAGTAATTCCTCCCTGAGTAGTATGTCGTGAGTAGATTTGGTTGGGAGTACCAATCATACATATTTAACTATATTTGCTATATGATAGTAAGTGTTACTTTTATAAACAATTCAACATTTCGATATTACATTTCAACTGTCCGATATTTCAACTTTCAATATACCTACGTTTCAACTTTTCCACATACACGACAAATTGACGACGACGACGACAGTTCAAACCTACGCTACGTGAAAATTTTCAGAGAGATGTTACGGATACGACGAAGATGATCACAAACTCGATACAAGCTAAGCAAATCAGAATACATGCTCGCGTTGAGGGGATGAAGAAAATAAGTCATCTCCAGTTGGTCTGGCTACAATAATTCGTATAAGATGTCGATGAGACATTACCACTCAAGATTCAATTGTACATGGAAGAGAGAATCACTAAGCTAAATATTACCAAATACCTGCAGAGCAAACCATGGTATATGCAACGCCTGCCGGAGAAAGGGGTTTACAGCCGATTCTGCGTGTCAGAGAAGCACTCAAGATAACCTGATACCTACTGTGCAAATAACACTTTGTGTAACGTCTCCGGGAGCAAGGAATTTACTGTTGAATCGACTATACGTCGTGGAAGAGGAACAATCAAGAATTATAATTTAATTATAGCTTTGATAATATAGTATCAAATAGGCAAACCTTATGAGGGTTTTGATAATAATATCTGATGGAATACAAAAGATTATCGACAGATGACGCTACTAAATTGGAAAGCAATATTATTACGACTTGAAATTAAGTAGCACTATCTGTTGATTGACTTTTCAGCTACAAAAGGTGTTTCTAAACCCCCATAAGGTTTTCCAATCTTGTTACTAGATAATCAAAGGTAATAGTTAGATTGGACATTTTAGACTAGTATCGGGTATCACTTATGCAGATAGGACAATATTAATTAACGAATTACTGTCCCAAATGGGGAAATCCCGAATTCCAAGTTGGCACATTAATAAAATAAAAATTATTGTAATCTGACAAGAAAAGCTATACTAATAACTTAAAATGTAAAATTTTTAAATAGGACGTTTTTGCTAAGAACGGCAGTACACATTATCTTCATTCAAATTTACATCGTAGTGATCGACTTCCCACCATATTACGACATATTACCGAGTCCATCCTATTACAGTACCTATCCAATTTCAATTAATTTAGAATTACAAAATAAATATAATTATATAGTTTTATATAACTGTTATAATTTATTATATTATTACGTTTAATTATTATTAAGTACCGATTTCTTAATTGACTGCCTATCAATAAAATATGCGCATTTAAATTTTTAGAATTTGAGGTTAATTTACAATATTTTATTTAAAAATTTCTCAATCGTTATGTAAGCTCAAATATTAATAAAATGCAATTTCTTATAGCTCTAGAAGAAACTGTTGAATTAGTAAAAATGGTAGGCGGTAATGTAATGCCATATATTTGTGATATGTCACGTAGGGAAGATATATATCGAACAGCTGAAAAAACCAAACGAGACGTTGGAGAGGTTACTACACATATCAAAAAAATATAATTAAAACCTAATTGAATACATCGAAACTTTACAGGTGACTATTGTTATCAATAATTCGGACATTGCATGCGAAAAACTGCTTTTAGACACTCCTGACTATCTGTTAAAAAGAGCATTTGACGCCAATGTTATGTCGCATTTTTGGGTAAGGAAATAATTGCACTAAATATAAATTATAAGATTAATAAGAAAGGGAAACTCGTGTAAGAGATTGTACTTTAGCTTTCCCATGTAGGATATTATAGTATACACAGGGTGTTGAAAAAATGTGGTACCAATTTTAAGAAATATTAGGTGATATTATTATGGTAGAGGATGAGGCAGATTTGAACACTTTTTTTCAATATTGAATATTTTCATAATGTTTACGATAGATAGTTAGGATTAATGCGATGGCTTCACTTATTGAAAGTTATAAAAAATGTTGTCTCCAAACACTTGTCAAAATTCTGAATATGCAACTATGATTTGAAAATAATATGTATTTTCTTCGGGTGTGCAATTTGTCCAACTGTTTGCCCCACCATGGTGAAGATTTGGACAAGCACATAATGATTTTGTTCAAACCTTAATTTGTAAAAATTAATTATTTTGATCTTATTTGATGATGATATAATGATATTATTTATCGGTAAGAATGAATACATTATAACATTACTTATAGTAATCTCATCTAGATTATTTATATCAATAGTCCATAATATATTATTTGTAGTTTGGATTTGTGTATAATTTTTTTAATGTCAGTTTCATTGATAAAAATCAGTTACTCAATTAGCAGTGGTCAATTTTTCAAGTCAAGTTGTAAGTAATACTTTGTCTATCAATACAGACGTTAATCAGATCTAAGTATGTATCAAATTTTATGAAATTATGGCCAATAGTTGCTGCGAAAAAATGTCCGTACGGTTTTGATGGGTAATGTTACCTAAATAAGCCCAGCAAGCTCGACCGAACCAAAGAAGCGCTTGCTGCACTTCAATAGAGGCATTTGCATATTATTTATTTTTACACATTCTGAAGAAAATTCTATGTAATCCGTTCTAATGTATATTTCTAAAATTTAGTAACACCTTCTTTCAACACCCGTTATGCGAGTTGTAAGTGGAGTTATTCCACGATTTTCTGTAGAAGTTTGCCATAAGCGAAATATGTTTAGGTTCCCGCTACGTGATTATTTATCATAAGCTCGCTAAATATATGTAACTATATGATTTATCTTGCTACAAGATCACATGAAAAATCATAATATTTAGAAAAATACCCAAATTCAAATCCATTGATTAATTTTGTTGGGTTTTGAATACAAGGTTTCTGTTAACGAAATTCTAGGTTGTAGGCTATTGATTCATCCTTTCTTGGGAAAAAAATATTTTATTCACAATAAGTTAGTAATAGGGAACATGCATGAATCAAAAAATTTAGTTAAAACAGTATTTTCCTATTAATCCTATATAGTGTCATGTTCTGTTTATCAAAGGACGCGGGGGTCTGTTGTAATTGGGTTAATTTCTGGAAGAATGCTCATGACTAGATATTCAGACAATGGACCATTATGACATTTAGAAATTTACACCTGAATCTTCCTGGTACTTCCGAATGATGAACTGCTTGCATCAACAATCTGAAATACAACAAGCGTAATTTTTGTATACACAAATATTTCGAAAGAATGTAAAAGAAAAAGCAAAAGAGGGTTTATTTGTTTTATTTTAAGAAAGTCTTGGGAAGAAATTAAATAAAGTTAATTTATTTGTAAAAGCATAGGTAATTAATAATGATAAGTGTGTGCGTTAAAATAAATTAGTGCGCGGGCTTACAGACAATTTTGGTGGGATATGAAATGGATAAGGAAGCGTAGGGGATTCAGAATACGTCCGTGGAGACGTAAAGACGTAATTTTGAAGAAAGTTGAATTTTGGAAATTGTTTTTAATAATTTACTTATTAAGTTGGGAATTATTAATTGTTGATTGATGATTCACGAAGTGATAAGAAGATTGATAAAAGTTTCGATTGATATTTTAAAAGATATTTGGAAATTTTGGTGACCGCTGACAAATTTCATATGGTTACGTTTTTTTTTTGATGGTTATGTTACTGATTATATTATTAGAAAATTATTGAAGATTAGCATTTTATGGACTTACCTGAGCGTTTATCCTAAGAGACGAAGAAATTCAATTCATCATCAATCCTGTCTGAAATTTTCATGGTATGGAAATTGGATCCAATCGCATAGTCATCTCCACGCTGATTGTTCCGCTACATATTCTACACATCGATGGTGCACGATGGTATAGACTTCGGTAAGCAAAAATTGTGTTGACGAATTTTAATAACATTTAACAATAAAATAACCAAGTTCGCCCGTGAATTTAAATACGGGGGGATTTATAAACTTTTCTTTAATTATTTCTGTCAATTTAATTTGTTCCTATTTAATGAAAATCAATCTTTTGTTTTTTAATAATTATATTTGTTTAATAAACTACAATGTTTTGTTTACAAATAATTACGTTTGATTTAATTAATTCTACAGCAGTGAAGACAAGATTAAGCAGGTGTAAGATACAATAAGTTTATTATTTTTATTTTCTGCAAGGTTACTAAATTAAGGTGACTTACATGAGCATTTTGACCAAATTGATGGACCCAATTTTCGACCCGAAATAACGAGTTTTCATGCAGGCTAGTCGAAGCATAATTAAATTAAGTGTCATTAATATTCTCCCGCTATATAAATCAAATTTTGAGCTTTTACAGTAGCAATACATGGCAATATTAAATATCAAATCAGCAAAAATAACTTCTATTTATTGTATTATGTTATAAATAATCCATTTTAAAATTCAATGATAATTTAAAATAAATCATGTGACCTTAAACGCAACGCCATTGGTTTGACGTTACACGGGACAATAACAATAACCCCGCTTTCTTGTTTACTCTACTCGTGGCTGTTTTTTCTTTTTAATTGATTTAATAGGGAACATGCATGAATAAAAAAATTTAGTTAAAACAGTATTTTCCGATTAATCCTATATACCTATTAAATATCAAATCAGCAAAAATAACTATAAATCATGTGACCTTAAACGCAACGCCATTGTTTTGACGTCACACGGCACAATAACAATAACCCCGATAAGCGCGGTCGTTTCCTTCAATTCAAATTGACGGATTTTTAAATATTTTTTAAATTATTATCAAAACGAAAATAAATAAATTAAATAGCATTAATTAGTATATTTAGTTCTTTTTGATCCAACTACGCTATAAAAAAAATTTATGCATCTTCCCCATTGATCCATTAGGCATTCCACATCACGTGACATTTTTCGAATTCAATATGGACGCCTGATGGCAATGTCAAACATTGTATGTGTTTATATGGATTTATAAGTGCTTTATCGTTATTTTTCGTATATTTAAGTTAGTTTTACTAATTTATTTATTTAAATACAAAATTTTGCCAAAATAAGACAAATATTTATGTAAACAAACGACTGACGTTTAACTGACTTTGCCATCAGGCGGCCATTTTAACATCATTTGACATCATGAGGTTGGAATGCACAATACTTACTTTTAAAAACTTTCTACTAACTTTTCGAAACTAAGGTATTATTAACTAGTACCTACGTAAGTTTCCGATCAGTTAATACGAGAAATGGTTCAATTTAAAACTTTCCTAGCGGTTAGTAATAATGATGGATCATGGCAATAATCCGTAAAGGTTTGTAAATTGGCCAGAAGCACATTGTTATCACTGCCTACCTAGTGAAAATATTTGATCAAAAACGCAATAAATGAAGCTTGTTAAATTTTTATTCATTTGCTAATAATTGCTCTCTGAAGTCAAGTAATTGCGAATAAAATACTATATATATGCACTTCGGGGGAAAACTTCATCGCTGCCGTGAGCTATAGATCGCCTCGGTGCTTCGCATCTCGATAATCTATCTTAGCCCACTGCTATAATGAATTGTTTTCTGCTTCTACATGTAATACTTATACTATTATTTTTATTTCTTCTGCAGAAGAATGCTTTCTTGCAAGATTTTATAATTTTATTTTTAATATGTTTTATAATAATTATATAGATTACTAAAGCATTTTTACCAAGTATGATTGAAGCAAATCGAGGACATATCGTGTCTATTTCATCTATGGCTGGATTTATGGGTATACAAAAACTAACCGATTACTGCGCTGCCAAATCAGCAACAATGAGTTTTCTAAATGCTTTACGAATTGAATTAGAACGTGAAGGTTTGTAATTTACAACAAAAATTACATAGTAAAATAATGTTAAAATAGCTAAAACTACTATTACTAAATTTGTTAATTTTAAAAATTTCTATTTTTATCTCGATCAGTAGTATTACCAAAGAGCATGTATATTATATAGACGGATAGCTGTTGTGGAACTACCAAAATTATTTTATATATTTTCAGTTCGATAGATGACTTTTTCACTTAGAAATAACCATGTCCACCAGGTGGCGTGGAAAGCATATCTATTTTAATTTTTAACATGTAACTGGCCCTCTATATATTATACACATCCTCATTAGTATTAATGACTTATTCTTATTGGGATCTAACACCGCCGCGCTGGTGTCGCACTCTCATAGCGCGATATAGTAATGCACTTTTTTGAGATTGTACCTATATCGCGAAATTAATAAAACACAGACATTTATGATAATGAAAGTACATCAGTGTAGTGTTAATTTGATTGTGTACATTAGTTTTATTCAGGTTTTAGTGTATAAATCGTAACGAAATTCGTATTTGATAGAGCACAACTTGTTAGTATTGAAAATTAAAACATATCTTCCAATATTATGAATGCGATATTAATTCAACAAATTACAATGAAAAGACTGTCATTAGCTTAAGCGGTTAAGTGCGTTGCTATTAATGCTGAATACGGATAATGCTGTTAATGCGGAAGACAATAACAAACCACTGAGACGTAATCTGCCTAGTACAACCTCTCTGGAGATGAAGTATATAATATGTTACGGCTAAAGTGTTTACTTGGCTAGTTTATAAACTAGCTGGCTAGTATATAAACTAGCCAATCGCTTGGCTATTTTAGTAGAAAATAAAGTTTCCACTATAATAGCTACAAATTTGGTTAGCTTATAAACTAGCCAAGAAAGTTTGCTAGTTTACTTACTTGCATTGGAGTAAACATAATAGCCAACATTTTTAGTTAGTTTACAAACTATCCAATTTCAATTGGCTAATATAATAACCTCTGTCCTGGTAATACATAATAATCAATATGTTGGCTAGTATATAAACTAAGCAAATTTAGTAAACGCTAATTTTAGATTAAAATTTTTATTTTATATTAAAATAACCAAAATTCGACCGGGTTATAAAAATTTACTCAAAATTCAAAATGTTCCCAGACACCAATTATTTTGTAATAATTATCAATTTACTGTTTATCTGTTTCACATTTTCAAGGAATTAAAATTTATATCCTTTTTTTTATTAAAAACGTTTTATTTTTGTACATTTTGATACAAAACTTTAAAGATTATAATGGATTATTTTTTCATTATAATTTTTTTGAATAATAGTCTCCTGTTTACAAAGTTTTAAATTTTTGAAATTTCCAGTAGTTAAAATATTTTATCGCAACTCGATCCGTAAGTGAGCAGATAGCGCGCTGTACAGACTGTGCGTAAACACGTGTTCCTTCCCGGCTATCTGTTACTATAAATAATTTTTGTCTAGAGCTCATTAACTCGTCTTGGGAGATTTTAATGTTCACTTTGCAATTTTTATTTATATTTGCTTTTGAATTAACGTGATCAATATATCTTTAATTAAAGTTAATTTCAATAACTACATTGGTTATTTAAAAGCGAAAGTATTTTGTATTGTAATCATCTTGCATTATTCGTAAATAGATCCTTCGTTTTTATATGCTTATCACTTATCACTTCACAAAGTTATTTTTGCAACGACCTTGCGGCTTAACAAAGATGTACCGCACTTATCGTTTAGTATACATTAGATAACTGATTACGCTACTTTTCTTAGTAGCGTTTTCCCCGTATAATGTATTTTCTTTACATTGTATAGTGTTTGCTTACATTGTTACGCCTTTTTTGCTGGTCTTCAGCAAGTTATTTTTGCATCATATTATTATAAATAGTTGCAATATTTTAATTGTGTCTGTTTTTAATTATACTTCCTCCAAATTTGTTTATTTATTGTATTTTGGTTCTTACGGATCGAGATTGCGATAAAATATCTTATCTTTCCCCGGAGACTCTGAGAATAATATACTATTTTTTGTTATATCGGAATATGGTCTTATTAAAGCTATGTATATGCCACCTAATGTGACACCATTGATACAGCCAAGGGATCAAAACGTGATTCGAATAACAAAACTGCATTATGGAACGAGTTTCTTAACCCTCCAGTACTAACAGTCGGTCTCACAGACCGACGACTTCTATTCTTAACTGTAAATTTAAAACAATAACAGCTAAGGGATGGGGGTTGCCAGTACCTTCAAATCAACTAGTTTAGGACGTTTCGTGACATCCGGCAAGTGAAAGTGTATTGTGAATGGGTCCCACAGACCGACGTTAGTAATCTTGTTATATACTCGTAAAAACATGTTAGTACTGGAGAGTTAACAATGGTAGTAGCTAATAAGTCGAAAGATATGAATGACATTTTAAAGGATTACAGTCTTAGGGATGCTGTTTTTAATTTATCACAGGCTTGGAACAAATTAGATTCAGCAATGATTAAGAAATCTTTTTTGGAGCAGAATGGAGAAAATCCCGACGATAACGTACCTCTAGCGACCCTTCGTAAAAAAAATCTTAATCATAATAGTATTGTAGAGACCAACATTAATCTCTTACACGAAGTTGATCACCAACAATGGAACAGAGCTAACGGAGATCTCAATGAAGAAATATTTTGTGAAAACTTGGAGAATTCTGATTATGAATCTTAAATTAATGATATAAATGATAGTACGGCTATAGATCGAATTAGTCATACAGAAATAATTACAATTTTTAATAAATGTTTATAATGGGCCCAAAAAAATTATGCAGACCTTGAAGATATTCAAGTTCTGAAAAAATTTCGTGAAAGGCCACTATACAATCAAGTAAACAAAAGTTTCGGAAAACGAAATTATTAGACTATTTTATTAGAAACTAATAAACCGATACTGTGGTAATATTAGTAGGTACTTTAATGTAATCGTAATCATCATTAAAATTTTTTTATTTGTTTTTATATTCCATTTTATAAAAATCTGTGTTGATTGCGAAAAAGTGCTTAAGTCGTCATGTTTTTGCAAAATTGGGGTTTTGACTTATTCAGATAGAGGAAAACTTGCTCTTTCTTTTGGTATAATTGCCTAAGTCATAGCGTACATATTAAGGCAGTTATTTAATAGAATGCCTTTCGCCTAAGTCGAAAGTAATCAATTTAATTGGTGTAATTTTCAGTTTTTCTCAATAATTATTTAGTTATATGCCTGTAATAACATTACATTTAATAATAAACTTGCAAAACAAAATTATATCCCTAAAAAAGGTTCCTCAGTAAACCAAATTCAATTTTGCCCATAATTTGTTTTCGCCATTATCTCAGTTTGACAAATATTGACTTAAGCAGTTTTTCGCAATCAACACAGAAATATAAATGTTAATTTAGCTATTTCTTACGTATTTTCATACCATGTACCTTTTAAAAATCTACATCAAATATTATTATCTACATATCCAGTAACGTGAACTCCTCGAAAACGTGAAAACGTCATGCAGTAATTAGTTCACGTTATCGCGACTCTACGTAATTGCAAAAAATTGGTTGATTTGACATGGAATGACCCATAATGTAATAGTTATTTACATATAAGCTCGTGTTTCTCGGCGCATTACGTATGTAATTTTTTCTCTAGGATTAGTCAATTTAAATCAGCAAAGGGAATACCCGCAAGCAAAACGTCACCTTCTAGGAATTTATTGGCAAGAATGTACGTAAGCAGTTAACCACAAGTGTATTACAATGCAAACTATATATTTAATTACAAAGAGCACATCAAAGCAACTATCGACCTAACACAACATCGACTGAAAATATATAACATGACTATCCATGAATCGAAAACATCGTTTTCAGGTGATCTAGGATCATGTTACATTGTTATCTTAGATCGTACCAGAATTGCCGACTTTCAAAGAGATAAATTATAAAGAAAATAATGATTACGCGCTATCCTGGAGAAAAATTAATATACTTAAGTTGGCCACCCAACAAGTACACCTTATTATATTTTTTATATTATTTACTATAACAAAATACAAATAATTTTTCAAATTACTGTTTAGGTTCTAAAGTGAGAACTACAATTGTTTGCCCCTATTTTATCAACGGTACTGGATTAAATGGAAAACCTAAACTAAGAATTTTGAAAGCTCTTAATGCCGACGCAGTTGCGGATAGAACGATACAAGCTATACGAAAAAATGAGGTTATGGCTTTTATTCCAGGCTGGCTCAGATTCGCAATGCTGGTGAGATGGTTAGTATCTAAAATGAAATTTTACTCTGTTATTTAAAACCGTTATAGCACAGGTAACCCTCGGGTTTATCTGTACTAATTAGTGGATTCATGCAAGACTCTAACGTAAGTTAATTTTATTTTGACAAATATTTCTTAACGTAAAATTAAATTAAAATAGGGAAAATCTGGCATGAACGCCTTCTATATGAGCTTACGTACATTGAACTTTTTTAAGTTAAAATAAAATTTCCCTGCAGGAAAAAAAAAGTTAAAATAAAATAAATTAAATTAATATCTTGCATGAACCCACCATAATATTGGCCGCTACATACATTCAAGAAAGTCTGGCGATTTAGCTTCTCAACCCAAGTTGGTCGACTTGCTTGAACGTGTGTAGCGGAAGTTGAGCTTGGAGAAAAGTCAGACGAAACGAATTGCGGTGTGATCTACTAATATTTTCTATTATGTCGGTGACCAAGTCTGAACGTGTGGAATCGGGAATTTACCACAGACCTTTCTTCAGACTTCTTGTCATGCCAAGTCGAACGACTTGATTGAGTGTATTATTGAGGGGTTTATGAATATGAGTACTTATCCAACCCCTAGGGCCGGTTTCAGCAACCTTAACCTTAACCTGTGTTAGTTAACACAAATTAAAAATAATCCGTTGTTAAATTTTGAATGGGTTGTAGCAACCTTTTCTAATATGTAATTAGTTAATCTCGGATTATGTGTAGAATAGTTATGGTGGTACTCCTGAAACGACAACCACGCCTACTTCATACTATGCAAGTAGTTCAATTAGTTCGAAAATTATCAACAAGTGAGGTTTATAACCTATATTCTGTGAATACAGTTCATTGAAATATTTTATATTTTACATATATTTTACTGAAATGGCACAGAAAAGAACAAAAAATTATAAGAAGTAGAGAAGGAAGACAATTGCGGCTACTAAATGTAAAATTACGTGATATTGATAAATAAATTGTTAATTTGTTAATAACTGAATTTTTTTCTCAAAAAGTACTCGGGTGCTCATAAAAAAATATTAAACTTTTATTTTATTTTTTTGTAAATTTAATAAAGCTTTAAAAATGAATCCGCACGTGTGTGCAGTCGATGGCACCTATCACGCCTGGAATTTGAAAAAAACATTTTAAACAAAATTGTAATAATTTTTTTCTCTGGTTTTGTCTGTATGAGACGGTCAAATTTATATTAATTGCGTATTTACACACTTTTCTATAATAAAAGGAGGTTAGGTTTTTGGTAATTTAACTTTAATCACTGGTCAACTAGTAATTAAATACTTTGGGTATTTAACCTGTGTTAAGCATAAATTAACGTTGCTACAACCCAAACTACAGATTTAATCTATGATTACGCTAATCATTGATTAAATTTAACCTGTGTTAAAAATTATATTGCTAAAACCCAAATCGGACTTAATCTATGATTAAATATTTAATCTATGATTAAATTCCTAAATTAAAGTTGCTGAAACTGGGCACTAGAGTTACTAAATGAAATATAAAACTAAACCCGAATTTCAGGTAAACCTACATCTCGGGGCGAAACTTAGAAATTAACAAAATTTTAAGTGTAGTAGTATCTAATAATTTGTTTTACAATGAAAGTAGAAAAACAGTTGCTGGTGTCTTATCCTTAATAAAATTTTAGGATTACGCCTTCCTTTATGTCATCTTTAATAACTAAGGTGTTAATAAAAGATCCTTGTCCAAATGAACCTATCAAGAACAAGAACACGAGAGCAGTTCGAATTATGCAATATATACGATCAATGGGACCGATATTAATTAGGAATGAAACTGCTAAAAATAATAATAAGAAGAACAATAAATAAGGATATTGCATTGTTTAACAGATGTCTTTTAAATAAATATATTTATTATTTTTATCTGTAATGATTTCTTATAAACAACTACTTAATACTAAGGAATTTTAAAAGAACGAGAATATAAAACAATATACATACGTAATATCATCGCGTTATTTATTTTATGTGTTTGACGCCCAATATTTCAATATGTTATACATGAAGTTTCGGCTAATAATCTGTATAATTTTCGTAGCTGTAGATTATGTATTAATTAAATCCAACTATTGTTTGTTCTTACGGCAAAATAGCAGATGAATTTGCCACCTTAACCACTTTTTGCATTGGTCCTTTCAATCCCCTTGTTCAATTCTTGGATAAAAAAATTGTAATAACTTCATAATATTATGAACAAATAATAATACTAGAGTACATGCGTAATATAATGCAATAAATTGTTATATAGGCGTTAGGTACTTGTCGATATTTATTAAAACAACTTTCTAGTTGCCAAGGCTACCAACTCCGAAATGTTACGACGTCGCGACGCCGTCTCGTTCAAACAAATAATGTAATTGCGTCTGCCAGTCGCTATTTTCAAGTGAATGTGTGCATACGTACTAGTACAATATTTTGTTGATTGTTTTTTGCATACATACCTACTTTATTATTTTTATAGTGAAGTGATAAAAGTTTTAACATAAATATTTATTTTTACATTTATCCTGGATATTTTGGAAATGTTGACGCTTTACGATAGCACAAATAAATTATTTTAGAGGTTAGTTTTTCATTGCATTTTTTAAACTTTTGAATGTAATGTTATTAAATTATCATAGTCTACAATAATCTGTCTATACATACTAAAGTGCATAAGTAAAGATGTTTAATTATTTTATTATAATCTATTACAAATATAATGAAAGCTATAATTATCCAGACACTACTTACATTAGTATTATAAAAGTTGCAAAAAAGTAATTTATAAAAAATATTAAAGAATTTTGTTACGGTTGTTAAGTTCTGCAATTATGTTGTAATTTTAGTTACCTATAAAAGTAGGCCATGGAATGTTGACAGAAAGAATAGATTTTTGTATTAGACCAATTTTGTTAATCTAAGGATAGAAAAGATCGTAATTGTCTAAACTAACATGGAAGTAATTTTTTTCAGTTAGCGCACACGATTGCGTAAAAAGATGTCAAAGGCACACTGAAAAATTCGGACAAAACGGGATTGAGATTAATAAATAATGATCTATCATAATTACTTTAAAACATTAGAGAGTTTTCGCATATCGTAAAAATTTATATTTAATAAAAAATTGAGGTTAATTTTAACACTTCACTCGACGGTGGACCTAGTATGTATGTGTATGTATGTATGTATAGTTTGTTTCACAATAATTGAAATTAAAAAAAGTCAGCATCAAATTACGTTGATATAAAGACTAAACATAATACAGAGAAAAGATTATCGGGTCAACCAAGAGAGCATAATATGCATTGCTAAAGGCTGGCGCGAGATTAAAATAATTAACCTTATCTCTATTATTATGTTTTGTTTATAGTTTGTACGTTTTTATATCAACGTAATGTGATGCTATGACTTTTTTAATTTCAATTATAGTGAAACAAACTATACATACTACATAGTACTATATTATAGTAAGTAGTAAATGGTTATAATTATTAATTATTGTGATGATCTATTGACCACTTTAAAAGTCCCTTGGCATTAGGGCATTTTATTTACTACGATTTATTACATTTTATCTACCATTGGAGGTCTGACCCCTGACTTTAAGAGCGAATAAATTTAAAACTCTAAAAAGTCCAAAAATTTAATAATCCTTTTATTAGTTTAAACTATCATATCATAGTACTTAAAATTTTATGGGTCTATTTTACGCCCTTTTAAAATTATTTAAAAATTACAACTTTTTTGTTTTTATAAAATATGTAGTTGCATAACATATTTATGATGTACAGATTCCTAAAAGAAGAAGTACTTATACTCTTTCGGGCAATCCAAAGATTTCAGATTTTTTCATACAAATATCGTCTAAAAAGTCGCTTCTATAACTTTCTTTATATACTATACCAGGGGTGGCCAACCTGCGGCTCGCGAGCCACATGCGGCTCTTTGAAGGATTAGTTGTGGCTCTCGATAAATGTACTCGAGTTCCCTTTTCATTTTTGTTCTATTATATTTTAAAAAATTATCAATAGTCCAGTCAAATTAGGTTTTCAGCTCGGAAAAATTCCCACCTAGCTGAATTTTGGTACACATCTTTATGACATCGTTGTAAACAATATGTAAAAAGTCGACCTCGATATCATGTACGCGTTAAAGGTTATTCGAGGTCATAAGTCACGAAATTGGCCTTTTTTTAATATCTCGTTTTTTATTAGTCTTACAATAAAAAGTTTTAGATACAATTTGTAGAGGAGGTAATTATCTACAAAAATGGTCTTATGACATTTTCACGTTAAGTTGATAGTTTTTGCGTTATAAGGCCAACAAAATGGACTCTTTTAATGAAATATGATTTTTCAAATTTTGATCGGAAATTTTGTGAACGATATTAATTTGCAAATGCTTTATACTGGTTGTACAATAAAAAGTTTCCGGCGCCAATTTCCAATTTTTCGAAAGTAATTTTTTTTTGAAAATCTTCCAAGAATCTTCAAAATCTTCTGAAAATTTTTTTGAAATTTAAATTCGATTTCACGCCTTTGGTGTTGAAAATACGAAGGAAGCTTATATAAGGGCTCTGGTAGACCTTCGCGATGGGCTTCCGTTGCATCTTAAAAATTAAGAATCGGTTCGTAAATAAGAGCTCCCAGAGACGTTGAAATTTAGTAAAACTTATGGAAGAGTCGGATGCGGTTTTCGACGGTCTTTGATTTAGTATATGACGATGGTGGACGAAAAACGACAAATAACGGCAGCATTTGCAAATTAATATCGTTCACAAAATTTCCGATCAAAATTTGAAAAATCATATTTCATTAAAAGTGTCCATTTTGTTGGCATTATAACGCAAAAACTATCAACTTAACGTGAAAATGTCATAAGACCATTTTTGTAGATAATTACCTCCTCTACAAATTGTATCTAAAACTTTTTATTGTACGACTAATAAAAAACGAGATATTAAACAAACGGCCAATTTCGTGACTTATGACCTCGAATAACCTTTAACGCGTACATGATATCGAGGTCGACTTTTTACATATTGTTTACAACGATGTCATAAAGATGTGTACCAAAATTCAGCTAGGTGGGAATTTTTCCGAGCTGAACCCCTTTTTTCGTCTAATTTGACTGGACTACAAGAATTATCAAGAGAAGTAAAATAAATGTGTTTAATTTTTAATATTTAAATTCAATACACATATTTTGTACTTTTATTTTATGTTTTCAATAAATATAATTTCTGTAAAACAAAATTTTTTAATACCTTTTTTGCATACCTTTTAAATACGTATTAATTGCGGCTCGCGAAAAATTTCAAATTTTGAAAAATGGCTCGACTATCAAGGAGCTTGGCCACCTCTGTACTATACATAGGTGATCATATTACTGATCCAATAAAAGCACATTTTCGCCTTAATCGACGACATTTTGAACAAAAGTCGTTTCCACAAGAATTATTTATATAGTAGTAGTAATTCATTTGTAAACAAGAAAAAAATGGTTTTTTTTCATAGATAATTTAAATTGTAAAGAGATGATAAGATAATATGACCATAGATAATATGCGTGATTGCATTATAATACAGTCCAAACTCAGGGCGACCGTATGAAGCGGTATGAAAAATTGCCCCTTTGGCTAGCTCCAGAGACAACAATAAACCATCAAATAATAATTGCACGCAGCGAAGTTGTTATACTCTTTATCTGCATGTATGTGTAGCGTACAAGATATAATACCTTTATCAATTCATTGCAGGAATTATTGAAACTACATTCATATTAAATTCTTGAAAAAACTTTTCAATCGAATCCTAAAATATTCACACCAAAAAGAATACACAATCAAAGGTAAAACGATACAAACGGACCATAAGAATTCGACAAAACTTCAACACTTGTCAAAATCTGATAAGGGTGGGCGACAAATAATGAAGGCCTTCAGATGTTGTTGGGTATAAATTGATGATTTGATTGATAAATGTACTTGGTGAAGTAATTAACACAGATTTGCACTTACCAATTGAACGAAAAAATCCTTCAAAAGATGTTTGAAAAATGGACCCATTTCGGCAACGAGAAAAATCAAGCCAACGGAAAAAACCCAAATATCCAATACCAGCAACGAATAAGATAACCCATGATGGGTTGGAAATACAATCTTCCAAATTAATTCGTATACTGGATCGTCTCAAAAGAAAGCAACAAAGATTCTTTTCAAAATCATGTTCGCATTCAACGCCATTCAAAAACCAACTGCCATTATCATTTTCCTGATAAAGCACGTATTTCGATAAAGCATTTTTTTTTCAAAAATACTTAATTGTCGCGCCACACCTTAGGAAATGTCAAAAATTATTGCGGCGATCTGCAGTAGATCAATTTTGAATTCAAGTTATAATTTTAAACCGTAACAATTATCAACATTAAGTAGAAGTGTGCCGTCTCGAAGTATGCAAGTTAATAGCTTTAGGCTGTTTTCACACGGGGCAATATATTGGTACCATAAAACGTCGCGATAGCTTTCACACGAACGCGATACCATATTATGGTACGCTATATCGCGTTTACATGCGATTTGTTCTACTGAAATGGCGCTATATTTTATCGCGACGTTTTATGGCAATATATTGCCCCGTGTGAAAACAGCCTTAAGGTCAATCGGAACTTGGTAACTTAGAGTTGATAACTTCAAATTCATATCTTCATAATTTCAAGTTATTAGCTTTAAGATCAATCGGAACTTGGTAACTTTAAGTTAACAACTCCAAATTCAAATCTTCATAATTTCAAGTTGTTAGTTTTAAGATCAATCGGAACTTGGTAACTTAGAGTTGATAACTACAAATTCATATCTTCATAATTTCAAGTTAATAACTTTAAGGTCAATCGGAACTTGGTAACTTTAAGTTAATAACTTCAAATTCATATCTTCATAATTTCAAGTTGTATTTTCTCGATAGTTAGAATTTGGGTAAAATAATTAAATAATTTATTTACTACAATAAAATTATTCTAATGTAAGTACGTTCAATAATTTTTTCAAAGTTCACTGTAATAAGGACACCATACTTTACTGTTTTGTTTAATAATTCAAGAAATTCTTCAGAAATATTTCTACGAAAATTTAGGGACACAGAGAAATGTTCGCTTTAATATAATTATTGTTACTTAACTTGTGCGTTTTTTATTAAATACCTATCTATTATATTTAAAAAAATAATCTGTTTATACCACAATTTTGAAATTTTAGTATGTTTGTTATACAGTTTCTGTCCATCAGTTGTACATAAAATCTCATCAATAAATTTTTGAATTATTAGACTTCAAGCTCAGGGGTCAGAAATTTTACTCCAATAGTAGAGACCGCAGTTGTGGCTTGGTGTGATCGCTGTTTCAGTTACAGCGCGGAAATTCAGGGTTCAAATCGCGAACTTCACAATTTGTTAACGCGGTCCTCTGGCAAATAAATATCTACAAGCTGTGAATTTAATTAAGAATGAGTTCTATACTTACATAATTCTGGCAAATTTACTAAACATTAAGATTAAAAAAGATAAAAAATGTATCTAGAGGTATTTTTGGTTCCAATTATTGTAATTGTCCAGTTCATGAACTACATAGAACCAAATAGTGTAATTTCCCAACGCTGTGCTAAATTCAAGTTCCATGGACATATGTACCTACATCGTACGCCAGCTATACTTTAATGAATGTCCACTGGACGTTCAGATGGTCGTTGGAAGGACATAGTATGGACGTCCATACGATCACTTTGTGCTATATGGGTCATGACCGTAAGAACCTTACAATCCAATAATTTTGAAGAATAGACAATGGAAATTAAGAATTTGAAAGAAGCAAATAAGTGCCCTGTGGCTATGCGCGAACTAGGTAATGTTGTTCCATCTAATTTTGGAAGTCTTGGTCATAGTTGCGAATACTGTAATGCTCTAGACAAGATATAAGAACCATGGTCTACATGTACGGTTGCGATATTCCTAGATATCTACCCTTAGTGAATCGTTTACGATGTTACGCAAAATGTACAAGGGCAACCTTGTATGTAAATAAAAACAACCATGACTTAAGCCATCTGAAACATAATAGCAGTAAGAAAATAATAAAATTGACAAATTCGGTGTGGAGCATTTATGTATGTATAGTGTAAGTAATTACTTGTCGATAAGTTTATCAAGAAAAGCTTCGATTATTAATAAAATAATATATAAATAAAAGTACCTAAATTAAACTTTAAAAATAAAATAGTTAATTAAACATTGAAATTATTTTTTATTAATCATAAGCTTTCAGTAGTGTATACTACTATCTTCATATAATCACCACTATAATTTCAATAGTTAAAAATTATACATATATCTACTAGTCGTGTCATAAGTTCTGATACTAACAAAGCACCGTTCATTTTTACTATGAAGATTAAGGGATGGGGGTTGCTAATGGTATTTTTGGAAAGATCATTTGCAGGTTATATAAGTGGGCGAAAGTTGAAATTCAAGTCTTAAATAGTAAACATGAATTCGGATGTCAACGATAATCGTATTGTTGTAATTGCTATACATAACAATGATAAAAGTACTAGTGCAATTTTAAATTTGTTAAAAAAAAATTACGGATTACAAATTTTTTTCTTTTTAACTATCCATCGATAGAATGAAACTTCTGGAGTAGATAACCGAAAAAAAAGTGGTCGACCACGAACTCTAAGAATTCTTGGAGTTATTAAAACAGTTCGCGAGCGAATGAGAAGAAATCCCTTGAGGAAACAAAAAATTACGGCTAGGAAATTCAAATTTCGAAAAGAACCATTTCTCGCGTGTTAAAAGATGACTTAAAACTTGGGGCTTATCGTAGGATTACAATACATCGTCTTACAATTGCTCTAAAAAATATTAGACAAGAAAGAACAAAACGACTCCTGGACCGGCACGCGTATGAAGATCACAAAAATATTTTGTTTACTGACGAAAAAATTTTCAGTCGAAGAAAAATTCAACATGAAAATCGATCCTGTGTAGGCTTACAGCTCTAATGAAGCCCCTGAAAAAATTTCAGGGGTGAAAAATGGCCATTATCCAACAATAGTAATGATTTGGTGAGGTGTGTCGTATGAAGCAGTAACGCAGCTGTTTTTTGTGAAAAAGGGGAAAAAACGTGAAAAATAACGGGGGAAAAAATACCAAAAAATGTTACAGATCGTAGTTAACCCTCTAAATTACAACTTATTTCGTGAAAACCATAGGGTGTTTCAGCGAGATTCTGCACCAGCGCATAAAGCGAAAACGACCCAACGAATGACTACAAACAAATTTACCTGAGTTTATTGCCTCGGAAGACTGACCTTCAGGTAGTCCTGACTTGAACTCTTTGGATTACAAATTATGGTTTATTCTTGAGGAACAAGCTTGCAAAGTACCCCATAAAAATATTGAGCTCTTAAAACGGAATTTGATCAAGGTTGGAACATCTATACCAATAAAAGTAGTGCGTGCCACAATGGATGACTGCCCGCGACGTTTAAAGGCCCTTGTGAAGTCAAAAGGTGACCATTTCGAATAAATCGTACAAAATTGAATTCCTTAGAATGTACCGAATAAAATGTAGTAATTTATATAGAGGCTTTTTATTTTAAAATCACTAAAATCGGCTTCCACACAAGTATCAGAACTTATGGCACGACTAGTATAATATATAAATAAAAGGCACTTCTCACAGATTATTTTTGTTTTCACAAATTTATTGAAATCGATTCTTTTAAATAAAAAGTTACCTGTTGTTATTATTATTTAGCTATTATCAAAGCTATTATGTACTAGCGTTACATAATAATGACCATGATTTGACACTTCTTACTTGAGTAACGTAATCATATTATTTTATTATACCGCACTAGTGCGATAATGAAATTAAAATAAGAAATCACGACCCTATTAAATTCCAGTAAATTTAATTAGCACATATTTTATCATTGTCAAATAAATTTACAATTTTTTGAACTTTTGTCAACGGTCAAATCAAGGTCATTTTATAGAGGTAGATAAAATCTTGTATAGATACTTATTCTAACGTGTGATATACATATTATCGAACTTATAATATTATGTACATACGTATATTATAAATCTATTATAATTTATATATATAATGTAATTATTTTTATTGCAATGAGATTATCGGAAGCTACATTGTCTAAAAAGACTTTTAAATTCGAAATCCGAGGCAAATGAATCCAATTTTCGCAATGCATTTATTATAATTTAGAATTTTGACGTTAATGCAATAATTAAACTGTGCTTTACGTTTTAAGTTTTAAGTAATATGCGTAATTATTATTTAACACAGATTTTGTTTCTGCATAAAATTGCTAAACATGTGGTTTTTACTCACTACTGACTGAGATGACAACTTTCACTATTGACCAAGACACAAATTCTATAGATCTATTCTAAACCAATTACATAATATTATCAGGTTTTGTTTTAATAATAGCATAATAAATTATTAAATAATAATTATGAAAATTTTTGTTGATTTAATAGTTTTTAAATTGCAAATAATTTTCAGGTTAAAGTTTAAAAAATTCCCCTTGGAAAAAATCCATTGAAATGTATCTGAAATGTGTTCAATACCATGGTGGTACCTACCACAAAAATTGCATTCCAAACTGAAAAAAATCGAAGCATTTTTCTGATTTACGCTGTTTGCATGAAGGAAGTAGTATTGTCATGATAATTAAAATGAGATACTCCAAGAAATTCTGCTGGTTTTTGTCACCAACATGTTTTTAAAGATTTGCAAAAAATTAAAGATTGAGAATTTACGAATATTATACAGGGAACGAAATTCAGATCGATTCTGAATCAGAAAAGGAAGATGAGGATGAGATGGTTTCTTATACTTTTAGGGCCGTTTTTACAATAGGAGCTTAAGCTCAACTCAACTTTGAACCCAATTATGGGTTTACCCAATGAACTTGAACCATAATTGGGTTCAAAGTTGAGCTAAGCTTAAGCTCCTATTGTAATAACGAAGTAGCGGAGTACCAATTTCTTAACAGCTTGGCTGGCACCGACTCCAAAAATAACAATAATTGTATATTATTGACGTAATACATCAATTTTTATGCTCAGCACTGTAAAAATATACTTCTAATTTCTGTTAAATCTTCTTCTAATAACTTCTAATTATTTTTTACTTTTTAGTGCAATTTTTTTGTAGTGCTTTTTTTTGAAGTCGGTTTTTATTTTTTTGTAAAATTTTTTTTTTATTTCTTGCTTTTTAGTGAATCTTGCGTTCCTTAACTGATTTATCGAAAGCGAATATGGGTAGACCTACTAAACGCGCTGCCCATATGCGACAGCGCCGTTCAAATGAGACAAGCGAAGAAAGGGCGAAACGCCTATCTCAAAGTAGAAAATCTAGATCCAAGACTATTTCAGAAGAGAGTAGTGAACAGCGTGAAAAGAGGCTTTCGCAAATGCGGGCTTACAATCAATAAAAACCAAAGTACTCAACCGATTTTGATGAAATTTATATGCAACCAATCTGAAACTATATCCTTTCGAATTGTGAAAAAATTTTGAAAATCGGTTAATAAATGACGGAGTTATGAGGTAACAAACATTTAAAAAAATACAGCTGAATTGAGAACCTTCTCCTTTTTTGAAGTCGGTTGAAAACGGGCGTTAATAATAAACTTGTTTCAATAAATCATGCATTGACATCTTTAAATGATGTTACTCAATGGTGTGAAGAAAATGCAGAAGAAGTTGAAATATCAACTTTGCTCAATTTTCATAATTTAAGGCAAAAAATATTAAGTATTAAATTAAATAAAAAACAAGTACAATCAAAAATAACATCATTTTTCCTACCCGTATTGTAATAATTATGTTTGTAGGTAACCAGCACTTTTCTTTAAAATAAGCTTTAATTTTCAAAATGTGATTTTATTGTAAATTTTGTAAATACCGAAATAGTGAACAACCCCGAAAAAGTGAAAGGTCTTTGCCATATTTAATTCACTATTTCGCGACTCGACTGTATTACATAAATATCAATTTTTTAGCATATTTGGAAAAAAATTTCGGGTAGTTTAGCCGAAGAAAATTTAAATTTCTCAGACAGAGATATTCAAGAAATATAAATTACAAAATGTAAATTTCTACTGAAAACATTAAATTTCCTTAAAAAAAATCTTACAATCAAGTAGGTATAACAGTTCTTTCCGAATCTCATGGTCATAAACTACGCAGTGTCATGCGCATAGACTTATATTTGCACTGGTTGTCCAATAGCAACTATGAATAATAATTAGGCTGAAATAAATTGGCACCTGCGTCATTAGTAAAAATAGTATGAATTTTTAAGCTTAATTTCTTTATCGGAAATTGGTGACGTAGAGGCCAATTTATTTGAGCCCAACTTTATATTACTAGTTTACGCGTCTTTCGCGCAGGATCTTCAGAAATGGAAACAAGTCTACTATACTGTTGTGTCCACATCCCTAAAGATGTTAGAGAGAGATGATGACCACCACCCCCTACCCTCATCTTTGCATATAAGGGTGCATTGATGTGTGGTAGCAGGGTTGTCGTTTGGCAGTTGCCGTTTGAATTGTACAATAATAAGTAGCACATATAATCTATTAGTCAAATAAAGTTTATGTTGAAGTAGTAGTGTATTTTTATAAATTCTACGAAGAACAAGACATAACAAATTGGTGGCAGCGATTCCTTCGAAAATAAAAATTAAATCGAAGAAAGAACCGACGTTTTCCTGGAGCTTTGGCTAGAAACCATCGAAAATAAATTTTTGTAAGTGTTACATTTTTATCATTTATTTTACCATTTTATCTTACTATATAATTTTTGTATCAACTCATCACGCAAAACATTTAAAAATATTACAGTATAGTATATATATTGTGGTGATCCGTTCGTTGAATTCGAAGCCACGACAGATATAAATTTTGAAAGAATTAATTTTTTAACCTTTATTTTCTCGTCACACTCAAAATTCAGTTTTTTTTATCATATGTGATAACTTTTGTTTTGAAATAATTCAATTCTTCAATTTTATTAATTTTTTTGGTTATTAAAATTTTTTTACAATACAAAATATGGGTTAGTAAATAATTATGTTCATACATAAAGAAATTAATTGCGCTTCTATAATAATTGTTCAGTAGATAAAAAAAAGTCATTCAGTTTACAAATACACATGTGATTGAATAATGTTTTGAAGTAATAATTTTCACTGGTTTAATGTTTCAAAAAATATTGCTAAATACCTTGTCTTTGTTTTGAATTTTGTTTATAACACTCGATAAACACACCAACTTCATATGTAGGTTGATTTCCAATTTTCCAAACCAATTTTTCATGAACCAAATCCACAATAGTTGAATTTTGCAAATAATTCGTGATTAATTTTGCAACCATCAAATTTCACCAACATTGACCACTTTTTATTCCTCTTACTAGTAATTTTCTTAACTTTCCACTTCGGAAAACCATTTAAGGGATCCACTTCGTATTCCACTTAGAAAAATCCGCTTTATTAAAAATTAATCTCATCGATTGAAAAATCACCGTTTGATCTCTTGTTCATTTCAGAACGAATACGTCCATGCCAACTTTGTAGCCGAAATTTCTTTATCACGCGTGTGCAATTTTTGATTCAGGTCCTCTGATTGGTTGATTTGGTTGATTTTGGCTCATAATTTCAAAATGTGTCCGGTAATGGACGTAAACGAAACTTTGCAAATCTTGCGAGTGTCAGTTCGCGCACTTATGTTTTTTAAAACTCACGCATGACTTTAAACACATCATTTTTAATTTAAAATTTTTATAATACAAATAATATTTTTGATTCATTTTAATAAAAACAAATCTAGTCCTTTTTGGAACATACTCCAGACTTTTAAATTTAATAAATTTGAAGAATTATTTTGTTAAATTTTATTGACCATAAAAGATTTTTGGTGCATAACGAAATTATAATATTGACATGATAAAATTATTTTATTAAATTTTGAATTTATTTTTATTGAAACTTTTTTGTAAATTGTAATTTTGTTGAAGACAGTTCAATATATTTTTTTAAAACTTAACAATGAATAACGAAACTCAACAAACTAAAGGTGATATTATTACATACTTAAAATTAATTCCCGATTTTGATGGGAACAAGTCACAAATACAACACTTCATTTTTCAAATTGAAAATATTTCGGATTACATTAGCGATTGCAATGTGGCTGAATTCTTTAATCTATTATTAATCACAAAGATTAAAGGAAAGGCCTTCGAATATGTGAGGAATAAAAAATCTAACAATTGGAGCGAATTAAAACAATTATTGCTCGAATTTTGTAGCGAAAAAGGGGTCGATTGGCAATTAAAAATTACAGGCGAAATTCAGAATCCCAACGAATCGGTTACACAATTCGGTACGCGGATACTCAATATATTTAAAGATTCGATTTGTTTTGATCAGAATCAAAATTACGAACAACTTAAAGTAAGCAACGAGTCATTTTTAATTGCATGCTTTAGAAGAGGGCTACTAGACCAACGGGTCAGAAACGCAACTACGGCGAGCGTTCATACGACCATTGAGGACGCGATAAAATTTTGTCAAATTATTGAAAATAATTTCAAAACAGACTACAATTTAAGTAACGTTAATTATATGCAAACTAGACGGTTCTGCAATTTTTGTAAAAAATTCTCGCATAATACCGATTACTGTCGGTATCTACAAAACCACCCTTCCGGCAACCCGCAGTTAAATAATTACCCCACTAATAATTACAACGCACAGTCAAGGGTTAATGAGAATCAAAATTTCAATCATCAAAACTTGAATCAACAAAATCGTAATTTCAAAAATCAAAACTTTAATCAACATATTAGTAATCAACCCCATAATACAAATTTTAATCAGTTTTTACCCAGAAACTTTAATGAAAATCGGCAATCTAATAACAACAGCAGACGTTTTAGTCAAAATTGGCAACCCAACCACAGCAACATAAAACAAAATGAAAACCGTCAATATAATCAAACTCGAACTTTTAATCAGAATCGGCAATCAACTTTCAATAATCAAAATTTTGGAATGGCTAATGTGCATTTCACTCAAGCTCCCAAACAAAACTATTATCAACCACCCGAAGTAACCTTAAATTCGGTGATATCGGATGGAAATTTTCCGATAATTAACTCAAATTCGGGAAACTAACTTGGTCTGATGATATAGCGCCGCGATTATTAGACCAAGACATAAATACTAGTAAAAATAAAATAAGCAATCAAATTTTTAAAACATCACCAAGTGGCGAAAATAAAACAATAATAGGGCATAGGAAAAAAAACAATATATCTGTAAATAGTTATTTTAAGTTAGAAAAAAAGGACGTTGTACATCCGGAACAAAATGGTAGACCACATGTAGCTACTAATGTATTTACTAGTTTTAAGAAACCAGCTACTAACGTATTTACTAGTTTTAAGAAATCCCGGGAGGTCAATAGGGACCAGATTTTTTCAAGGAATACCGAACGTATGCTAAGGATGTGTGAAAATGGTACACAGAAAAATCAAGCACATAACAATATATCAAATAGTTTCACATGTATTTCAACATCTGTTAATACAATTTTGAAATTTTTATTGCTTCTCTCATGGACCTTGTTAACCATTGGGCAGGGCGTGTTAATTGCCATTTCCTCTTTTAGGTACCGCCCGGCATATTTTAGGGATATCGAATACAATTATAATTTTAAGCAATTCATAGGAACCAATATAAAGAAATTGAAACATTTAGTTTTTAGAAAAAAAATTAATAAATATAGAATTAACAACAAGAGACACATAAAAACGTACTACAAAAATATAAACAAATTATTATTAGATAGAATTACTACACCAAGTGTTAGATTAGGAAATAAAAATAATTATGAACAAAATAATAAATCAGAGTTAGTTTTATTGAATACAGAGGAAACCGATCTGGAAATAGTTAGTGTGAAATTTAAAATTAATAATAAATTAAAATGCGCCAACTTGATAGTGGATACGGGATCCGATATATCTTTAATAAAATATAATAAATTGCCAGAATATTGTGATATAGATAACCACAATATTATAGAATTACGTGGAATTTCAGATAATTCCGTTTTTACGTTAGGTGTTTGTCATTTAACTTTACTGGAATCGGAAAAACAAATTATTCACCCATTTCATATTGTTCCAGAAAATTTCCCAATAAAAAATGATGGCATTTTAGGTAGATATTTTCTTAAGACCTATAAAGGAATAATTAATTATGAAATTGGAGAAATAAACTTTAAGGATTTTAAGTGGAAATTACATCCATCAAAACAAGAATTCATTTTATTGCCTGCGCGAACAGAATGTATGGTGTCAATTAATAGCAATTTAGATTCGGGTATAGGACTTTGTTTTAAAAAAGAAATTTCCACAGATGTCATATTAGGTTCTTGTATCACTAAATCAAATCAAAAAAAAGCTATAGTTGCATTGATTAATACTTCGAACGAGGACATATTGATACCAAAACCAGCAATAAACTTTGAGACAATTAATACGTTTAATACAAATAATATAATTAATTTAGACAACAGAAATACCGATTTTGGAAATGTAAACGAACGATTTGAAAACCTGAACAAAATTCTGGCATTGGAACATTTAAATAAAGAAGAACGCGAGTCAATTCAAGAAATATGCCTAAAATACCTTGATATATTTCTCTTAGAAAATGATCAACTGACATGTACAAATACAATTACTCATAAGATACCCACCTTACCACATTCAAGCAATATTAACATTAAACCTTATCGATTACCTTTTTCTCAAAGAAACATAATTTCAAAACACACGGCAGATATGCTTAAAAACGGTATTATAGAGCCTAGTACAAGCCCCTATAATTCACCTCTACTAGTGGTGCCGAAAAAGGGAGAAGACGGTACACAGCAGTACAGAGTCGTAGTCGATTTTCGAAAGTTAAATGAAATTACAATTGGCGATGCTTATCCCTTGCCGAATATTACAGATATACTAGATCAATTAGGGAACTCCAAATATTTTACCACGTTAGATTTAGCCAGCGGTTACCATCAAATACCAATGGATGAAAATGACAAACACAAAACTGCATTTTCGACGCCTTTCGGTCATTACCATTTCAATAGGACGCCATTTGGTTTGAAAGGAGCACCGGCTTCGTTTCAACGTTTTATGGACGCGGTATTAGTTGGAATTCAGGGTATTCGTTGTTTTATGTATATAGACGATTTAGTAATTTATGCTCACAATTTAGAAGATCATAACAATAAATTAAACGAAATATTTTCACGATTTAGGAATCACAACTTAAAATTAAAACCTGAGAAATGTAACTTTCTTAGAAAGGAATGTATCTTTTTGGGACACCTTATTACAAATCAAGGTATTAAACCCGACCCCCGTAATATCGAAGCCGTTACTTCATTTAAAACCCCGAGAAATGTTAAAGATGTTAGATCATTCTTAGGTTTAGTTTACAGGAAATTTATTGAGGGTTTTTCAAAAATAGCTTTACCTTTAAGCAACCTATTGAAAAAGAGTGTAACATTTTATTGGTCACCTGAATGCGAAAGTTCTTTTCAAACATTAAAACTGAAAATAACCACTCAACCGATACTACAGTATCCAGACATACAGAAACCCTTTATAATTACCACGGATGCAAGTAAATACGCAATAGGTGCTATTTTATCCCAAGGAATAATCGGTAAAGACTTGCCAATAGCATACGCTTCACGAACGCTTAATAAAAGCGAGGTAAATTACTCCACTACTGAACGTGAAATGTTAGCAATAATTTGGGCGGCAAAACATTTCAGGCCTTATGTGTTCGGAAATGAATTCACCGTGGCCACGGATCACAAACCTCTAGTTCACGTGTTCAATGCTAAAGATCCTGGCGCGAGATTAACAAATATGCGTCTAAAACTAGAAGAGTATCAACCAAAAATTGTATATAAGGCAGGAAAATATAACACCAATGCAGATGCTTTGAGCAGAATTTATTTGGTGCACGATCCTACTCTAACATATCAGGAATTTAACGAACATTTAAAAACAAACGTAGTAATTAATAATAATATAAAAGAAACAACTGATTCTATATCAAATATCCCACAGAATCATATTTTATTCGCGTTAATCCCGAAATATTTTAATCCACTTACAGAACTAACAGAAATAGATCAGAATTTTAAAATATCAGCAACCCTAGAACAGAACAATCAGTTATCAATTGGAGATTGTTTAGAATTAAAATATAATAATCAGAAGTTATATTGTTTTATTCACACAGAAAATCAAAATAATAACATAAATTACGAAACTATTTATAACATATTCAAGAAATTTAAAAATATGTGTATTGAAAAGGGATTAAATAAGATCTCTCTGTTTAATTTACAACCAAAGTCAAAAATTCATTATGATAAATTAAGACCCATGCTAAGGTATATTTTTCAAAATTCCAATACCGAAATTAATATTTGCAGTAATAAAAATTTTAATGAACTAAGCAAGGAAGAAAAGTTTGATTTAATTAAAGAATATCATGACACGTTATTAGGAGGTCACCAAGGGGTTAATAGAACCTATAAACGGTTAAAACGGGTATACCGATGGCGGCATATGAAAAGAGATATTGAAAAATATATTAAAAAGTGCAATAGTTGTCAGAAAAATAAGGTTACAGGTAGAAATACAAAAATGCCAATGGAAATAACAACTTCAACGTTCCCCTTTGAAAAAATTTTTCTTGACATAGTTGGCCCATTGCCCATTACAGAATCAGGGAATAAATATATCCTTACTATGCAGGACGATTTAACCAAATTTTCCCAAGCCGTTCCCATACCGAATCAGGAAGCATTAACAGTAGCGAAAGCTTTTGTCAATGAAATTGTTTGTCAACATGGTGTCCCGGTAGCGCTATTAACAGATCAGGGAACAAATTTCATGAGTACTGTATTTAAAGAAGTTTGTAAATTGTTAAAAATTCATAAATTATCTTGTACAGCGTATCACCCCGAAACGAATGGTGCATTAGAGCGCAGCCATAGAACGTTGGGCCAGTATCTAAAACATTTTGTAAATCATGATCAGAATGATTGGGATAATTATATACGAACGGCTATATTTTCGTATAACATTACATCTCACTCCACCACGGGATATTCCCCGTTTGAACTGACTTATGGTCGAAAAGCGGGATTGCCTTCTCAATTAACGCGAAATCCCTCATTTAATTATAATTACGACGATTTTGTTAATGATTTGCGATACAAATTTCAGTATACTCATAAATTTGCCTACGATAATATCAGGAAATCTAAAGAAAAGTCCAAACAAAATTATGACCGGAACAGTAATAATAAAGAGTTCAATCTTGGTGAGAAAGTCATGCTTCGGGACGAATCAAGTAAAAGGGGGAGGAACGCGAAATTGGATCCTATATGGTTAGGACCCTGTACGGTTATCTCTAAGGATTCACCAGTAAATTACACCATCAAGTTAAACAGACGAAATATTCAAGTACATGCTAATAGATTAAAACATTTCTACGACTAATTAAATATTGAGTAAATAAGTATTTTCGAACGCGACATTAATAATTAATTAAAATAATTTGCAGTTTACTAAGCCAATCCAAACCTATTTTGAAGCTATGCTTCTTATCGCACGGGTATTGCACGTGTATTTTGCACGGGTATCGCACGGGCAGTTAACTGAAAAAAATCGTTCGTCACACAAAATCGTCACACAAAATCGTCACGGAAATATGTAACGGAAATTCGTCACACAAATTTCGACCGCGACTTTCAAATTTCAAACTTCCCTTCAAACACCATAACTCCGGAACCGAGAGGGCTAGGACCCTGGGAATGGTGGCTATGGATAGGGGGCGGAAGTGGCAACCGCCCCCGACCCCACGCCGCCCCCGCCGCCTCCAACCGGTTTTTAGGGGAAATAGTTTTTTGACAAAACTAAAAAAATTAAAACATTTTTTTTTTAAATTAAAACCCCCCCCCCTCCCCTTTTCGTGGGTCGGCAAAAAACGTCAAAAAAATTTTCAAAATTTTTATTTTTCAAAAATTTGGAGCTAGTTTTAGTTTTTTCACAAAATTAAAAAATTCCCGCCCCCCCCCTTTCTCCCTTTTCGTGGGTCGGAAAAAAACGTCGAAAAAATTTTCCCGTATTCTTATAAGCAAATTGGAGGCCGAAGGCCGACCCGTATTCTTAAATGCCAGTGGGAGGCCGAAGGCCGACCCGACCCGTGGTCTCTAAATCAAGTGGGAGGCCGAACGCCGAGCAGTATTCTTATAAGCACGTTGGAGGCCGAAGGCCGACCCATATTCATAAATGCCAGTGGGAGGCCGACCCGACCCGTGTTCTCTAAAGCCAGTGGGAGGCAACCGCCCCCGACCCCACGCCGCCCCCGCCGCCTCCAACCGGTTTTAAGGGAAAATAGTTTTTGACCAAACTAAAAAAATTAAAACATTTTTTTTTAAATTAAAACCCCCCTCCCCTTTTCGTGGGTCGGCAAAAAACGTCAAAAAAATTTTCAACATTTTTATTTTTCAAAAATTTTGAAGCTAGTTTTAGTTTTTTGATAAAACTAACAAAATTTAAAAATGCCCCCCCATTCTCCCTTTTCGTGGGTCGGCAAAAAACGTCGAAAAAATTATAAGAAATTCTTATAAGCAAGTTGGAGGCCGAGGGCCGACCCGTATTCTTAAATGCCAGTGGGAGGCCGAAGGCCGACCCGACCCGTGTTCTCTAAAGCAAGTGGGAGGCCGAAGGCCGACCCGTATTCTTATAAGCACGTTGGAGGCCGAAGGCCGGCCCGTATTCTTAAATGCCAGTGGGAGGCCGAAGGCCGACCCGTGTTCTTGAAAGGCAAGTGGGACGCCGACCCGTAGTTTTATAAGCAAGTTGGAGGCCGACCCGACCCGACCCGTGTTCTCAAAAGCAAGTGGGAGCAAGCATAACTCCGGTACCGAGAGTGCTAGGACCCTGGGAATGGTGGCTATGGATAGGGGGCGGAGGTGGCAACCACCCCCCCGACCCCACGCCGCCCCCGCCGCCTCAACCTCCAACCGGTTTTTAGGGAAAATAGTTTTTTGACAAAACTAAAAAAATTTAAAAAAAAACCTTTTCGTGGGTCGGCAAAAAACGTCGAAAAAATTTTAAAAATTTTTCACAAAAAGGCCGAAGGCCGAACAACTGTGGCCTTTACGGATCTAGTATGGTCCTCCCCCTGTGAGACCGAAGGCCGAACAACAACTGGCAATCACGGACTAGCAGTCCAGACAGCTGAAGGCATATAAATATAATCTATTATGGTCCGCCCTGTGAGGCCGATGGCCGAACAACTATGGCCTTCACGGATTTATTATGGTCCGCCCTGTGAAGCCGAAGGCCGAACTACTATGGCCTGCACGGATCTATTATGGTCTTCCCCCTGTGAGGCCGAAGGTCAAACAACTATGGCCTTCACGGATCTATTATGGTTCGCCCTGTGAGGCAGAAGGCCGAACAACTATGTCGTTCAAGGATCTATTATGGTTTGCTCTGTGCGTAAGAAGCATAGCTTCTGTGGACGGTCCGACGACCGCTCTCATTTTCTTTTTACATATTCATAAACAATTGATTAGAATCTTATTCTCAAATATTCGTTAGGTCTAAACTAAAATCGATTACCAATAGCCAATTATCAATTCGTTTTATTTTTCAATTTAACATTATTTTCAATATTTTTTATATGAAATTATCAATAGTTTTTCGCATTAAAATAAAATGCAGTATCATAGTCAAATGAATACATAAACTTAGTAAGTTCTTACATGTACAAATTGCGATGATGTTGTTTTACAATTATTATTCACAGAAATGGTAAGGTAAGTGGTAATAAAGGTAATAACGATATGGATCATGTACCTCAACTACATATGGTACGGGGAAAACAAACAGAATGACAACGACGTTACCAATCTGACAGCCTCAAATCGAAACAACACATTAATTAAACATTCGCCAGTTGGAATAACCAAAATCTGTGCCAGTTAATATTATTGGCGAAGGTTAGTCACATGGATGCATCCCAAAAAGAATCAAGGCAGGCAGCATCTTCCAGGACCTTCCTAATTTGAGAAGTGTTATTTCCACTCCTATTAGGCAAAATTTTGTTCAACGACCGATCACCAAAAAGTGTCAAGTCTCTAGTTAACCTGGAAAAAGATGATAATCAATTAAAGCAAAAGATTTTAGTGCTGCGCAAAAATGCGTTCATGTAGTGTAGTGCAACGAAACCAAACAGTGATTTGTGTATCAAGACCAAATATTTATATTTTTCATTTTGATATAATTATATCTAGCACTTAATATTAATTTTGTAACATTCTCTCTATGCGTTAATTTCTGTAATTCATCTTTGTTTTCGTATGAATGTGTTCACATGTATAATATTATTTTATTTCTATCTTGTACGATTTAATTTAATATGCATTACTAAATGTAAAATTATTCGTTTGGAACCTCTTTGTAAATTTTTGTGTTTGCATTTTAATATTCAAATTTCGATGTAGTACCTATATAATATGTATATGTTATTGTTTTTACATCGACAAAAGAACAAAAGAAAAACTTACATTTTTCTTTTCTACCAAGGGGGGAGGTGTTGTGTCCACATCCCTAAAGATGTTAGAGAGAGATGATGACCACCACCCCCTACCCTCATCTTTGCATATAAGGGTGCATTGATGTGTGGTAGCAGGGTTGTCGTTTGGCAGTTGCCGTTTGAATTGTACAATAATAAGTAGCACATATAATCTATTAGTCAAATAAAGTTTATGTTGAAGTAGTAGTGTATTTTTATAAATTCTACGAAGAACAAGACATAACAATACCTACCGATTGCATAATTTAAGTTCGATAGAACATAGGGTTAAATTGGTGTGATCACTGACTCACTGGTCAAGGTTTGAGATTGAAAATTCCAAATTCTAATCACGGAATTTATTAACTTGAATAGATATAGGAAATACCACCAATTGCCCTAATAATAATTTACAGATATTTTAAAAATTACAAATTGGATTTACCCAACGTTCGTTGGTTTTTGGTTTAGTCAACACAAAATTCCAAATTTTTACTTTCGTTCTTTCGGCATTGGCACGATATGATAGTCTTGCCGATGATCTCAGTTTTATCACGTTTTATATTTAAAATTACTATTTTTCTGTTATTATGAAATTTTTCATGCATTAATCTTATAAAATACATGTTTCAGAAGGCTTCCTACACCACCTACTTAAATGAAGGATATAAATACATTGCACAAAGTATATACATAGGAACAAAGAAAGTGATATGGATAATTCAGTTTAAGATATAAAATCATTGTAAAAATACAAAAGTTTTATGAAAATACGAAATTGTGATAAACCGGTGGCCTTCGTTAGAACCAATCATAAATATAATATTCTTAAGTTATGATCACATTTAAATTAATACAATGGTAGAAGTAACTAAACAGGAGTTTACTATAATTAAATCGATAAGCGATGTGATATCATTTTTATTAATAACGTTAGTTTTAACAATAAAATCTATAAGTGCTGCTTTCATACCAAGGAAATATCAACCGAAAAAAAAGCTTGATGGAGAAATTGCTTTAGTAACAGGAGGAGCAGGTGGAATTGGCCGTCTAGTTGCTTTAAGATTGGCTAAACTAAATGCCAAAGTTGTGCTTTGGGATGTTAACGAGAAAGGTGAGCCATAGTTTAAAAATTGTTTTCATTTCTTTTTAACTTTTAATGCATAAATATTACTATTAGAACTTCGGATTGAAGGGGTCTGGCCACCCTGACTGCTTATAAAATATCAATAAACTCAAAAGCACTGAATTAAATGTTTTAACGTTTTTGAACAATATAATATGCATATAAAATAAAATACGACTTGGCCGGTTACAGTCAAAGATAGAGCAATTTTTCCTCTATCAGAATAAATTTGGCAAAAACTTGAGTTAGCACTTTTACGTAATCAACACAGATTGTTTGTTTAACAATCGGTCAACAATAATTATTAAATTTCATTTTTTCAAAAATTGTTTTCAAATACTTGATACATGTCCGGTTTTAGGAACGATAATTGTAAGGAACTAGTGACAAGCAACACGGCACTTAGCGGAATTTTGGCGTACATAGTTAAAGAAATAGTATAGTTTATTTTACGCAATTTTGCGTATGTTGTAGTGGTGATTTTAAAAGTTTTCGACGATTAACAAAATTTTCTAATAATATACTTCGATATGAGCGTTAATCAATATTGTTCAGTGCCTCAATGTTCATCTTGGGCAAAGAAAAATCTAGAGTTAAGTTTTCATTTATTCCCCACGGCTGAAGACCCTCGTGGTAAATAAATTGGGAGTAAATTTATTGCAGAAGATTGGATGCACAATGCTACAATATTTATTTTGTTCTGCTTCGCTTCTATTAATGTTTTACCACGCATAGAACAACGTGCCCTGCTTCGCCTTCATAAACACATCTAGATGTTTCATATCCCTCTAAATATTTGAGATAGTCAAGAAGACTTAATCTTAATTCGTAAGATTCTGACATATCTGCAAATTTTAAAAATTAAACATAAAACCCCACGTCGAAAATAAGCGATCTAAAACTCACCTAACCATATATATTATTTAACTGCAGGAAGATGAACTACTAAACAACACTAACCGTAATTTGTCTTAAACAAAATAACAAGTTCACTTGGAAAAAGGAATGAAAAACTCGTAAAATACAACGAACACAAGCGCGGCTGTCGCACGAATGTTTTTTAACGTAGTTCACATTTTTACCCAGCGGCGCTGCGATCTTAATCTCATATCCCTATTAAGTTTAATCTACATAATATGTACACCCTGTTCAAAAAGTTCCGGGACTGATGGAATAAAACTCAAACTACAACTTTAATGTTCAATATTAACTTTGTGGCCTTCAAAATACTCTCCATTGCAAGTAATGCACATGCGCCAACGCTTAACCCAATCCTCAAAACACTTTTCATTCGTAATTTTTAGTATGACTTTGAGCTCTTTCAGCGAATTTTTCATTATGTCTTCAATCGACTCAAATCGATGTCCACGAAGTGGTAATTTCAATCTAGAGAAGAGAAAAAAGTCGCACGGGGCTAGGTCAGGTGAATATGGAACTTGAGGAATGGTGTTGGTTGAGTTTTTGGCCAAAAAATTTCGGACAAGCTAAGAATTGTGCGAAGGTGCATTATCGTGGTGCAAAATCCATGAATTGTTTTGCCACAAATCCCACTTTTTCTGATGGATAGCTTCACGTAAACGTTTCATAACGCTCAAATAATATTTATTCACAGTTTCAAAAACAGTGAGCAAAACTTTAATTTTTGATTAAATTCGACGTTGGGTTTTGGTTCGTTTTCAAATTCGGATGATTGTTGTTTTGTTTCAACATCATACTCGTATACCCATGTCTCGTCACCAATAATTATGATGCGTTTCATGAATGTTGTTATTGGTTACTTCAGAAACCATCTCTAAAGCCACTTCCTTTCGTTGCATTTTTTGGAGAAAATTCAATGTTTTTGGAATGAGTCGTGAAGCAACTCGTTTCATATGCAAAGTTTCAGTTAAAATGTGGTGAGCTGAGCCAAGAGATATTCCAACAGTATCAGTAATGTCCCGAACAGTCACTCGACGATTATTAATCAGTGCTTCCTTAACTTGATCAATATGAAATTCGTCTGTTGATGGGCGACCAGATTTAGGTTCATCTTCTACCATTTCCCGTTCTTTGAACATTTTGTACCACTCAAATATTCTTGTTCTTGATAAATACTGATCACCAAATGCTTTTTGTAATATTTTAAACGTCTCAGAACAAGAAATTTCGTATAATGAAAATTCGTTGATTGATAAATTTACACATTATAAAAGTCGAAAACCTTACTATCGATGCTTTCAAACAAACAGTTGTCACTCGTAATAGTACATTATATATCAAGGTTGTGAAGGCCGTCATTATTGCCCTAGCGCCAAGATTATATTCCGAGGTGCTTTGCACCGAGGAATATAACGCGCGGAGGCAATAATGGTCTTCACAACCGTGGTTTATATACTATTTTTTCCACTACTAGATTTATTACCATTTTTTAAATTCTTTTTAATAAAAAAATTTTCAAATTTAAAATATTTATTTCAAATGACAGTTTTGTTTTGTTGATTTGACAGTTGTTGACAAATTTTAAATCACGTATGTCAAATCATTTCATTGGTTCATTTTTTTAACTTAAGTGTATAATGAATCTGTCAAATCATTTCATTGGTTCATTTGTATAATGAAAATATTATTTACCGCATGTCTAAAATGCGTCACTTCACATGTGACTTGGATAAGTTATAATGGTAGCCTATATGACTAGTAGTGGAAAAACTAATTTACATAAACATATTAGTTTTTGACTGAATGTCAACGACAGTTTAAACTATGAACTTGGTTTAAACAAACTATAGGAAACAACATTTTTAAAGTAGGTGTATACCGCGTCTTTTAAAACGACAAGTCCCGATACCTTTTGAACATAGAACAATGTTATGATTAAAATTATAAACATAGAAATGACAATTAAAATGCACTTAATCATAAATCAGCTTAATTAATTATAATATTTTTTTATTAAATTATTATTAGTGTACTATTTATTAATTTTCGTTCCTGAAATCGACCAACAATATGTGTATTAATTTCTTTCTCTTATGCCCGGTTTCTGAAGCTCGAGTTATATTAAGATTAGTTTAATCTTAGTATAAATGCAGATTTTGAGTTTCTATAACGAAAAATAATCTCTGGTCAAAGTTAACCTAGGTTTTTATTGGTTGTTAACTTTCTGGAATATGCGCATTGTGGATAACTATAACTTTAAGCTTAGATTAGTTATGTAGAGTATAACTAGAGATCTTCAGAAACCGGGCATTAATATACTAAGTATTGCGATGTTCTTTGCTTTGCTGAATTGGCAAATCAAAGGAATGAACGAGTTTTAAGTTAAAAGTTAAAGGAAAGTGGAATTATTGAGAGATCATGGCAATGCGATATAACGATTGACTTGTTATAAAAAAAATTATAAAATTTATATCATAGTAAAATTATTTGTTATTTGTTAGTTAAAATTATATTAGTTATTGTTATTAAAACTAGGTTAATTAAAATTAGTTGTGTTAAGCACACTAAAAAAAGGTTTTCGTGATTACATTTGGTATAACAGCTTGGTGCGATAAATTAAAAGGACGATTATTCGCCTCAATTTAAACGTTAAAGTGCATCGTGTCTCCAAGTTACAGTTCGTTCCTAAAAAAACATTATTTAAATGAAGATTAAGTGTGGTAAAATTCATTAAAGTTACCGGCCAATGAAAACTTGCTACATCAAAAACAGGCATAAGTTATGTTCGGTGTCCAAAAAGACTTTAAAAAAACCAATTTTAACTGAACTATTTATTTTGAAGTAACAACCTACAGCGATTCTAGCTTACAGTATAATACTACATGTTATAACAACGTTTATATAAAATAAAAATGCTTATACAAAATATCATATAAAATTATTATTCAGCATAGAAATTTCTAGAGCTGATTCTCTTCTCGTATAGTATATTGAACTTCGAGAATATTCCTGAATGTTCACGATGGTTTCACATAACACCTCCCTCACCAGGACCAAAATTACGGGTTCCGCTAATTTTGTAGGCCGATTTGATCTATTGAGCTGGTTGGTCCTCCTTTCCATTTGGATTAAATTTGGCTAGAACATAATACGTTATAGAACTTATTATTATTAAATATGAAATGATTGTCCATCCGCTTGTTCGGTGAAAATAAATTGGGTTTGACTTTGTCTCGTCTATTTTTCTTTTGAATTGGTGTAACTTGATATCCAAATATTCTTACTGACAATTTTTGTATTTCTGGGTAAACTGTGTTAAATGAACTTCGCATGGTGAATCTTGTTTAATTTGGTTGGTCTCAAATTCGCACATGTATTGATTTAATTGTATCTTGGTGCACTCTTGATTACTTAATGCGTAGTTTTGCTCATTTATTAATAGAAATTTTGCTTGTGGGATTATTGTTGAATAACTGGAGTTTTTTAGGATAGGGCATGAATATAAATGAAAATAATTGTATTCGATAAGTTCGATTGTTGGAATTTCTAAGATTAAATGTATTTTGGAATTTTGAAGGAACATCTTTATTTGGATCAGTTTTTGGAATTCCGGGTAGTTTTCATTTTTTAAAGGTGTTGGAAATCTCGTTGTTGTAAAAGTGGCTGATATTTCTACCAATCTGCAATCAATTCGTCCGGTGTTAACCCGAGAACACTCGCGCCTAGAAAATGTCGTTAATGCTCGCAGTCGGTCTTTTTGACCGACCATTTTCAATGACATTTATTTGTTCTTTAACCCGTTTATTACTGTAAAATTATTGAATAAATAACATTTTTTATATTTTTTAAAATTGTAATAGTTGATTATACCAGCAGTGTGGCGTTAAGCTTACACCGGCAGACTAGCGAGCGGGAAACCGTGGTTCTATAATACCTAGTCGCGCCGGATATACTGCTGTGATCTTCAAGCCCAATATAAATCTGTGGGCTATGGGGAAGGCAACGGGAAACCACCCCATTAAAATTTCTTTCCCTAGTTAAGTCATCTTGACTTCGGTCAAGTTGATAACCAACGTTCGCTGAGCGGATACGGTACTTTAAGAAGAAGAAGAAGAATAGTTGATTTTGAGGTAACAATCACGTTCCCCCGCAGAAATCAAACGTAGACTAACCCGTCTAAACGTTTTATGAACACTCTTAAACGTTTCGGGTGTTACCGCTTTGTAGAAGGATAGAAAGGGGAAAAACCGAGCTTGGCGGCAAAATGACCATAGTGCGAGCGTTCTCGGGTTAATATCGATGGATGCATAATTTTCATTCCGCCAAAAGTAATTGTTTCTTCCAATTCTTCTAAAATGTCCTTTATTGTATTGACTGCTGTTATGAGTTGTAAATAAATTGAGGTGATCGTTAATTTGTGTTCCAGAAGTTTGTGAAAATTTTCCATTACTCGTAAGTAATCTCTTCCATTTTCATGCTTAGAATATGCTGACGTAATTATTTTGAAATTATCTACTATGTTATCGTATTCTATTCTAATTTTATCTATTCTATTAACTTAATTAATGTCCAGTAGCTATTTTGGTTACTGGCGGACCCCAATCGTGGTGGTAGAATTCCAGGATTTCCCAATAATAATTTCTTTTCATCGCTGTTGTTGTCTGTGCGATTCATTGATGATTCATTTTAATTATAAATTGTCGCTTTTTGTCGTCTACTGCTTCTTTGAGAATTGGAATTACTTCTCTCGGTTCGTCGTTCGATCCAGAGTGGATTGTTTCATTTTCGTTTTCATTTTCGATCACGTTTTCCGTTAAATCAGCTGGGCTATTGTTTGCTGCTTCTAACATTATTGATCGAATATTTTCAGGAGTAGGTGAAGGTGCTTCTGATGCTTGTAGTTCCGCGTAAAAATCGGGTACGTTTACGATCATTGATACATTGTCGCTATCATCTTCACTCTCTTCAATTGCGTTGATTTGAATTCTTGATAATGCGTCGGCGTTGGTGTTCAATTTGCCTTTTTTATAAATGATTTTGTAGTCGTACTCTTCTAATCGAAGTTTCCATCTTGCCAATTTTGAATTTGGTTCCTTTAAATTCATTAGCCAGACCAAAGGACGGTGGTCGGTGGTCGGTGTAAATTGAAAACTTCCTTCCGTATAAATATGGTCGAAAGTATTTTGTTGCCCACACAATACCTAACAGTTCCTTTTCGATGGTTGAATACTTTTGTTCAGTTTTACTTAGCGTCCTTGAGGCATATGCGATTGGTCGATCATTGCCCATATTTCCTTGTGATAGGATCGCGTCCAAAGCCACGTTGGATGCGTCGGTGGTCAAAATAAACTCCTTATCAAAATCTGGGTATTGAAGTATGGGATCGTTCATTAAAATTTGTTTGCTGTTTTCGAATGAGTTAATAAATTCTTGATTGTGTTCGATTTTTGCTCCTTTCTTTAAACATTTTGTTAAAGGTTTTGTTAATTTTGCAAAATCCTTGATGAATTTTCGATAGTATCCTAATAATCCTAAAAATCCTTTAATTTCCTTTTGAGTTTTTGGTAACAGGAAATTTTTTACTGCTTTAACCTTATCTGGATTTGGTTTGACCCCATTTGGTGTAATCACATGTCCTAGATATGCAACTTCCTTTTGTAAAAATGAACATTTTTCTAATTGGATTTTAAAATTGGAATTTCGTAATCGTTCAAATACTGTTTTTAACTTCTCGATGTGCTCTTGAAGTGATGTAGAGAATACGATGATGTCATCTAAATATACCAAACATTTTTCGTTTTGAATGCCCCTCATTATATTATCCATAACACGCTGAAATGATGGCGGTGCATTTTTTAAACCGAAGGCCATTCTTTTAAATTCGTAATGCCCTCGTTGTGTACTGAAGGCTGTTTTGGCTGTATCTTGTGGGTCCATTTCTACCTGATGGTAACCTGATGTTAAATCGAGCGTGGTAAAATATTGGCTGCGTCCCAATTTGTCTAAAATATCGTTAATATTCGGGAGAGGATATTTATCACCAATTGTTTTTTGAAGCTATGCTTCTTATCGCACGGGTATCGCACGGGCAGTTAACTGAAAAAAATCGTACGTCACACCAAATTGTTAACGCAAATGTGTAACGCAATTTCGTCACACAAATTTCGACCATCGCTTTCAAATTTCGAACTTCCCTTCAAACACCATAACTCCGGAACCGAGAGGGCTAGGACCCTGGGAATAGTGGCTATGGATAGGGGGCGGAGGTGGCAACCTCAAAAGCCGCTTCCAACCGGTTTTTAGGGAAAATAGTTTTTTGACAAAACTAAAAAAATTAAAAAATTTCCCCCCCTTTTCGTGGGTCGGCAAAAAACGTCGAAAAAATTTTAAAAATTTTTTACAAAAAGGCCGAACAACTGTGGCCTTCACGGATCTATTATGATCCTCCCCTTGTGAGACCGAAGGCCGAACAACCACTGGCAATCACGGACTAGCAGTCAAGACAGCTGAAGGCATATAAATATAATCTATTATGGTCCGCCCTGTGAGGCCGAAGGCCGAACAACTATGGCCTTCACGGATTTATTATGGTCCGCTCTGTGAAGCTAAAGGCCGAATAACTATGGCCTTCACGGATCTATTATGGTCCTCCCCTGTGAGGCCGAAGGCCGCACAACTATGGCCTTCACGGATCTATGATGGTCCGCCCTGTAAGGCCGAGGCCGAACAACTATGGCCTTCACGGATGTATTATGGTCCGCCCTGTGAAGTCGAAGGCTGAACAACTATGGCCTTCACGGATCTATTATGGTCCTCCCTCTGTGAGGCCGAAGGCCGAACAACTATGGCCTTCACGGATCTATTATGGTCCTCCCCCTGTGAGACCAAATGCCGAACAACTATGGCCTTCACGGATCTATTATGGTTCGCCCTGTGAGGCCGAAGGCCGAACAACTATGGCCTTCAAGGATCTATTATGGTTTTCATTCAATTTCCTATAATCAATTACCATTCTCCACTTTATTTTTCCGTTTATGTCTGGTTTCTTTGGTACCAAATGTACCGGCGAACTAAAAGGTGAATTGGATTCTTGGATTATATCTTGTCTTAACATTTCCTTGACTTGTCTATCTATTTCCTGCGTTTGGCTAGGTGGTTGCCGATAAGCTTTTGTGTAGATAGGTATTTCGTCTGTGAAATGAATTTGATGTTTAATTTGGTTAGTGAAGCTTAAAGGTATATCCTCGTAATGAAAAATATCTCTGTATTCAAAACATAGTTGTCTAATAAACGTCTTTCTTCCGGGTTCATATGATCCATTATTAATGTTTTTTAAATTTTCTTTCAATAATTCTTCATAATCTGGGGCGTAATCGATTTCCATTGGTTCAATACTATTTATTTCTATTTGTTCATTAGCTAATGGTTCGACGTTTAGTGGTGTTTCAAAACTTATTTTTTGAATTTTATCTGACGAATTTGTAATTGTAGTGATTGCAAAATTATTACGACATTTTACTAATGTTTCGGGAATTTCAATTCCGTTTTTAAGCTTTCGATACCTAATTATGCCATCCTGGTTCTTCAAATTTACTGGGATTTTTACTACCTTCTCCATACGTGGTTCAATTGAAATTTGGTAAATTTGTTCTTTTTGGTTATTTTCGAAACAGAGGGGAATATCACCATATTTCGTAATTAAGGTTTTATTTTCAATATCAATTTTCGCATTTATCATTTTGAGTTAATCTAATCCGATTAGACCATCGTAGTTTTTGTTGAAATCAAAAATATAAAATTTATGTATGAAATTTGTTCCAAAAAGTGTCCTTAAATTTACATGAGCTACTAGATCGTGTTGACTAATTTTATGAGCTGTCTGAATTTGGAATGGTTCATAAAATATTTCTGAAGGAAAATATTTGAATGCTTGTGTTTGATTCAGTAATGATCTCGAAGACCCCGTATCGATCATCAATTTAAAATTAAGTGTTGGAATTTTTATATAAGCTAATTTTGACTGCGTTATCGAATTAATATTAATTTTTGTTATATCGACTATGTTTGGTTGTTCGTAATGGAAATTTTGGTTATCTTCATCATGATTTCCGAATTCTTCTGGTGGAATTTCGTTGACCTTATCATAAATTTCGTAATTTTCAAATTCTTGACTTTCGTCGTATGAGTCGAAGTTACCGTAATTTTCAAAATTTTCGTTTTCTTCGCCCAATTCATAAGTTGGTCCTACATTTTGATGAAATAATTCTTCAGAAATCCACTTACGTGTTGGTGGAATCGTTTTTCTTGACGATGTATCCGTGGGTTCAACTGCCTGGTAAGGTCGTTGAGAATGTTGTCGGAAATTGGAGCTTGTTTGATAAGCATTTACTCGTTGACTATTAGTAGGTCGATTAAAAGTAGGTTGAAAATTACGTTGACCTGTTAAGTTCGTTGATTGATTTTGGAATGTAGAAAAATTTCGTTGTGGTGGCGTAAAATTTCTATTTGGATTAAAAGTCGCTGGTCTAATAAAATGTGATCTTTGGAAATTTTGAAAATTTGGTTTATTAGGCTGATTTGAAAAATTCTGATTTAAATAATTTTAATGTGGACCATTATTTTTAAACATCATTGGGTTTATTATAGGTTTATGAGAATTATTATGTGTTAAATTTACGGGTTGTTTTCTTTCTATGGGATTGTACACTGACGTTGCATGTTGAACGTATTTGTTTTTGCTTGAGCGTAAGCAAAATTTTCCTCTTCTGTTAAATGCCCTAACGCTTCTTCTAGACTTTTTGGATTTTTAAGTCTTACCACCAATCCAGTTTGACTTTGCAAACCTTGTAAGAAAGTTTGCAATGATAAATCATCATAGATTTGGGTTTAAATTCTTTTCACGTCCGGTACTGTTTCGTCTAATTGTAACCTGGCTAATAGTAAACATCGAACATCTTGACACCTCATGCCAAATTGGTACGATGATTCCGTTTTGAATGGTTTAAGAGACATTAGATCACGTAACAAGCAGTTCTCATCTCGCTGATCACCAAAATGTTGAATTAACAATTTTTTAATTTCACCCCATGAAGTGGCATTCTCTCGATTTCCGATGAGTGTCAATGCTCTGCTTTCTAGTTTACTTAGGATAATATAAACTAGATGTTTGTTTGTATCTGACGGTGTCGTTGTTCCGAAGGAATTTAATAAGTATTCACATGCGTTTACAAATATGGATAATGTTGCTGGATTTCCGTCGTATTTTGGAACTGTATCGATGTGCATTTTTTCTATTTTTGCCATTGTCTCGATTGGTTGATTTAAATTTAAATTTGAATTGTTTTGTAGATGTTGGTTAAGGGTTTGACTCTGTTCTTGTACAATTTCGTTGGTTAAGGATAGGTTTGATAATAGGTTTGCAATTTCGGATTCAGGCATGGGATTATTTAGATAAATTTGAGCAAAAACTTGCGCAATGTAAACAAAGAGCGTTGCTAATCTCTTCATCACCGGTAGTTCTTCTCGTGGGTTATTTTTCTTCTTCCTCCTTGATTTGGTAGTTTCTTCTTTATTTTTTTTAATTTCTTCCTCCTTGATTCGGTAGGTAAATCTTCTTTTAAACACTTTGTTTTAAATTTGATTATTTAATTTTGCGAACGGCTTTCCGTTTATTTTAATTTAATTATTTATTTCACTTATCACTATCTTATCACTAAGTTCTGTCAGTTAATCGTTGATACGAAAAAGGTTTTTGGAATTTTACCAGTGCCTTTCTGACATCCGTCCCGACTGCGCCAGTTATGTCATCATCATCATCTGCAGGTTTAAGACCGGTGGTCCGTTACGCCACTCGAATAATTGGTCGCTCCATCTTTTTCTGGGGCGGCCCACACTTCTTCTTCCTCTCGGTTTGTATTGAAACATTTTCTTTGGCAGTCGGGACTGATCCATTCTGTCGAGATGCGCCTTCCATTCTTTCCGATAGTCTTTTATTTTTTCGTTTATACTATAGATGTTCAATTCCGCTCTTATATCAGTATTTCTTTTTCGATCTATCCGTTGGTATCCTGCTACTGCACGTAGGAACCTCATTTCGGCACTCTGAATTCGTCTTTCGTTTTCTTTGGTCCAAGTTTCGCTAGCGTATGTTATGCTTGGTACCGATATTGTTTTGTAGAATTTCAACGCGGTATTTTGACTACTTTTATTCTTAAATGTTCTTCTTATTGTGCCATTTATATAATTAAATTTTTCAATTTTATTGGGTATGTCGGCCTCCTCAAATATTGACATTGTGCATCCTAAGAAGTTAAAGGATTTTACTTATGGACTGGTCATTTAATACTATTTTTGAGCGTATGGTGTGGTATTCCTCTTTTCTCTAGTATTCTCCATATTTTAAATCGCATTACTCGGTCAAATGCTTTTACGAAATCTACGTATGCTATGTGAGTCTATTCCTCACACCACGTACATTCCAACATCCAATATTCATGTAGTCCTTTATACCCAATCGTTTATTCCTTTTCCGTTTGCATTCCGTCATCATTAGATCAGATCCATTATCCGAGGCAAAATTCGAGTGAGCTAGAGTCGATTTATTTCCCTGTATAGGAGACTATCCCATAGCAGGTAAGATTGGTGAGAGGGGTGCTCTCTTTAAGCTTCCAATCCAGCTTCCAGTTCCCTCTCGCGTTTGCCCTGCAGATTCTCCAGTTATGTTCGGTGTCCAAAAAGACTTAAAAAAAAACCAATTTGAACTGAACTATTTATTTTGAAGTAACAACCTACAGCGATTCTAGCTTACAGTATAATACTTAATGTTTACATGTTATAACAACGTTTATATAAAATAAAAATGCTTATACAAAATATCATATAAAATTATTATTCAGCATAGAAATTTCTAGAGCGGATTCTATTCTTGCATAGTATATTGAACTTCGAGAATATTCCTGAATGTTCATGATGGTTTCACATAACACTCGCTAGGCTGTCCTTCGATATGCCTGTAACGCTGTTTTTTATTGTTATAATGACAAACCATTAACCCAAGGGGTTCGACAGCTTTATTTGCCCTCCGAGGCACGGAGATGGTCAAGAAATTTTAGACTCTACCCGCAATCAAACCGGCAACCTTCCATTAGCAGTTGATCTCGCTAATTCTCAGGCTATGGTCGTTGGCAATCGCCCAACAATGTATCCAGCGGAAATAAAGATCCAGAAAAAGACACCTGACAATAATTACCGAGAGGAAGGAGATACAATCTGTTTTAAAATGTAATTTCAAAACTAAGGTTTAGGGATCCTCCGTTATGACGCGCTATTCAAATAGATATTATGTAAATCAATTTTCTATTTTCGTGTTCGAATAAAGAAATGTTTGAAGATTGTGGAAAACTAGCAATTTTTGTAACATTCTAGAAATAAACACAAATTAAAACTATTAAATACTGCTCTTAAATTCCCAGATTATAAAAACTACATAGGAGTACCTAGTAGCATGTTATACTAAATAAGCACATTATTACTGCTCATTCTAGAAAAAAAATAACAAATTAATCACACGATGCTATTAATATTACGTATCTACTTACTCTTTTTTCCGTAATTAATTTTAAGATCAACAGGGCCGAACCCCCAAAATATTACATTGTTTAAATTGATAAATTAGGAAATTTATTAGTATAAAAAATGTGATTTTAGTTTCTCTTATTGTTAGATTTTACAATAGATTATTAGAAGAGAAGGTACCCACTTGGTTTTCAGACCGCGTTTGATTTATTTTGTAAGAGTAACTACTTACTTAATATTTAAAATTATACATATTATTTTCTTCTTGAAGGACATGTTCGATGTAATAATAATTAATATACGTAAATGCTAATTATTGTAGTATAGTTAAACACATTATTTTGAGTGTTAATAATGTACATATTAATGAAAACTTATTGATTTAAATTTTTAGGTGTTGAAGAATCAGTAAAATTGGTAAAAAGAGAAGGTGGTGTGGTATTTGGATATACGTGCGATTTAACGAATAGAGATGATGTATATAAAGTGGCATCTAAAGTAATAAAAGAAGTTGGACAGGTTAGTTATTTTACCTGCAAGTTGGAGCATTCTAAACCTGAGCTCAAAATAGTCGAATTCAAGATTATTATTTGATTTGCAATAATTATGTTGTAACATTCGTTAAAGGCGTTTATATTATTTTTGGTAATCCACCGACAACGATACCATTTTTTTTGTTCAAATGTAATTCAAAGGAACCAACAGTAATTATAAAATAAAACAATAATTAATGGGCTATAACTAATGAGTAATCTGTATTAAATTCAACTTTAAAAGGAACTAATAGTTAATTAAACGAATAAAATTATTTTTATCATATATTATATTAATAGTAATATTGATAATATTAAATTATTATATTTTAACATCTGAAGGTAGCAGCGTATAAGCCCTGCCGAAAGCTTATGTTATAAAAAATAATTTTATTTGTTTAATTAACTACTAGTTCATTTTAAAGTTATTATAATTCTCAATAGTTAAAAGTTCAAATATTTAATTAATAAGTAATCTAATACTGCGGGAATTGTGAATAGAATTACTCTTGGAAGAATTATTATCGATATCAATTTTTCAAAGGTAAGTCGCCCCCGTTGTGTCGTGGACCTACTACTTCTCTAGGTCCCCGACGAAAATTCGATAAAAGTACTGTTTATTTTTCAAAAAATGCGAGCGGAGCACAATCTCTATTTTTGATCCTCTATCCAAAATTTCTTTCACTTAATTCGTGTGGCACCTATTTTTGTAGCTTTGAAACTTTTCCAATGTATTTCAAATGGCGATGAATTCTAAAATTAGTTGACCGAAGCTACTTAACCAGTTTCTGAACCGTACAATAGGGTCTTTCTCAACTGTAATCCGCAGTACGTCTCATCCAGCCCTATACTTGCCTTTGACGCTGTAGTTTCTAGACTAGAATATTTTGAACCACCATAAACTTTGGATTATTGTTCCTTCACCGTGAATGTTGCATAATTTTTAAGTCGTTGCAGTTGCGATATTTCCCAAATTGAACTCCACTCAAAGAAAATAATAGGTAAAATCAACTAAAAAGAGCATATGAAACGGCGTCTATCTAGTTCCATGGTTAAATCAACCACAAAATAATAGTTAAACCATTTTTGTTACCATACAATTTTAATTGTTATTTTGAACTAAGAAATAGTTGGTAAACAATTTTTTAAGTTAAGTAACAATTTTTTTAGTTCTACGACAACTTTATTTGTTCATATAAACAAATTAATAGTAGTTCAGTATATTATTTAATATTTATAATAAAAATATAATAAATAAAAATATTTAATTTTTGTAATTAACCATATTTCTTCGTTTCAGCTGTTAAATTTTAACAATTTTAAACAATTTGATTAATTATTTTATTAACAACTCGACACTATTTACAATATTATTTAATCATTAATTTTACCATATTATGCTTCCATCCTCCGTATCTGTGTATCTGGAAATAACTGAAAATTTATAAATCACTTAAAATTTACTTACATTTTTTTTCGTCCAAACAAGATTCGAACCAAAGCCGCAACGTGCATACAGATTTGAACGTACCTGCTTACTCGTCGAAGCTGGAAGGGTGTACTTAAACGAATGTTGATTTTTGATGAACAACTTCATTTATCATAATTCATAGATTAAAAATTCAGTGTTAAATTAAAATAAAAATAAAATATTTTCTGAAATGTTTCTCAGATCAATTTTATACTATTATGAATTATTTAAAATTGTTTAATTAAATTTGAAAATTTTTTAACAGCTTAATTTTAAAGAAATCTTTAGTTTTTGATAAAAGTTGCTATTTTTAAAAACACATTTTGTAGTCACTATGCAACGTGTATTTTAATAATACATTTTTCATTTATTAAATACACAAATAATTTGAAAAAATACATAACAATTTATCCCTTTGGAATTATTTTAAGCATCACATTTTAAGGGATTTTAAAAGTACCGTTACGGTCAGGTAATAAACTAGAAAATAGAATTTTTATGACAATTTTTTTCCTAGAACTGCAAATGATGGTTGATTTGGATTAAAAATCTTTTAAAAGGTCACAGGTGTAACATAAAGCAAGAAAATTAATAAAATTCCCACCCGATCTAATACGTTTGGCCAAAATCCGGGGTGATCTAATACTTTAGCCACGGCTGTATTTGTATTTTTCAATTTCAGAAAATATTCCAAGATACCGTTAATTTATAACGTTAATTTAGCTTGATTAATTTATAAAATCAAATTTTTTTCAAAAAAGTTTTATATTATTTTTATAATTAAACAAATTGCACGATCAGAAAATTTTTGTATCACTAGGTGGAAAGAACTGAAAATTGCAAAATTGCATTAAGAAAAAATACAATATCATAAAGGTCGGTAGCAGAACAATTTTATGTTTACATAAACATATCAACTAGTTGATTTTGCTGTAATATTTGTTTATATAACAATTATAAAGGTAAGCAAACTATTACTATGTTAGATTTAACCATTTGATAATAGTTAAATGTAAAATTGAACGCGTTGGTAGTTTGATTTTACAAAATTTAACAAATTAATAGTTAGATGACAAAATAATAGTCAAATGTGCCTATTTTTTAAGTAGGTTTTCATTTTGTTGTCCAACAATTTTTTAGTAGTTGTAATAACAATCCACTTTGGTTTGAAAATACTATTAATGTAGTTTGATTTTACAAAATTGACTAGATTGTTAGCTAAACATTTAATTTAGTTGAATTAACCTATACTATTTCTTTGAGTGTCCCAAAGCAAAACATGTCGGATATGCCCTTTGTCCACTTCCATTTTTAGGATCGAAAAACATCTGAAAAAATTTAACCTCGTTATTCAAACTTTCACAATAGACTGAAGGATGCACCAATACTTCATTCAGTCGATCAGTGACTACGTCTTGCAGGGCGCTAGGCAAAGGGCATTAATAATGATATATTTTCTAGACCTCAAAAGAAAACACTGAAAATATAAATTTTTATAGTCAGGCGAGCACACATCGGTAATTTTTGGAGGCGATGTATGCGAGCGCAGCCAAGAAAATAGCGTTGAATACGTTATTTTTTTGAAAGGCATGGCCTAATTTAATGCCATTTGGCGAAAAGAAGTAGGATTAATGGAAGCTTTGTTTGATAATCTTATCGGCTAATAATTGCTCGCATTAGAAAATAATAAAAATTTCGAAAAATGTGTTTTATTTACGACAACCGTGAGTAATTATTGGTCGATAAGAATATCAAGAAAAGTTCCGATTATTTTTTATACAATGCTCCGCACCGAATGTAACACGAAAGATTTTGTAAAGTAGTATTTTTTTAACTTGGGAATTATTTCAAACTTTTTTCTATATTTCTCTTGGTTTTAAGGATTTTAGATGACACGAGTATATTATTATTGTATTTTTTCCACTACTAGTCATATAGGTTATCATTTTTACTTAGGTTAGTCGATCAAGAAGTGACACGTTTTCAACTAGTGGTGAATAATTTTTCCATTATTAACCTAGGTTAATAATGAACAAAATGACATTTTTTGATAACTTGGCGACTATTTTAAAGAAAAATGTTGTTATTAAATGATTTAGAATAACCAAGAAATGCTAATTAATTGTATGTAAACTATTTAAAACGCTTTTTTAATACATTAATTTAATTTTAAAAATTCATTATAATCGAATTAAATGTGACAGCAAGTGACAGCGCCATCCATTATTAATTTGACGAACCGCGATTTATTTTTTTTTATAACCTAAATTTGTCAACAACTGTCAAATCAACTGTCAAATCAACAAAACAAAACTGTCATTTGAAATAAATATTTTAAATATGAAAATTTTTTTGTTAAAAAAGAATTTTAAAAAATGGTAATAAATCTAGTAGTGGAAAAAATCGTATATAAACCACGGTTGTGAAGACCATTATTGCCTCCGCGCCTTATATTCCTCGGTGCAAAGCACCTCGGAATATAATCTTGGCGCTAGGGCAATAATGACGGCCTTCACAACCTTGATATATAATATACTATTATGATCCAAGGCAGGGATTATTAAAATGTACGGACGTTTTAGAATGGAAATAAGTTATCCAAAAGTATTTACCTCATTTTATATGAGTTTTCAACTCATTCAATGTGGGTTAATGGAAAATATTTAACGTAATTTAATTTAAAAAAGTTCAATGTAGATAACCTCCTGCAGGCGTCATGCTACGTTTTCTCTAATTTAATTTAACGTTAGGAAATATCGGTCAACTCTTTTTTCCATCTGCGATGGTATCTTCATTTTTCTTATACAAAATATTTTCAAAAAGACTAATGTTAAAATAATTAAATTTCAAAAATGCGTATTAAAACATACCACGTGGTATTCTTAATATTTTGAAATGAAATTTTCGATTTAGTTAGAATACTTTTAACTCACAGTACACATACATAATTATGTGGAACAATACATAGAACCTTGAGAAATAAAGCCAGAAAAGGCACAATTTTAAAGTTTTACAAGAAGATGGCAACTCCGATTCTCACATAATTATACTACATGCGAGTCTTGGATTCCCTTAGAAAAAGACAAATCTAGAAAACAGGCCACCGAAATTAAATTCCTACGAAGGGTGAAAGGATGTACTACAAGACAGGATAGAATTAGAAACACCGAGATAATGAAAAATCTAAATTATATAAATGGAAAGAATGACCGACGGAAGAATTCTGAAGCAAATCCTGAACTACAAATCACATGGACAAGGAAATGTTGAATGTTCACGCAAAAGATGGAAAGACGTATGAATTCGGAACAGGCTAGCCAAAGCATAATCCATGAAGTGTAGAAGAAGACTTTTAACTCGATAACTTTTAAAAATTAATTGACTTATTATGAATACAACATCGAGACGGTGATCAGCTTAAGCGGTTAAGTGCGTTGCTGCTAATGCTGAATGCCCGGTTCGACTCCGGGCTCAGTAAAAACTTTATTCTGACCGTCTCCCCTCGGAAGGCAATGGCAAACCACCGAGGTGTAATCTGCTTAGAACAGCCTCTCTGGAGATGAAGTGTATACACTTCCCGCGGTTCGGAGCCCGCGTTAAACAAGTAGGTCCCCTATGTGTGTGATAGTACTACAAACGCACAACACATACATAGGAGAGAGGTCGCCAACATCCGGTAACGGATAGGCACGTTAAGAAGAAGAAGAATACAACATGCGCAAATACTAAAGTGTAAACAATATACACAGAAACTTGGATACAATTCAGTATCAAAAATTAAGGATCGTGTCATAAGGTGATATCACACTAGCATATAAATATGGCGAATTTGCCAAATATATATGGGAGGAAGGTGTCATACTAGTGTGATAGCCATATATATATATGGCAAAATATATCTGACGCCATATATATGACAACGGTTTGCCATACAATTTTGTGCCATATAGGTATATGGCATAGTGTGATACCAATACATAGCCCTTGTCATATTTATTTGACAGTTTGTGCCATACAATCATATAAAAATCCTGTGTTTTTATATGGCAGCTCTTTGTCATATATGTACAGCGCGTGTATTTTGACATTTCGTGTTTTTTTCATTGTTTGCAAAGATGGAAACACTAGATGATGAATTCGTTGATGATTCGCAAGAAATCGAAGATATTTTGGGTCAAGTACGAGTACAAAAAAGGAAACGTGCTCGCACTATTTTGCATGACTGGTCGGAGAATGAAATCGCTGCACTGATACAAGCCGTTGAAACAAAGCCAGAATTATGGAAGTCGAGCCATTTATCATACAAAAATCGAACTAAAAAGGATGCGGTTTGGCGTGATATCGAAGAAAATGGGTTCCACAGCATTATAAAACTGAGTGAAATTACATCGAAATGGAATAATCTTCGTGTTCAATATAAATCGTATGCTGTCAAATACAAGACGAAACCATCTGGCTCTGGTCGTGGACAAATAGCTAAATGGAAACATTTCGATGCTATGAATTTCATTGGTGCCAACGATGAATTATTCTACTTATTCCATCGCCACATACAATCAAATCTATTCGCTTTCTACACAATAGCTCGATATTGAAATTCGACTTCCCCTGCACCAGGTGTTAAAAACCATTCCGTGAATTAATTACGAATCTCATTTGCATCATTGGCAGCGCCTTCATCAAATTCTGCTTGTTCATGGGGCACTTCATTTTCATCTAGGCCTTCCATTGCTTCAATATCGATATCGTAATCTGGTGATTTCATATCGATCAAAAAATTATGAAGTACACATGCAGCTAGTGTAATCATTTTTGCTTTCGCTGGACTCAAAAGAATTGGTTTCGCAAATACAAGAAATCTTTTTGCAATGATACCAAAAATATTCTCAATGACTCGACGTGCTCGGCTTAAACGATAGTTAAATATGCGCTGCATATAATTCAATTGACGAGTACTGAATGGCTTCATCATGTGCTTACCAATTGCAAAAGCGTCATCGCAAACGAAACAATTTTCAGTTCAACCTTTTTCTTTTCTTTTCAACAGCCACTCACGAACCCAAACATCTCTTACTTTTTTGCTGCGCAAACGTTTTTTTTGTTTCAAATATAAATGTGCTAATGAAAGAACCAAAACAGTGTGATCCATTTTAATTTTTTTCCAATTTATTTTCTCTGATTTTGTTCCAACTTTCACTCGTGAACACTTCTTGACACAATGAACACCGGACAAAAACTGAATCGCAAAACAAATAGTCAAATAAATATGGCACAGTGTGATAGGTTTGCCATATATTTCGACAAATTTCTTGCCGGTCATATATTTATATGGAAATGCTTGCCATACTTGTGTGATAGCCAAATATCACTTTGTCATATATATGGCAGAAAATTATATGACAAACCAGTTTGCCATATAAATTGGTCATATTTATATGGCATAGTGTGATACCCTTTGCCATACATCCTCTGCCATGCAGATATTTGAGTCATATTTTATGTGACACCATTGGTCATATTTATATGCTAGTGTGATCTTACCTTTACGCTCCAATACATCAATTTTACTTGTCGTAAAGATTTTCTGAACTGAAATTGCGCACGAGAACTTGGATACGATTAAGGATGAAAATAAGGACCGCGTCATACGGCTCTAAGATATATTATCCCAATTTCTACCTATTATAACAATTTTAAGATGTTAAAAGGGGCAGGGAGTCCCGAATAACATAATTGTACAATTTTTGTGAAATTACATTTATAGATGCCGTAATATTTTTAAAAATACCAAATTATCTTATATTCCTATAATTTTTATTACAAAAAAATGCATTTAAAAAAACTGTGGGTTCGTACGACCGTGGGGAAAACGCCCCGATGTGACCCCTCCCCCTGTTTTCTTTATTATTATTGTCGCGAATCATTGACACGGGGTGACCGCCGACGGCTTTACCTGTCCTCCGAAGCACGGAAAAGTCAAAGAAACTTTTACTCTGAAACCCCGAATCAAACTTAGAAACCCTACGTTAGCAGGTCATGACCGCCGCGCCGTCATGTTACTGAAAAGTTGTAACGAAAATTTGCATTCAAAAAAGAAAAACTTTTTTGAATACAACGTAATATTTTATTTTAGTACCCCTTTTTTTAATAGAATATTTTCAAAAAAGCCTAGTAGGTACTATTAAAATAATTAAATTTTTGGTTTTGGCTTAAGAATGTATATAGCATTTGTACCGACTAAAATTTAAAATTTTAATATGTATAGTGTATTTCAAATTAATTGGAATTAAAAAAGTCTAGCATCAAATTACGTTGTTATAAAAACATACAAACTATGCAAGGAAAACAATATAAGAGATAAGATTATCGCGCCAACGAAAGCCCGCATTTCATACTCCACGTGGAGTAGTGTAGTTCTAATTGGTTAATATTTATAATAAGGACTTATTATTGGATAATATTTCTATTACGAAAATTCTCTTTGCGACTCCACGTGGACGCGTGTACCAGGTGTACAGTAAGTTTGTATGTTTTTATAACAACGTAATTTGATGCTAGACTTTTTTTAATTCCAATTAATTTGAAATACACTATACCTACTAGTTTTTCTTGAAAATATTCTGTTTAAAAGTTGTAATTTATTGTAAAGCAAAAAAAAACTGATGGCAATACCAATTATTAGTACTATGTACGTAATATAAATATGATATGTATATAATTTGCTATAAGATGACCGTGATATTACCTTTATTGTAATAAATTTTGGTAGGTATACTATGCAGTATAAACAAATAAAAAAAGTTATACTACCTAATAATTACATGACCTACTTATTCACCATTACATCGTTGTATGGTGTAGTAATTATCATTATTATTACTAATAATTATTATATTATTGCAAATGAATAGTTGTGAAAATGTTAATTTTATTTGTAAAATACAAAATGTACTTTTATTCAATTATTAAATAATTATTTTTATGCAATCCTTGCGTGTTTATCATGGATTTATGACTACTTTTGCGGTTCGTAATGACTAATGACCTTCTTCAGTCCCACGTGTTGTTTATTAGTAAATTTGCTCCCATGGGATCATTTGATCCCAAGGGATCATAGTATGACCTCATAATTATTGACTCGACAAAAGTCTACATGCTATATTTTATCTTACATTAGAATTATTTATCGCTTCCTTCAAAGGAATGAGTTATCACATTGCTCTGCCCCGTGGCCGGTTTTGATGGTGCAAATTATTTTTTAGGGTGGATCCGCCCCGGCCAGCATTGTGCGCATCAAAACACCTACCCTACGCCCCTCCGGGGCTTCGGGCGGTTTTTCAATAGCGTACGCCGCTCCGCGGCAGAGCTAAACATACGAGAAGGCACCATCCATCAAGAACACCGGGATGAAGGCAACCGGGATCTTAAACCTCCAAAAAATCGCGTAAAAACAAAAAATAATCGATTTTACATGTAGGAGCGTCGAGCTGCATCTGCCGGTGCGAAATACTCTAAGTGTTAGGGTCATTCATTACGCACGGATCGACCACAGAATGAGCGACGCGCGGGAATCTCGTTAATTTTACCACTGAATTACATGAAAATTAGCTAACTTCAAAATCGATTTACTCAAAATTTTGATAATACATTCTCAGAATTTTTTTGTAGTAGGGGCCTATATAAACCTTCATCTTTCCATTAGGAAGGTTACAAGTTAGTTCGTATAGTGGCGGTGGTTATGACACTCTCACCCAATTTTTCTTTTCGGCTATTTTTTTGTCGGTAGTTATTAGGATTGCATAAAATAGTATACACAACTCGTGGCTAAAGCGCCATTAAATCTCTGGTGCTTTCGACCCCTTGGAGGAGGAGGTAGCTATCGCCACCCCACCACCGCAGGATTGCAATTCGCACGCGAGATTAAATGGCCTTTTGGTATGTAATATACTATTATATACCTACGGGGAGTCCCATGTACGTAGTATAAAATATAATATTATATCTGATGAGTAGTGCATTAATCAATGGTAGTACACAAGTATAATATAAGCATCTAAAAAACTGAATGCCCCATAATTGCTTATTGTTATCGAGTGTTTTGCTATTCGTGACGGTCCTCCTGACCTGATCTAGGATTGGAATTAAATGTTTGTTAAAGTATATACATAGTATGTACGTATGTGTGTATGGATTAATATGAATATAATTATTATTACAGGTGTACTACGAATCTGTCATTTGTAAATCGATGGATTTGAGTTCTATAAAAAGTAAAATTTTCTAAATAAAATCTTGGAAGATAACACTCTTCTGCAGAAAAGTATTTATTATAGCCGACTAGTTTCGTGCATTAACCATTGCATATCATCAAAGCAGGACTAAAGTCAAAAAAATTAAGATTAATTATGCCAACTATTTTAACTGGTTCACACTCGAGCAACAATTATTTATCACCACGATAGTAACAACGCCAAGATAATACCGTGGTTAGATAATCACCATACTAACACCAAAGTAAAACTTGGTTATTTTAACCCCCTGGTTATAGTTTGTTAGTTTTGTGTTTTCGATACCCAATCGACATAATATAATATGTATGGTGACCATATTATTTTTATGAAAAAAAAGTACATTTCGGCGAAACAAGGTAAATACCTAAAAAAAGGTCCACGGCGTACCTAACAATACGATGATTACGATTGATGACTTTTTTTTGGGTTGCACTCAAGGAAACAACCATGAGGCATGGGGGTCAGAGTCGGGTGGCACCCCCCAGACGGGTTATACAATTCATTGTGAATAAATGAAAAAATAAGTACATTTGTAAGTACTTGGAGAAGTTTTTAAGTACATAGGACATCGTTCTAAAAAAGAGTACTGTCCTACTAAAATAAGTACATATGGTCACCATAATAATATGCCGTGTTTTAACTACTTGGTAAAAACCGTGAAAAGTATAGTGATAAAGAATAATGATGGCGAGACATTTGCCATGGAGGAAAATATTCATTATTTCGAAACTGTAATCTAAGAAATACATATTGTAAAATAATATTAATAGTTTATTACTTTATGAGGGGCGTAGGATTGATTTACTCGACACTTCCGTGTCGGTAAATCAATTACCGCCCGAGTTTTAGTAAAATATTTTATTTGCTACTATAATAGGTACTTAAGTAAATTGGCAATAAAAATAAAAACCCAAATTTGGCGCAATTACTAGTGTAGGTATATGGGTAGTGAACAATATAGCGTACTTTTCTTTTATATACATACTATGTTAATATGTGTGTAATAAACTTTATTAATTTGTCTCTACTATAGGGGAGAAATATTAACGATGGTGCGCTGTAAGCAACATCAACGTGACGTCACGCTAATGATATAACCTCGCTTAACCTCGCTCAGAAATACTTTGATTTGGTTTTGAACGATAATAATACATTACAACTAAGTAATAAATAAATAATTTAATAAAAAATAATAAATTTAAGGTATTTTAATTAATTTTTAAAATAATTTTAATTAATTAAAACGTCAAATATTTAGTTGATATTACAGCCACCAGGGTGCGTACAATTAATATTTTTCCCCTATACATAATTATTTGGAAAGCGTATTTGACTTTACTTTTTTACTTTTTTTAAGAAACAAAACTTAAATCGTTCTTTATTTAATTTGCTTAGCACTTATAATAATTTATTTTACCATAAAGGTAACTCTTTTAATCAACAATGCTGGAATTTTTACTGGAAGGCTATTATTAGATACTCCCGATTATCTTATTCAAAGAACGTTTGATGTAAATATACTCGCACATTTTTGGGTAACAATTACACGATTAAGATACGACTTTTGCAGTATAATTATGAAATATTTTGTAGACCACAAAAGCATTTTTGCCAAAAATGATCGAAAATAATCACGGCCATATAGTTACTATTGCATCCATGGGTGGTCATGTAGGAATTCATAAAATGGTCGATTATTGTTCATCAAAGTTTGCAGCGGTTGGGTTCGACGAGGCATTGCGGGTAGAACTGGAAAAATTAGGTATGTTTTAGCCTTATCCGTATTAAAAATTAAGCAAAACGCCAGAACTTACCCATTAAGTCCCAGGATTATGTATAACTTATGCGTTTACAGTAGTACTCATACGACGACATTGGGCCTTAATGGGTTAATCACTTAAATCCGGGTCGTCTAATGTACAAATAAATAATTTAGGTGTCAAGGGAGTGAAAACGACGGTAATTTGCCCTTATTTTATACAATCGACTGGGATGTTTAACGATGTAGTCTCGAGATTCTTGCCAACTTTAAAATCAAGCGAAGTTGCCGATCGAATAGTTGATGGTATACAAAGGGAAAAATTATTTGTTCCAATTCCTGGGTATGCACGACTGATTTTTTTGAAATGGTATGGTAAAATGATGATGTGCATTATGATGTATTGATGAATTTGTTTAATTTTATTTAGGTTGTTACCTTGGTCTGTTGTTTCCATGTTCATAAGGAACGTTATATCAAATCCATCTCCAACAAATCCCGAAGTTTTAACTCCCACTCAAGTTATATCAAAGAATAAAATAAAATCGGATAATAGATCGCATAAGCTAAATCAGAAGATTATGACGAACAAATAACTAACTTATTTCGCATAGTTCTTAAGTATTAGTTAGTGGTAGTGCCTATAAGAAGTGTACCTACTTAATATTTTATGTAACTATTATTTTTTTAATATTAGAGATTTAACTTTGTATTACCTACCTAGGATATTAAAATGTTTTCTATGAGAATTTTATCATTATGTAAACTATGATTAAAAAAAACCTTATCATTACTGTGTTGTATTTGCTAAAATATTAATGCTGACAAAAATGAGGTATATTTCAGTTTTGTGTGTGTTAATTTCGACGGTTTTCAAAATTATTTCCAACGACGATATTGCAGAAGACGTTGCTAAAGCAGAAATGTGTCGATCATATGATAAATGCGATTCTTGCATTCAATCCGAAGTATATTGTTCTTGGTGTTTCGATGAGGTGAGTAATAAGTAATAAGTACTTAACTAAAATGTTGCATGCACTATGTCAACAAAAAAAAAGGTAACTCTAGAAGTTTATGAACACTTTTTAATTGGAACAACTCAAATAATTTATTTAATTGAAAGTAGATACTACTGTTAGTATGGCAATAATTAATTTTCTTTTAATTGGGACAGGATTTCCACTGATATATCACTTCAAGTTAATTTTTTTAGAATTACGAACGAGGTAGGTGTGGTATAAAAGAGACATTGCTACAAAATGGTTGCGAATACGAGGACATCATCGCCGGCGAGGATATTACTTCAGAAATCATTAATTCGGAAAACGATAGTAATAAAAATTTTAGCGATGTAACTCGACCTGATAATTTAGAAGAATCTGTTCAAATTAAACCGCAAAAAATAACTATAAAATTAAGTCCCAGTAAGTACAAAATCGAATTGAATTAATTTTTACATTTCAAAAATAGGGTCGAGTAACCTAATGTTGACCACCCCAAATAAATTGAAAATTTCCTATTGCAAAGAGGAAGGTTTATATTATAGTATACTGTTAAAATATTATGTGCGAAAGTATTATCAAAATTTTGAATAAATCGAATTTGAAGTTAGCAAAATTTACCCAATTTTACATACGAGATTCCGCGCGTCGTCATTTTGTTGACGGTACGTGTGGAATGAATGACCCTAACACTTAGAAAATTTCGCACCGGCAGAAGCAGCACGTCACTCGTAGCAGTTACATCGACGAAAGGTTATAGTTTTTTCCATTATTTTTTTTTAACGCGATTTTTTGGGGGTTAAACGTAAAAGGGAGCTGCCGCATACCGCGAGTATACTTTTTAATGCTATTTCGAGGTTCTCTCACATCCCGGTTTTCTTGATGGGTGGCGCCTTCTCGTATGTTTAGCTTCTGCCGCGGAGCGGCTCCGGCCATGAAAAACCGCCCGGAGCCCCCACATTTCGATTTTTTTGCTAATATTTTTTACTAATATCTACTAATCACACCCCCACCTAGCCGAATTTCAAAGAAAAAATCAAATCCGAGCGAAAAAATTTCACTCGATCCGACAGGGAACCTCGATGCGAGTCTGCCTGGGGGGCGTGGCCTATTCGAACGTTTTCTTCGCTAAATTTACGGACTTTCAAATTGACTTTTCTCAAAATTTTGACTATACTTTCGCACATCAAATTTTTACAGTATACTATATTAACCTTCCTCTTTGCAATAGGAAATTTTCAATTTATTTGGAGTGGTCAACAATAGGTAACTGTCCCCCCAAAAATATATTAAAAAACTATTATTATAATATAAATAAAAAATTAAATTTACCCATTTCAAAAGAACGATAATAATAGGCGACGACCGCTCTTATATTAATTCGACTCCTACTGATTATCTCCAAAGACACGGATTATCTGATTATCTCCAAAGGTTTGTAAGATATTGCACCAGCAAATTGGTGAGCAATTCGACTTGTTGAACAATGTCAGGCAATAATATTATGACTATCTGCCTGAACCTGTCCTAGAGGATAGCATAATCTCCCTTCTTTATTGGAACAAGTTAATATTAACACATAGGCAAATTAATTATAATAGATCAGACATTTTGCTAATTAACAAACGAGACCAACATGCAGTCATCATAGACGTTGCTGTACCTCCATCCAAAAATTTACAGAGATACGAGGCACTAGCGATGGAAATGATGAGTGTGTGGGGTCTCGACAAAATTTTATTGGTGCCGATGGTGATATCGCTACTGGTGTTGTATCTTGCAAATTTAAAACCCACTTGTCAACATTAAATCTATCATCTAAATTATTCGTTCAAATGCAGAAAGCAGTAATTTTGGAAACATGCCACATTGTCAGGAAATTTTTAAATGTTCAAAATTAAAATGATTTATAAATGTATTTGGTACTTGTAGACAACAAAAGAAAATATGAATAAATCAAACTAAGATAATTAAAAAAAATATCACAATGTAAAGAATTAGACGATCGGAGTTAATCCCCCATCCTAGTTTAATCTCCACACTGCTGTGTTATTTCAAAAATAAAATAATAATGATCGATATTTATTTGAAATAAATTTTGAATTATTTTTAGAAAAGCCGTTAAATATTAAATTCAAGTATAGATTGGCAAAAAATTATCCACTTGATTTATACTATCTAATGGATTTAACTAAAACAATGGAAAACGATGTAACGGCTATGACAACTTTAGGAAAAGAACTTACAGATGTTCTACAAAATCTTACTCGCCATTTTAGAGTTGCCTTTGGCTACTACTCCGACAAAGTGGAAATGCCGTTTTCAAAAATGACCAAAGAATATATGAAAAATCCATGCATCGATTCTGGAACGACATGTGTGAAAGCTTTTGATTTTGTTCACAGTTTAAACTTCACAAATGACGTAGATGAATTTATCGAAAAAGTTAGATCTTGAATACCTACTTGAATAAAATCTAACGATTCGACAAGAATTATTGTTATTATTATTTTAGATAAAAACCAGTAAAACTACAGCCAACTTGGATAATTTAGAAGGTGGCTTGGATGCGCTATATCAAGTGATTTTGTGCCAAGAGCAAATTCAATGGCGACAAAATTCAAGAAGAATCGTCGTTATAGCCACCGACGGTATTTTACATTCTGCAGGAGATGGAATTTTGGCAGGAGCTGTAAAAAGAAACACCGACAAGTGTTTATTAGACGCAAAAGGAGTTTATCAAAAGTCCTTAATCTACGACTATCCGTCTTTGGAAGAAACGTATAATAAATTATTAGACCATAAGGTAGGTACTTACATAATTATTATTGTTCTTAATAATTAATATTTTTAAATTTAATCTTCACGAGACGAGAGTTTATTTTTTATTTAAATATAATCAAAATTTTTAGATAAACGTAATATTTGCTGCGAAAGAAGACTCGATTAGTTATTATAAAAACTTAAATAAAGTCATAGGCGCCGTTAGTTATGTCGGAACCTTGGCCGAAAATTCCACAAACGTAATAGATTTAGTAAAAGAGGGCTACTTAAATGTTGTTAAAAATGTTGAATTTACATTAAGCAAAAATAAAAATCTAAACATTTCGTGGGTAACTTCAAATAAATTAAATAATGTGGAAGAAGGCAAAGAATACGATTTTAGCTTTGATATAGAACTTTTAGAAATTCCAAAAAATGTACATGTAAGTATGCCGATAATTAATATTATTATAAAAACCTAAAACGTTAGGTCCATAATTAAATTATTTCTTAAAAGAATGAAACAATTATAATAGAAGAGAGAAATATTGCCGAAAAATTATTAATAGAAATTCAATACATGGGTAGATGTAATTGTAAAGCCAACAATCACAATAAAGAATATATCAAGTGTTCAAATCATGGAACATATTCGTGTGGAGTGTGTGAATGTGAAGAAGGATGGTAATGACGAGAAAATTGTGTTATTAAAAATAATAATTAATCAATAAGATTGTTTTTTTGCAGGAAGGGGAAAACGTGCAATCAAAATTGTAGGGATCAAAATTTTGAAGAATGTCGAGAGAAAAATATGACATACACATCAAGTACTTGTCACGGACGGTAAATTATTATTTTGTAATATTTTTTAAATTACAATCGTAATTTATAAATTGACTGCCAATCGAACGAAACGTTATAGGAAATATTACATGACATTTTTAAAAATACTTTTGATAAAAAAAAACAATGTATTTCTAAGACGACCTAAAACACTAAAGTGAAGTATCAAATCAAATCGTGCAGCTTTACAACCCTGGGTGGGTCTTGGCTGACTTCACAACCTCTTTCCATCTTTCTCGTTCTGACATCAGTGTCTCCATCTGATCTTTGTCTATTCCTAAAGTTTTGAGGTCGTGGTCTTCCTATGGGTCTCTGGTTACTCTATCACTAACTCAGCCACTCGAGACAAAATTTCTTCTGCTACACACTAAAGAACACACTTATTTTAGCAAATTGTAATAATAAAAAATGTGAATGGGGCTCAAACTTTTGAAAAAATCGAATTTGAACTTAGCAAATTTAACGAGATTCAGTGGTAAAATTAACGAGATTCCCGCGCGTCGCTCATTCTGTTGACAGTCCGTGCAATTATAATGACCCTAACACTTGGAGTATTTCGCACCGGCAGATGCAGCTCGTCTCTCGTACATGTAACATCGATTATTATTTGTTTTTACGCGATTTTTTGGGGGTGAAACGTAATAGTTTACTGCCCCATACCGCAACTATACTTTTTAATGCTATTTCAAGGGTCTCTAAGATCCCGGTTTCATTTATCCCGGTTTTCTAGATGGGTGGCGCCTTCTCGTATGTTTAGCATAGTAACCAGAGTCAAAACCGCCCTGGAGGGGTGCAGAGCGTAGCGGCGCCCCGGAAGGATAGGTTTTGACGATGGATAACCCTCCTTATCGAATGCACACCCCAAAATTCGAAGAAAAAAAATTTAATTTGTTCACTTTTTCGGCAATACACGGGTTATTTTCCATTTTTTTGATTATATTTATTACTAATATCCACTAATCACACCCCCATCTATCCGAATTTCAAAGAAAAATTCAAATCGGAGCGAAAAAATTTTACGCATTTTCAAGGGACCGTCTTTCAATTGTATAGCGTCTGCCAGGGGCTGCCGCATACTTGATGCTAATTTCCCGTACTTTTCAAAAGTCGATATTGGGGTTGTTTTTATTCAATGTACACTTTTTTTGTTTTAATAGACAAATATAAGCATGTTCTTTAGTGTGTAGCACTCGAAAATTATTTTCGAGTGGCTGAGTTAGTGAAATAGTCCCCGGGTCTCTTACCTTCGGGTACTGTTTCCCATGCCATTTTGATTATTCTGTCATTCGGTTGCCTCTGTACGTGGCCCGCCCATCTTAGTCGTGATTTTATTTCTTGTATTATGTCCGGGTCTTTGTATAATTCTTTAAGTTCGGCGTTAGTTTTTATCTGATAGGAATCCGTAGCAGGGTCGTGGGACGGTACAAAGATCTTTCTCAGCACTTTTCTTTCAAAGATTCGAAGTCGCTGCTCGTTTAACTTGGTGATAGTCCATGTTTCGGAGCCGTACATTACTGTTGGTATTATGCTCGTCTTGTAGATCCTGAGTTTTGAGATTTTCGAGATGTTTTTTGATTGGAAAATTTTTGCTAGCCCGTATATGCATCTGTTTCCACTTTGTATGCGGTGTTTTATTTCCTCTGTCAGGTCGTTATCTTGGATGATTATAGATCCTAGATATTTGAAACGTTGGACTCTTTCAAAATTATAATTGTCTATTGTAACATTTTGTCCTATCCTGTCTCTACGATTTTGTCTATTTACGCACATGTAGGTACTTGGTTTTCTCTTCGTTTATTGCCAAACCAACTTTTTCAGTTTATTTTTCTATTTTCACGAAAGTATCTTTTACACTGATCACTTCCAATAATGTCTATATCATCCGCATATGCTAGCAGTAGTCTAGGTCCGTCTCCTGTGAACATCTGTACTTCTACCTCTGCCAGTCTTACAGCTTTTTCAAGGGCTATGTTAAATAAAAGAAGTGAGAGGGAATCTCCTTGTTTCAGACCATTATCGATTGCGAAAGATTCTGATGTTAAATTTCCGACTCTGGTTTTTGATCCGTCCACGCACATTTTTGTGAGCTGGATGAGTTTTCGGGGTATTCCGAGTTCAAACATTGCGTCCCAAAGTTTAGTCCGCTTAATACTGTCGTAGGCTTTTTGGAAGTCTATGAACATGTGATGTAGGGTCTTGTTAAATTCCCAGCTCTTCTCGAGTAGTTGTCCGATTGTAAATAACTGGTCGATTGTTGATTTTCCTGGTCTAAAACCCGCCTGATACTCTCCTAAACTTTTCTCTACTAGTGGTGTTATCCTACTTAGTAGTATATTTGATAATATTTTGTATGCTGTGTTTATCAAAGATATTCCTCTATAGTTGCCGCAGTTTGATCTGTCTCCCTTCTTGTGGATGGGTATTATGATACTTTCCTGCCAGTCTTCTGGTATCTTTTCTGTTTGCCAGGATTTGAGTATCAGATCATATAGATGTTTATGCAAGGTTTGTCCTCCATGCTTTATCATCTCCGCCGTCATTCCGTCTGTTCCAGGAGCTTTTGAGTTCTTAAGCTTCTTTATTGCTATTGTAATCTCTTGAAGAGTCGGTTCTTCTGTTGGCCAGTCTGCGGTTTGGTATACCTTTGGATGAGAGAGTTCTGGGTTTTCTGTGTTTAGTAGTTCGTTAAAATGTCGTTTCCATATTTGTAAAATTTCTTCCACATCTGATGTAAGGTCTCCATTTGGCTTTCGGAAAAAAATTTTTGTTCTAGGTTTAAAACCAGTTTTTGTATTGGAGATTTCGGCATAAAATGCTTTATGGTAATTTCGGATTCTGTTCTCCTCCATCTCTTTCATTACTCTCTGCTCATATGCTCTTTTCTTAGTTTTTATTGTATTTCTTGCCCTTCTTCTAGCGTTAGTATATTTTTGTTCATTTTCGTGTGATGTGTCTCTTTGTAGCATTATCTTTCTGTACGTCTCTCTATCTCTCAAAATCTCCTGAAGAAGTATACACAAGGCAATATTGTCTTGCGCTTATCCAAACTTTCTGCTCCTGCATCACAAGACAAGCGGTGCAAGCCCCAATCAAATTGAAGTATGAATTTAGTCTGTAGCGCGCGCACTATAATAATATTAATAATAATGCTACAATTCCTAGTTCAATTTGATTGGAGCTTGCGCCGCTTGTCTTGTCAAACATCCAATTGGTACGGTTTATTACAAATTTTAGTGGAGACTGCTCTTGTGGGAAATGTATCTGTGATGAAGAATACACGGGAAAATATTGCGAGAAGAAGCAATGTTTAAAGTAACTAATTAGCAATGTTATTAACTTTTCAATTAATTTCTAAAGCGAACGTGTTTTATAGAAGCAAAGATGGAAAAGTGTGTGGCGGTCATGGATTATGTTTAAATGAAAAATGCCAATGTAAATTTATGTATACCGGAGAGGATTGTTCATGTACTAGATCGACAAACAATTGCCAAGCACCCGGAGCAAATAGTATATGCAATGCTGCCGGAAAATGTGAATGTGGAAAATGTATTTGCGAGTCCAAATATAGTGGAAAATATTGCGAAATTTGCGATACTTGTCAAGGACTATGCGAAACTTATGAAAATTGCACAATAGACTCGTTAGATAATGTAACCAATTCTGATAATTGTGTACTTAATGATGGAGCAATATTAATCCCCAAAATAGTTACAGAACCAATACCAGGTAAAATAATTGATTTTTGTATTTCATTGCTACATTATAATAATTATATTTATTCTCAGACGATCCAACGCTATGCAAATTGGTACAAACAACAGACGAAAGGGCTTGTTATATTCGTTATAAATACATAATCACAAAGGGATATGTGGAACTGCATATTCATTCAGAATGTTCGGAAAAAGTGAAAGCCGGAGTAACGGCGGGAATTATAATAGCGATAATACTTGGCGCTGGAATTATTGTCATATTTATATGGAAAGCAAAATTAAAAATTGACGAACGAAAAGAATTTGCAGAATTTAATAAAAACTTAGGAAACACACGAATGTTGGACGAAAATCCACTTTATAATTCCCCTATTAGAATATATAAAATGCCCATTTCTAGTTCTACTTCGTCATTATAATAAACCTACACAATTATTATTATTATTATTTTAAAAACTTATCAAGTTTTCTTTCTATTATGTGCTTACTGCTTGAACAAATTTTAGGCTTTTATATAACGATAATTATGTATTACACCATGATGTATTTGTTGTTGAACGAAGAAAAAGTAAAAGATGATGTTTTGCAATACATTATTATTTTTTAATTATAATGTTTTTAATTTACAGATAATTTTTTATATAATACATTTTTTTTTTAATTACAAAACTTTATACAAGAACATCTGACATCGTTTTTGTTTTCTCTTAAGTTACATTGGAGGCAATTTATTATAACGAAAGAAATAATTATTTATTAAATAAATACTGTGACACAAAAAATAATTTACCTTACGATATGTCGATTGAATTATTATCGGAATCTTCTTCTTCAATATTTTCGCCTAATTCTCTTAATCTACTTTTGAAATGATTTAATCTGACGTCCTGATCGGTTAACAGTTCTAATAAATCTTCTTGATCTTTCCTCAACCGATCCAATTCTAAATTTTGCTCCAAATGCAGTCCTTCTAAGGTTTTCAATTTTTCGCTTAAAAATTTTACCTCGGAATTTTGAGTTTCGTTTAAATGTGACGTAGTATCTGTAACGGAGCCCGTCGACAATTGAGCTTTTAGCAAAGTATTTTGATCTTGAAGTTGTAAATTGCTTTGTTGTAATTCCGATATTTGCCCCTGTAATATATAAAAATTTATTATTAATTTAAATGGAAAAATTGTTCCCTAATTTTTTGTAAAAACACAAACCTGCAAAATATCTCGCTCCATGACTAGTTTTTTAATTTCGAGATGACAATTTTGCAATTTAGAATCTTGATCTCTAATCAAATTTTTATATTGCAACAATAAGCCATTTTCTTGCTCGCTTAAACTCAGTTCTGTCATACCATTAGAAAGTTGCTTGTGAGCAGTTAAAGTTTTAATAATTACCCCTTCCAAAACTTTAAATAATTTGCAAAATTCGTACTCCAAAACGAGCTCGCACGTGTACTTGGCTTTCGCTTGAGGTTGCTTGGAAGCTTTAGCATAAATTTCGTGTCTCGATATTTCTCCCAACTTGGAAACATAGGCTTCCGATCCTACGCGTTTTTCTATCAACTGCGTGAGATTTTCTTTGGAATAATTTTGAACAGAATCGTCATTAAATATTACGCATATACCCATTAAAAATGCACACAACCCTTGTAACAATTCCTCGTTATTGTCGTATTCGTTTGCGGAAGTTTGGGCAGTTAAAAATGCCATAGCGCCGGGAACGTTGAGGAACACCGCTACCGCCGAATTGCAATGAGACATCCAAACTGCCAATAGCATAAGAATTCCAATCTTAGATTGAAATTTATTGGTTTGCTGTAAATAAACGGCACACTGATGTAATAAGCTAATAGGTTGCGAACCGATATTTGTAGATAATAACACCCGCAGCAATTGTTCTTTTTGAGCAGGATTTTCGATAAGCGTATGAGATAGAGCGACTGCGGCAAACCAATTACTTAAAGGGTCCATATTAAATAAACCTCCGCACAAAAGTTGTCCCGTAGTTAAAGAGACGCTGTTACTAGACGACGGCAGTAAAGTTTGAACTACTTGCTGTTGACCAATTTCATTTTTATACAAAAAACATTCGAAACAATACAAAACTGCACACCTTAACGAAAATGGTTGTTTTTCATTTACCATGGACATTAAGAGAACAACTATAGCCGGTCGCGGTGGATTAGAAGGTGCCATGACGGATGCAAAATATTCCTGATTGTTTAAATTGCCACGAATCACTTCTCCCACTGTATTTATAGTTTCGGTCAAAATATCTGCGGGAACACCATTTGCCATCAATATACTGCATAAGGCTTCCAATAAATTAGCGTTTCTTAAGTTTTTTTGGCATGCACTAATAATTTGCACAGGATTATGAGGCGACACTAAGGTGCGTACCAATTGAAGAACACAATGAATGTTTGAGACCTTTTGCGGGGACCAACCAATATCCTCGATGTTATCGGGTATTATAAACATAGGAGCAAGTTTTTGAATGTAAGAACCCTCTTTAAAAAAATTAATATTGCTGGTGTTATTTTTTAATAAATTTAACATTAAAAGTAAACAATCTTCCACTACAATTCCACCTTCTACCCATCCTTCATCCTTAATTACATCAAAGAGCCTATCAAATGCATTTTCGAAAGCAACAATCTTTTGTATATTTGCATTCCCTTTCGTTAACTGTATCAATAATAATAGTGCATCGTTCCTAATAACGTCGCGACCGTCTGCTAATAAATCCATTAGTTTAGAAACACCCATAGGGCTCACAAGAACTACATCCTGTATATCTTTAGGTTTATTTGTTAATAAAGAAGTAAACAATTTAATTGCGGGCCATCTTACCCTAAAATCGTATTCTTCCAGAAAACTAAGAACCAACAGTACATTTTCCGAATTTTTAATAAACATTTCTGTAAATTGTTCTCCAACATTCACATTCAAAGGTGCAACATTTCCTTCGTTTTCCTCATCAAACTTTTCGGGAGACGTAATATTACATAAGGCATCTAGACTATAACCAACTATCTCGCAATCTGCTCTATCTATCTCTAAAATTTGTCTCAAGGAGTCCATCGCTTGAGCTCCGACTTCTAATCTATACTTTCTCGACAGAGCCTTTAAAGCTCTACATGCATCACGTCTATCTTCCAACAGTGTAGAAGTGGTTACACGATCTACCAATTTCTCAACCTACACAACATAATTGTAATATAGAAAATAAAATTCGTAAGTTAAGATCTAATTTAAACTTACAGTTTCGGCACCGGTTGGCTGTGAGCCAGTTTGCGGACCACCTAACACAGATTTTAAACCGCTTTTAAAATACTCCATTATGGTTTTAAAATAATAACAAGTAAATTAATTGAACGGTGCTTGTTTACACCACGTCACTAAAATGTCAAACTTATGTCAAATCGAGTTGAAGTTGGATTCTAAATATGATTATATTATAGAAATCTGTAATATCACTGTCAAACATCGTAGTTCCAAAATTAGTTAACCATTGCTAAATTATAATTATTATATTTATATAAATAAAACGATTAATAATAATTTATCGGTTCGGTTCTTGTTACGTGTCGTGTGGATTGCTTTATTAATTGTTTGTGAAAATTAAATTTGAAAATAACACCTCAAATATGGAAGGTCAAAATTCCGAAGTAACAGAAAAACCGCAATCGTTTACGGAAAAACATGCCCAGCGTATGCAAAGATTGAAAAATTTACATTTGCAACGTAATCAAGCAAGAATTCACAATCATCAAGAAGTGGTAGCCGAAGATGCGCGCAACAAGTTACCGGCAAATTGGGAAAGTCGCAAAAATCGAGCAGAGTGGCTTCTTCAAGATCAAAAGGCACGTCAAGAAGCGGCAGCACGAGGCGAAGATTATACTCGCACCAAATTGTTAAATGTATCTGCACTCGAGTCGGATAATTTTGATCGTAAGAAAAAACGAAAAAATCCCGACGTAGGGTTTTCCGATTTCGAAGCTGCCACTAAAAGACAGCACGATCGGTTAATTAAAAATATGGCACCCAAAGATATGGAACGATATGAGGAAATGAAAGAAAAGTATGGAAATGCTTTCTACGGTGGACCTAATGTTATTATTCACGGATTGCATGAAGATCGTAAAGAAGCCGTCGATAACATGGTCAAGGATTTGGAAGAACAAATTTCTAAACGTGAAAAGTATTCGAGGAGGCGAACTCATAATGACGATGCCGATATAGATTACATTAACGAAAGAAATGCTAAATTCAACAAAAAGTTGGAAAGATTTTATGGCGAACACACGGCTGAAATTAAACAAAACTTGGAAAGAGGTACGGCAGTGTAATTTCGTTTTTTTTCCTGCCTTTAATAAACATTTAATATAAAAATTAGCATTTAATAATTTTCTTTTTATGTATATATATAATAAATTAACATATTTATCTTATGAAGTAATGATGAGTTAACTTGATAACATTATGTGTGTATATATTTTTTTATTACGATATAATATGTATGGAAAATATAATAAATTATTCAAACTTTCTATTTGATTTACTACTAGAGAACCCACGAATGCACCACTCCTGCAAAAAGTTAATTGTAATTTATTATGTACCTATTATAAAATAAATGTAAAACAATTAAGTGAAATAAAACAATCTAGTGAATGTAAAAGCTTAAATTTACATAAATAAATTTTATAAACAAGTACAGTAGACGCCGCTTAATGCGATCACATCGAGACTCGGGGATTTTTGATCACAATAAACAAAAAATCATCAAAAGTCAAAAAACGCTAATTTTTATTTATTGGAAACATTATTTAAACATAAAAATGATAGTAGCATTCCCTTTAATTAGTCCGGTCAAATTAGACCAAAAAATAGGAGTGAGGTTGCAATAATTCGCAGCCAGCTGAAAATTGGTAGGATTGTTCAAAACACCATCATAAATGAAATCTAAAAAGTCCTCATCGATCCGACACCTGGAAAAAAATTTATCCGGGGTCAAAGGTCACTAAAACGGGTTTTTCGCGATTTTCAGCAAAACGGTAAGTTTTATCATAAAATTATCTCATTCAAAAATTGTAGATCAGATAATTATCTATAAAAAATGTCTAAATACTTTTTTTCCTAAGAGCCACCGTTTTTGAGATATAACGATTCGAAAAGTTGAAAGAGTTGTAATCGTCATAATATGGGGTCCGTTACTTTGGCGCCCCCCCGGATAATATTTTTACACCAAAAGCAAGCCCTGGGATCCTTAGAGCTAGCACCCAAATATGAAAGCTAGCACCATTAAAGTATTTTCACAAATCGACTTTGAAACCGGGGGGGCCAAAGTAACGCCAGCCCCCCCCCCCCCCCGGTTAATATTTTAACCCATAAACCTAGCACTGGGATACTTAGAGCTAGCACCCAAATATGAAAGCTGGCACCATTATAGTTTTTCCACAAATTCATTTTATTTATTTGCACCTAAATGACGATTATAACTCTTAGTCCGGTCAATTTAAACATCCGAGGTTGCAATAATTCGCAGCCAGCTGAAAATTGGTAGGATTGTTCAAAACACCATCATAAATGAAATCTAAAAAGTCCTCATCGATCCGACACCTGAAAAAAATTTATCCGGGGTCAAAGGTCACTAAAACGGGTTTTTCGCGATTTTCAGCAAAACGGTAAGTTTTATCATAAAATTATCCCATTCAAAAATTGTAGATCAGATAATTATCTATAAAAAATGTCTAAATACTTTTTTTCCTAAGAGCCACCGTTTTTGAGATATAACGATTCGAAAAGTTGAAAGAGTTGTAATCGTCATTTAGGTGCAAATAAATAAAATGAATTTGTGGAAAAACTATAATGGTGCCAGCTTTCATATTTGGGTGCTAGCTCTAAGGATCCCAGTGCTAGGTTTATGGGTAAAAATATTAACCGGGGGGGCTAGCGTTACTTTGGCCCCCCCCCCCCCCGGTTTTAAAGTCGATTTGTGAAAAAAGTGTAATGGTGCTAGCTTTCATATTTGGGTGCTAGCTCTAAGGATCCCAGTGCTTGCTTTTGGTGTAAAAATATTAACCGGGGGGGCCAAAGTAACGGACCCCATATTATGACGATTACAACTCTTTCAACTTTTCGAATCGTTATATCTCAAAAACGGTGGCTCTTAGGAAAAAAAGTATTTAGACATTTTTTATAGATAATTATCTGATCTACAATTTTTGAATGAGATAATTTTATGATAAAACTTACCGTTTTGCTGAAAATCGCGAAAAACCCGTTTTAGTGACCTTTGACCCCGGATACATTTTTTTCCAGGTGTCGGATCGATGAGGACTTTTTAGATTTCATTTATGATGGTGTTTTGAACAATCCTACCAATTTTCAGCTGGCTGCGAATTATTGCAACCTCGAATGTTTAAATTGACCGGACTAAATGAGATTAAAAAAAGTCATCTATTTGTCTATAAATTTCCCGGGTTAAATTGTTTATAAACAAGGTGGATCTCGCTTTTTGCGGCAGATTCTTGGCTTCTATACAGCTACCTTTCTGGTGTAAAAAGAAGTTGTTAGCTAATTATTTTTGTTAGACATGTAATTTAATATATCAGATTAAATTTTTGCGATCAACGGATCAACAGATAAACGGATTATAAGATAAAAGGATCATCGGATAAAATGTATCTACTATATAACTATATAATGGGAAACCGGCATAGAGAAGATATAGAAGGATCCAGATAATCTGCACTAATTAAATTTTTTGCGGTTGGTAATTATCATTTACTATATCTATATTATATAATAAAAATGGATGTATGTACAGTCCGAACCACGAAAGAAGAGTTTATTTGATGAACTTAGAAATGACATGACATTATATTTTCCTTATATCGTTTAACGTAAGAGGGACAAAGATGCAAAATAATAAGTTGTTTAGATTAGCTATTCTCGTATTAATTCATACTCTCATTATTGATCACGTGGAGCTCTTCTTTCGTGGTTCGGACAATATGTATGTTCCCTATAGACTCCTAGACCGTTTGACCGATCGGAATCAAATTTGGCACAGTTATTATGTAGGTCCCTGCGCATGTTTTTGTATTGAAATAGTGCAAAAATTCGCAAAGGAAAGGAAAGTTGATTTTGAGTAGCCTGCCTTCCTTTAAGGAATCTCGATAATCCATTCATGCGCGTCCCTATGGGACGCGCATGAATGGATTATCGAGATTCCTTAAAGGAAGGCAGGCTACTCAAAATCAACTTAAAATAAGGCTTCTTGCTATTCTTTGTATATAGAAGCTATTTTTAAGTTTTTTTTCAGAAAAATATAGTAGATAAAATATGACAATAAATTTTATCCGTTAATTTGATAACTTAATCCGTTGATACCTTGATCGGTCAGATCATCGGATTAAGTCTACTATATAGGTTGAAAATTACAATCTTAAAGCACAGAATATTTTTGTAACCTATCTTAATATATAAATTCTGATTAGATTTGAATTATGCGGACGGACGGACAGACACAGAGCCAGATCATAAGGCTTCTTGTTATACTTTGTATAGAAGCCTAAAAGATCAAATTTATAATACGTATTAAAAACCTAAATCTTTCAACGTTTTTCTGCATTTTAACATACATTTGATCGCGCATAAACAGAATTTTAATCACTATACACAATGATTTTTCTATGCAGTCATAATATACGGCTGACGGGTTATTTGCAAAAGTGATCTCATTACCCGACTGATCTCATTATCTGTGATCATAATAAGAGGCGTCTACTGTACTAAATAATTGTTTTTTAAACGATATTGAATAAATTAGTTTCGTGGAAATGATTGCAAGTAATTTTGTTATTGCAATAGACCTCATTCAAAAAAAATTGTTCATTTCATCTAATAATGGTGACAAAATAATCAAATTATACTTACCTAACGGAATATTAAAAAGCATCATGCATCACACAGAAAAATATTCAAACAGGATTAACGAGGAAATAAATGCCAAGCTGTACCTTAGGGTGGTTCTTATTTTTCAGAGTTACCTTTGCAGAATTTGAGCCAAATCCGACAATTTTAACATGAATGTACCAGAGCACTTGAAATTGAACATTGGTTTTAAATGGAAAAAATGACTAATCAAGTTCAATCCGCATAAGTGGACGCAATTAAATCTAATTCGCTTACCATCATCATCTTTCCCGAGTCAAGGGAGTATTTAAAGAGCACAGTCACCTTATATCATTAGTTATACTCGATTTTTGCTGTCTATTTGTTGTATGCCTTCTTTTAAGAGTTTTTACATGCAAAACTGCTTTATAACTGTAGGTTCCGAAGATTGACTTTTTTGTAGGTAGTTATTGAAATGTTTGTTTGAAATTAGTCGAGTTAATGTACAAACTGTGTACTTGGATTTTCGATTGTACGTGTGAGTTAGAGCAATTTGAAAGATGAATATTTTAAGAACTCTGCTCAGAAATTTTTGATTTTATTTATTAAGTACTCGGGAGAAAACGATTATTAACGAATTTGATGAGACATTTTTAGAATTCTATCGTGTTGAATTAAGTACGTGAAGTTGTGGTGTGATTAGTAATATTGCTCTTTTTAGCACATTGGAACTATGAGTAAAAATTCAAAACTTTGTGAAATAAGGACCACCCTATTGCACCTACTTCCCCATAAGGGTCATTCCATCTCAAATCAACTGAAAAATAGGTAAAATTGACTCGACCCCAACCAAATTTGACAAAACTTGGTACACACCATCTTAGTAAGAAATAAAAAATACAAATTTTAGGATTTGTCCAAAAAGGCATTTGTTTCCTTGTTTTTGGTCTTTCAAAATGTTGGTATGTAGACTTGTAGGAAAACGACTGTAACTTCATCCACAGTGGTCTCAATTTAAAAATAAAAAATGTTCTGTAAAGGTAAATGTACGCTCTATTCAAATATTCAACCACATTTTATATTTTCAACCCCTAACTGGATTAATTTTCTATTATTAACCCTATTTCAACCCCTACTTCTAAAAGGGTATTTTTATTTTGTTACTATTGTTTTGTGCAATTGTGCTGAGCATGCATACCAAATTTGATCATGGGATGAGTATGGGTTCGGTTGGTAAAAATTAATTAATTATAGCGAGAAACGGACAAAAATCAGTTTTTCGCCGATTTCTCAAGTTTCTTTGAACTTGATGAGAAAATAGTTTAATATAAAATTAAAGCTAATTAAACTCGACAAAAAAAACTATACATTTTTACTTTCCGAACCCCTAGGTAAGGAAAGTATTGTTATCAGGCAAAATTTGACCCCCCAATTTTTTGACAGATGTTCACGTTTTGAGGTCCCCTGAATCCATTTTTATCATTTTTGGAAGGATGTCTGTATATGTGTAGGTGTGTATGTATGTGTGTACGTCTGTGAACACAATAGCGTCTAAACGAAGCAAGCAAATTATTCCAAATTTTACATATAAGCTTTTTCCTGTCGTAGGACGAAGCCAGATGAAAATAAATTAAATCGTATAACGAGAAAGGGGGGTTTACCTGGAGCTATTATGACATTATGCGTCATAACTTCGAAACGAAATTAAATATGTAAAAATATTAAGAACAAAAAATTACCGCCATGAAATTTTCTACATTTTTTGTCCTACAAGTTTTTCTCTAAAATATACGGGGCGTTTCAAAAAATTTCGTATTTATAAATATAATAGTAAAACGTATTCTACTAATGAAAATAAGATGAAAAGTTTCTAATAGCATGGGTCCAGAAATGCTTCGTTTGCAAGATATAGGCATTCAAAAGTTTTTTTCTTCCTATTTTGGCGAAATATAAAATTTTTCATCGATTTACTATTGAAATTATGTAACCATTTTATTAAAAAATATAATATAAAAATTTACGTCTGTTCGGAAAGTTATGCGATGGCCACATCAGATTTTTTTCATCAGATTCGTAGTCACATAGTAATAGTCGTGCAAAGTAGAGCTAAGTTGCGCGACCACCGTTATATGTATTTATTTAAAAAGGTCGGAATCGATTTTCAATTAATTGAATAGATTCTGATCATCAATATTTATTATCTGAATGTAAGTTTACCACATCATCTATAATTTTGATAAAAAGTTTAGCATAATACAACACAGCAGTTAAACCAAAAATACTATTTGATTTTTTTGTGTAGTAGGTACTTAATTTGTTTGCATGTTAAGGCCAGATAAATGTGACACATTTCAGTTTACACCCTCAAATATCAGGGTGTATAACTTTGGAACTAACGAACATAGTTGGCTGATTTATTTTCAACAAACTTATTGATTGAACTTAAAGATTGCTGGAACAAATATTTTTTTAATTGTGAGTTTTGCACCCCCTCCCCAAACGGGTCTCTTTTTTCCCCTAAAAATTAATATAGATTATTAGGACTAACATAGTCAACATGTGCACCAAATTCTATTTTGGGCCCACAATTGCAGATTGAGAAAAAAATATATATAACAGTTACATGTACTTATTATTTGATGTTATATATTTTTTTCTGAACCTATAATTGTCGGTCCAAAATGAAATTTGGTGCACAGGTTGACTATATTAGTCCTAATAATATATATTAATTTTTAGGGGACAAAAAGAGACCCGTTTGGGGAGGGAATGCAAAACTCACAATTAAAAAAAACTTTTTCCAGCAATCTAAATTAATAAGTTTGTTGAAAATAAATCAGCCCACTATGTTCATTAGTTCCAAAGTTATACACCCTGATTTTTGAGGGTATAAACTGAAAAATGTCACATTTATCTGCCCTTCATGCAAACAAATAAAGTTTACAAAAAAAAACAAATAATGTATTTTTGGTTTAACTGCTTTGTGGTAGTATGCTAAAATTTTTATCAAAATTATGTGGTAAATTTATATTTAGAAAATAAATATTTATGATGACAATCTATACAATTAATTAAAAATCGATTCTGACCTTTTCAAATAAATATAACCGCGGTTGCGCAACTTAGCTCCATTTTGAACGGTTATTACTATGATGTGAATACGAATCTGACGAAAAATATATATAGAAGTTCTGTTGTAGAGAATTTAATTAGCTCTAATTTTATATTAAACTAATTTGCCATAAAGTACAAAGAAGCTTGAGAAATCGGCGAAAAACTGAATTTTGTCCGTTTCTCGCTATAATTAATTAATTTTTACCAACAGAGCCCATACTCATCTCATAATCAAATTTTGTACTCATGCTTAGCACAATTGTACAAAAGAACAGTGAAAAATTAACAAAATAAAAATACCCTTTTAGGAGTAGGGGATGAAATAGGGTTAATATTAGAAAATTAATCTAGTTAGGGGTTGAAAAAATTAAATGTGGCTGAATATTTGAATAGAGCGTTCAATTACCCTTCCAGAACATTTTTTATTTTTAAATTTAGACTACTTTGAATGAAGTTACAGTCGTTTTTCTACAAGTCTACACACTAACTTTTCGACTTTTTGAAGAACCAAAACATGGAAACAAATGCCTTTTTGGACAAATCCTTAAATTTATATTTTTTATTTCTTACAAAGATGTTGTGTATCAAGTTTCGTCAAATTTGGTGGGGGTCGAGTAAATTCTTCAGTTGATTTGAGATGGAATGACCCATAAATAAAAATGTATTTTGAATACCATTTTGATTAGCTCGGTGAGCTATACAAAAAGTAATTTACAAACTGCGTCGCCAGCGTTTTCAAAATTTTGACAAGTATTTCTTAAGATATTAAATAAGATATAATAAACAGTAAGATATCTAAATATCAAAAATTATAATAATCATTTAATTTTAAACTTCTTTTTAATTATTGACCACACGGAGTTGTTGCTAGTTCAACGTAAGGCAGAACTAAGAAATGATAATATGTCGTTATTTGAACCTGGAATTCCCATACAATACTTAACCAGCATAACAAGCCATTGCTGCACTTAAATAAGAAAATTAATTTTTTTGTTTTAATTAGAATACAAATGCATGCAAATACGTAAATGTAAAATAGCAAATCAACTCATCATCTTCTGCATCCGATAGTTAAAAAGTTAGCAAAATACACAACACAATAATAACAACATCTTACGCCGAGCTATCCGTGGGGTAACGTGTATATGTATATTATCACCAGGAGCAGCAGACACTATAAAAATTCAAAATATTTATTTTTAATATAACCAACAATACATGTTTTATAATGTAAAAAAATCACTGCGATAACACTAGCTCATCACAGTTATTTTACTTTAAGTAAAATAAATCTAATATAAATTCCTCAAAATTACTTATAAGCTAAAGTTCTAAACTAAACACTAACCAACAAAATTTTACTTCTGAGATGTGATTTTCACTAACAATAAGTAAGTTTTGATTCGTCAAATCTGTTCATATTTTAGTATATGACTCCATAAAATTATAATTCAAACACTAAAAATATTTGTTTTTTTTTAGGTAAACCAGAAATTCTTTCTTTTACGGCTAACATCATATTTTTCCATTTGGCTTTGAGTTCTTGCGCATACAACCGCTCAACATAACTATAAATACAAATTATTGCAACCACAGAGTGCTCGTATCCATTATAAGGCAGAGTTAAGAAATTTTATCATCAATATTTAACTCGGGAACTGTTTTACCAATGGTTTTACATACAATCAATGGTAATAGAAAGTCACTACTGTGGTCACTTTTTACAACTAAAATGTTGGAATACTATCTACTCATCAAATAAACGTTCTTTAACTTTTTTGTTTAATAGTCGCCTGATGATGTCATAAAATAACGAAAACGTTATTTAAATATAATAATAATATAACATAACATTTATACATGACGAAACTGGATAAGCGATTGCAACCGGCTGTATTTATACAACAAATGTGGTGCAAAAGGTGTATATAGTGGTCTAATAGACAAATTAACAGTTGTTATTAGAAGATTAATGAAAATATAAGGGTATTATGGGTATGATACTGCGCATTCTATGATATTCAGATTTAGCATGAACTTTCCTAATACTCACTTACATTAAACAAAATGTAATGCAATATCAAAAAAATGTTATCGTGTACTTTACATTCATTTTCAATAAATGGTCACCGTAAGCATACATTATTAAATGCTATCAATAAATTAATAATAAATGCTGTTCGTACCAAGTATCACTTAGTATTAATATTTGCGATGTGGGATACGCAATTGTAAAGAAAATGTCTGTGGGGGGTGCAGACAAAAAAGTCGCATTGCTGCTATAATAAAGAAAATATCACCCAAGTTCTTCCTTAAATCATCGGACTGAAATGAAAACCTTTCTCCTCTAACCTATTATAATGCTTGTGAATTATAAGAAAAATAATAAACTTTCATTCTGATGTTATGCCCAAAAAGTGTAGTGACCGTTCTTCCCAGAAGTAACAATAGTGTTGACCAGTATAATAATTAAATCATTGTAGTATGTACTCCCTATAGCAATATTTAGTTTGTACCTAATAAAAAGATTGTAAATAAACATAACCGGATAACATCAATAAAGCTTCGTTAAATCACAACATGGGACTGGATGGATCCGTGGGATGTTAAAAAAGTAACTGCCAGTTTAATGGTACAATAGTATTGTTATAAAAAATAGATTAAGAAATTGTATTATTTGAACCACTATTAATATGATTAGAAGTTTGAGAATGGAATTCGCGACCATTATTGTTATTGTTATTATTATTATTAAAGACCTGATTTGGACTATATGGTCCGTTTTGGCCCAAAGGTCTAATCATTCCAAATGCTAAGCAAGGATTTGGAGGTTCAGATTTCATACCGTGAAGTATACGGGGCATGTCGCATTGTTCACATTTGTCTAACAGTGGATGATTCTGGAATGTACACATGTGGCAATTCCACTTTGGATCTTCTATCTCTGTGTGAGTTATCAACTGAGATCCCTGATGATGGATATGCCTTGATTGATTTATAGATGTTCTCGATGCAAAAGTACCACGTTGACCTGTGTATATATTTCTATAAAATTCTTCGTTTGTTTCTCCCAACGGAACTAGAGAAAATATTTTATAAATTAGTATACATTGCAGAAGAAAAATAATTATTGGCGTAATTTTAAAAATTTTTGAAAACTCAAATCATTCCTTGGCACCTAACAATATAATATTTATTATTCGTCGATAATCATATCAAATTCGCAATTATTTTCATGACTCCAACTTGGCGTAATTCTAAGTTATATTGATAATGTAAGAAAATTGTGAAAATAAAATTCAAAAACGGTCTTCTGCGATTTTTCAACGGATTTCGTTAGGTAATGGTTCGTACTTTAACTGCTTTACTAAAAGTCACTGTGTCGAAACCCTGAGTTTCTTACTTAATTCTTCGTAGAAATTTGAACTTTTCAAGGAAAAATGGAAATGATGTCTTTCAACAAAATATGTTTAAAATGATTTCTATATTAGCTATTGTTATTATTTAGCAGATTAGAAATATTAACAGCACTAAAAATAATTTAAATGCTTCTAAAGCATGAAATGAAGAGTTTCCTAAAAATGACCGATCCATGTTTGGATACGTTTAAGGTTTAGGGTCTTAATAAAAACCCTAAGTTTTCGACCTGAGTGACTGCCGAAGTTATAGCACGGACCATTACCTAAAGAAATCACAGATGTGTTTTTGGATATTTTTGATTAAAATATGCCCAATTTTCCTACACAACAAATAAACATTTACGTATGTTTTTGTTTGCTCCTAATGTGTGCCGTTCACGTTGTACAGCCCTCCAAAATAATTCAAAACTTGGTATGAGTGAACCGTACCACTTCGAGACACTAGCTTTTCTTTGAAATGTAGATATTAAATACAAATTTTCGGCTAATCTTAATTGCGTAAATTATTTAAATTAAAGAAATCCAAAAATAAATTTTATTCAAACACCCAATATTGATTTTTTGTGTTTTAATGGGTTTTTCTTCTTTGTTTTTATTTCGTCATTTTTTAATTAGCACCCCTTAAGATATAACTTGAGTCATTCAGCAAGTGTACTTCCAAATTTAATTTCAAAACGGAAGGTTATAATAATTATAAATACATAATCTTATAAAATATTAAAAAAAAAAAAATAATGTTATAATTTATAATACACAAAATAGAAAGCACTTGGATATTTATAAAAATGTTTAGATTTGCATTACCTAGATCATTCATTTTTATGTCACTCTCTTCCCCACTCTGAAATTTGGTATGCAAGTAGCCGAGACCGTGATAAAGTTAATACATATATTTTTTTGAAAATTTTAAATTACATCTTTTTTCGGGGGGTCTCATTCAAGGTCAAAATTTGGTCAGGGCCCCCATTTTTTGAACTTAATTATTTTCGTAATAAAACTCACTCACTAAAAAGGCGTATTCAATTTTTACATTTCAAAGAAAAAATGGTGTCTGTAAGTTGTACAGTTCAGTCAGTATAAATATTTTTATCGAAGCTTTACCAAGCAAATTTGAATTATTTTGGACTGCTAATCATCACTGGTGAATACGAAAGGTTCACATTAACAAACTGTTATTGACTTTTAACTCCCTGATAGCAACTTAATAGAGATTGTTGAATACGGCTGTTGATGACATGGAATGACTCTATTATAATTTAATGATTAATATGGATTCTTAACATGAAAAATTAATTTATTTTACCTTTTGATTCTGATTTTCTATCAATATCGTATGTAAGACGTTCACATTGTCCTCTAAGATGCCGTATTTCTTTTTGCAGTTGTTTTTCAATTTCTGCATCTACTTTAGATATAAGTGAAGTAGGTTTTTCTAAGGATGCAACTTCTTCTTGCATAGCTATCAGTCGTCCTTTTTCTGTTATCAGTTCTGTACGTAATCTTTCTATGCAAGCTCTTTGTTTAATTATCACAGACGCTGAAAAAAGAAATATCATAAATTAATTAATTGCTCAACTCAATTATTGCTATTAATAAAACAAATGATTTGTTTAAACGAAAAGAAAATTTCTCAATAAAACCGTATATGCAATACCTATATTAGGTACATGAACAAACAGTTTAGCAATTCTTTCAAAACAATAGAAATCGAAAAATACAATTCGGGATCACATTTATTGAAAAATTTGTATAATATCTTTTCTTTCTGTACATTTTTTAAATATACATAAATAAAATGATTGATATTTTTGCAGCTAGACTAATAAAAAAAATTGGGGGGAGTTACCTAATATTGACCACCCCAAATAAAATTAGAAAATTTCCTATTGCAAAGAGGAAGGTTTATATAGTATACTGTAAAAATTTCACATGCGAATGTATTATCAAAATTTTGAAAAAATCGAATTTGAAATTTTGGGGTTTGGATTCGAGACTCGTCCGGCTGTGGGCATCGAAAAACCCAAGCCTGCGCTCACCGGGTTTTCATCGCCTGGCCGCTACGCGGCAAAAGCTAAACATACTTGAAGGCGCCATCCTTCAAGAAAACCGGGATTCGAGTCATGTTACCTGTAGGACGTGCGAGTAGCATCTGACGAAATTTTCTAAGTGTTAGGGTATACCATTCCACACGTACCGTCAACAGAACTCGACGCGCGGATTCTCGTATGAGATTCCCGCGCGTCGGTCGGCTTTTACATGTTAAATTTTAACAGTATACTAAATATAAACCTTCCTCTTTGCAATAGGAAATTTTTCATTTTATTTGGGGTGGTCAATATTAGGCGACTCGACCCAAAAAATTGACTGTATAAACATCACATAAAGGGCACAGAGAAAAAAACTAGAAATTACACAAAAAATAAATTTTGTGAAAACTAAAATTTTATTTCAAAACTGCATATTAAAGCTATAAATGAATATAGCTCGTTGAAAATAAAAATATAACATTGCAAACTAATAAAACAAAAACTTTGATCGTACATGAAGTTTGTAGTGAATAAAATGCCTTCCAGAGCAAAATATTCCCGTTTCTGTTATGATGTTAACCCGTTTTGACCTAGCGTTACATATTATATGTAACGAGCTGACGTTTCTCTGAACGAGTTTCTTTTATTTAGTACCCAAGTTATATACCTAAATATGACCAAAAAAACACGATTTAGAAAAAAATTAATTCCGGCTCTAATGGGTTAAGTAAGTTAATCAAAAGGTGGTGCCTATGAAGGTTTCCCCCTTCCCTGCAGAAAAAAAAAAAAAAGTTAATCAAAAGAGGTCGGCTCGGCTTTAACTTTGTCGCCGGAATTTCCGCCTATTAAGTTAATGACGAGTGGACTTTCACCTATACTGACGATCACGGACCACTAGGTGACCCGGTGCGACGTGTTGGATCGCGGCGAGCGGTGTGTCCGGTTCAATTGAAAAAGTAGAATCAAGTGATAGTGCCTGACCTCCCGGACACAAACTTTCGTGCTAAACCGGGAGGTCATCGGGAGCCTGCATCATCGATGCAGCATGGAAGATCGCAGACGACAGCGGAAGTATTGCCGAAAAGGTAAAGCCCGCTGTCGTCGGGGAGGGGGTTTTGGTCAGTAAAAATCTGACACTACCATCCCTGATGGGGTGGTGCCTATGAAGGTTTCCCCCTTCCCTGCAGGAAAAAAAAAGTTAATCAAAAGAAAAATGAAAATGACATAAATTTTGAATTTCCAATTTTTTGAAGAATAGAAATTTAATGCTACCAAAGAGGATAAAAAAACCTTAATGATAAAAAAAACTAGTAATTCCAAGTAATGTAATAATGAAAGTTACATTATTGTAATAAATATCCTATGTTAATCTACTTATGTGAGCCTGTGTACATTTCATATGTATGCATATAAAGGCAGCCACAGACTGCGGCTTTGTTCGACAGATTTGTTCGACGAACAAGTCTGTTGCAAAGCTGAAGTGTGTGGCAGTAACTCGGTCGTAACTTGTTCGCCAACAAGAACGACGGATTTGTTCGACGGTTTTGTTCGACAAACAAGTCAGTCACAAGTCCGTAGTGTGTGGGGTAAACGTTTTTTTAAAAACGACTGATTTATCAGTAGCGTCGTGAATTACTATTATACGATGGATTTACGCCATGTAAATAAAAAGTTTCTACTTGAATTTATCGAGCTATATCGAAGTTTTCCTTGTGTTTGGAACATTAAAACTTCAAAAGCCACTCTTTTGTCCACTTTGTTCTTTTTTGTTTTGTTTTTGATTTTATGGCTAATGCCGCCGCCACTGCACACAAATGAACGGGTTTCATCAGTACCTCTGTCTTGATAACACCGTCGAACAAGACTGCAGTCTGTGCCCTACTCGAACTGGCGTACTTGTTCGACAGACTTGTTCGTCAAACAAATCTGTCGAACAAAGCCGCAGTCTGTGGCTGTCTTAAGCGTTGTTACAGTCGTTTCCACCAAACGCGCATGACATGCATAAGTACCGAATTTCCCTTGAGGTACCAACAGCCAGCATTTGGAATGTTTGTTAACATTCAGAAACGTTTGCTAACAAGTTTGTTTGTGCGTATAATCCATATTTAATAATTTAATTAGGTGCGAATTCATAACCGTTACTAGTAATACTTAAGGGACGAATTTATATTGCATAGACGCATATTCGGGCGGAAACACCTTGAAATTCAGAAACTTGGCAAAAGAAACTAACACGAAATTCACCGACAAAAATCGGTTACTCAAGTAGCAAGGTTTTCTTAATCAAATAAAGTTGGAAGTATAAGTAATATTTATTTTGTTTATGGATACAAACAAACCTGGCCTTTCTGTAATGTAGAGTGTCGGGGTTTTGCCCCATACCTCTTCATCGGACGGACACCCACGTCAAGACGGATGTCGCTAAGCTGTAAGTTGTTATTTACAGTAAGTTGCTAAATATGTGCCCGCTCTCTGTAGAATGACATTGTATGAAACTTATACGGCTTTACATGGATTCCGAAACACGACAGAAAAAATTCACCCGCTCATCTGAAGCTTCAACCCGCAGTTGGCCAACTGCAAAGTTCTTACTCATTCCGCTAAGGCAAACTTTCTCTGCTTAATTATTTTTCAAAATACACAACACTTGTTATTTCATCTTTAATTATTATTGTTAAAAATGCAAGAAGAAATTGAGCGTGTTTTAAAAAATACGATGTGCCTTGAGAATGCGATCAGTTAATATCTACATAATATTATAGAAGTAGACGAGAAATTTACAAACAATAATAAAAATATCACTTCCACTTGGTTTTCCCTAATCACAAATAATCCTAAGCGCAGATGTACTTTGGGGTACCTACGACCAAAGGAATTCATTGCACTTAACAATCATTCAAATCCGCAATCCCACATACAACAAGATTTACTTGTATTTAAAATTTTCTAGCTACTAGTAAGCGTAATAAAAAAAACGCAAACCTTCGTACTTCAAAAACAAATTTCAGTGTTAACAGCTGAAATTTAAACTATTAGAATACATCAACTTTATACATTGTCACAAATTTTTTTGCTGAATACATTCCTGGGTTCCAAAATTTCTAGGGCCCTCCCGCATCGCGAAGCCCTAGCTACGGCGCTGTTCAAGGAACAGCATTAGATTAGAATTTAGGATAGGTAGGATGGTGCTACCCGAACTGCACCACGGCTTATCAGGGGTCATTTCTTGTACCCAGGTAAATGTAATCCCTTGACCGAACTGCACCACGGTCAAATGTCGTTCCGTAATCGCTTTACCGAATTGCACCACGAGCAAACCGAGCAGGTATCACAAGCAAACAGATAATATAAAGAAATAAATACACAAATATCTAAATTCTTTGCAATTTAAATTTCGAGTTTAATATATTAATTCATATTATATTATACAGGGTCGGAGCAGGTATTAATAAAATAATAACCCAAAACAGTGAAAAAATTAAATTTTTTTTGCCTTCGAATTTTGGGGTGTGCATTCGATAAGGAGGGTAATCCATCGTCAAAACCTACCCTTACGGGGCGCCGCTGCGCTCCGCTCCGCGTTGCACCCCTCCAGGGCGGTTTTGACTCTGGTTACTAGGCTAAACATACGAGAAGGCGCCACACATCAAGAAAACCGGGATAAATGAAACCGGGATGTGAGAGACCCTCGAAATAGCATTAAAAAGTATAGTTGCGGTATGGGGCAGTAAACTATTACGTTTCACCCCCAAAAAATCGCGTAAAAACAAAAAATAATCGTTAAACTCCAGCATTGTGCTTTAACTTTTAACAATAAAACCACCTTACCTAAAATATTACAATAGAGGTGGTGCAATTCGGACGACCGACCCTTGGTGAGGTGTTTACCTGAAATTACGGTGGTGCAATTCGGGTAGGAGATTTGTGAACTAATCTTTTCGTGGTGCAATTCGGGTGCTCCGGGTAGGATACGGCAATGTTTTGAAAATACTCCCAACTATAATTCCTAGGTACAAGTACTTAAGGTAAAAATTATCATCTTTTTATAAAAATAAAATTAAATAATTTTTTTTATGTAAAGTAGTAAGTTGGAATTCAGATCTAATAAGATTATTTCAGTGAATGTGCTAAAATTATAACGTCACACGTTCTAAAATATTTTTAGAGCAACATCACTTGATTTTTTCTTGTTTTATATCTGTTTTTGTCAATTCCTAATATTAATAACGCTAACTTGTAACTGCAAAACTATGTAAAAATTATCAATAAGTATATAATTATTATATAGTACATTAAACGAAAAAATTACGGAACGAATAAGAAAATCAGGTGTTTCCATCTCTGCCCACTTAGCATATTTATAACTTGATCCACCCACGCAACCTGCACTACGTTATTTTCACTTCGACAAGGCCGTCAAATATACGCTATAAAAACACAATCGTTGTACAATGTAAATGGGTGGGTACTAGGTGCATATAATTAACCTATAGTACCTACATGCCAAAAAGAATTTATACAACATGTCCCAAAAGTGAAACATTACTAAAATATCAACTTGATAATAATATAGTACACAACACACATAAGTAAACCTATTGAAAATTACTTTGAAAGAAATCTTATGGTCTTGGAGAAAAAGGAACATTTAATAAAAATCTGCAGTTTTTTTTCAAAATTGCAATAAACGGTTTTATGTGGTCATTGACCGCCCCTCCCTTATGAATACATAATTAAAAACATTGTATTATTTATTTTTTAATCAATTTGTATTGCATTGTAACTTATTCTAAAAGTTGTAGATTAAATATTAACCATATCAAGTGCAAAATTCAATTTCGCGCTATCACACCTTTTCAAAAACGTTGATTGGACCTACTTCCGATATATTTAATATCAATATATTATAATAAAATATAAAACGAAAAACTTCGTTGATTATATAATAAAATAAATAAGTGCAAGTGCTTGTTCACAATGAACGTAAGACATAAGAAATAAGTAAGACGTAAAATTTATAGCGACTAACAAAAAAGGTCGGACACCTAATAAAATTGCAATAATTTCCATGTAATTCAATTTTTTAAGAAAAAAAACGGCGGTGTCGACGTACCATTTGATAAAGTATTCTCTAAGGTCACCGAAAACACAAAAAAAATAGTTTTATAAAATATAATTATAAATAAAAATTATAAGGTTTTAATAAATTGACACCGGAAATAATGGTCACAAAAGAGGTCGGACACAGCATTTTATAATATTTCAATGCGCTGTTAAGATGATGGAATATTATTGTAATTTGATTTAAATGCAGTTATGCACTTTACTGAAGTCACAATTACAATAAGTATCAGTTAGTATCGTGACATTGTAATTTACAATGTTTACATTGTAATTGTAATTACATTGTAATTTACAATAAATTAAACCAATTTAAGGCAACTAGTGATATTTCATAACGTCAAGGGTAAATCATATCGCGAAATTGGGAATTTGTTAAATGTAAGCAAGAGTTACCGTTGGTGATATCATAAAACGCGATAAAACGTTACAAATGTAACGATAGAATTGACTTTAAAGCAAAAACTGGCCATCCACGTAAATTAAGCTGACGAGATGAAAGTTGTGTAAACAGAATTAGTTGAGATAATTGATTTCAGATTTATTGGAATAAACCTGAAAGTAGGTACTGCCATTTATAAGGATCGTCTTCTTCATGAAATGATGTGCATCAAGAAAGAAAAGAATGAAATGAACAGAAAAAGCGACATCGATTGTTTAAGAGCGCGCTGCGGAAAGAGAGAGAGGGAAGCAGTAGATATGATGTTGAAAGAAGCCTCTAATCTTTTGTAGAGATTTAAAAAATTAAAAAAAATTATTTGCGCCATATCTAAGGGAACCCTTGAACCCTTTGTGCATTAAGTTGATTTGATATAGTTTAAAACTCCACTAAGGGCACTTTTTGATTTACAAGTTTTGTACAAGTTTTCTATAATTGATGATGAAATCGCTTCAAAATCAGGTTTTGTCCTTATAATGATCTGCAGAAGGCAATAACGAAGTTTCATTAAGATCGGTTGTCATAAAAATTCAAAATTGTCCTTTTTCATAAATTAAATTAACCTATTTACTTTTAATTTAAAGCGCTCAAAATTGGTTATTGCCTTCAATAGTCTTTCCTTATTAATATAAAAAAAGAATTACATTGATACGACGTTTAGTTTTTTAAATTTGTACAAAAGATTAGAGGCTTCTTTCAACATCATTCCCTCTCTCTCTTTCCGCAGCGCGCTCTTAAGTAATATATGCAGCCATCTACTTGTTTAAATTACTTCCAAGTATCGGAGTTAAGTTTTTCCTATTTTGAAGAATTCACAAATTAAGTTGTTCCTTAACTCATGATCAAATCTCAATCTTTTTTAGTTCTAGATCGTATCAAATGACAATACGTTTTATCGGTACACCATGTACTTGTTTATTAAAAACATCTGATTATAACAGTAAGCACTACTGAAAGCTTAAATAATAAATTAAATACTTACACTTTGATTCTATTGCTAAATCAGGTAATGAGCTGGTTCTAACAGGTACGGTCTCCTGAACAGGATTATGAGGATGATAACTGCTCCTAGGTCTAGTTCTAATTGAGGATACACTACCCCCTCCAGGTCCCACAGTAATTTGTAGACGACTTTCTAAACCTTTGTGAGGATCAAAACTACTTGTTGAATAGGTAAGGCTAGAATTTTGAGAAGTAATATCTATAGGTGGTTGTGGTTCGGTCGAAGGAGGTCTTAATGTCAAATTTACACTAGTATAACTTCTTTGCGACGTTGGATCTTGACACCAGGGTGATTGAGGAGTCACTTGTAATACGGAAGTATGTTTATGAAGTTTTGGTGTTTGAACCAAGTCCATTTGACAATTAACATTTAAAGATAAATTGACACTACCACTACTTATCAATGCTTCGGTTGTTTGCGTGGGAGTTTCTGTAGTTTTTGGTCTCTTATCTAAAGAGTCATAACTTTTAAAACCACTGCTAACGCTCGATGTTAAACCAGAATTTAAACTACCGCCACTGCTAATGCCACTGGTCGAAGCACTTGCACTATTTCCAGAACCATGATAAATAGTAGACTTTTTCAAGTTATCCAATGAATTTAGATGGGATTTTACAAAAACACCTTGTTCACTTTTTGTCGGAGAATTTTTTGCATTAGAAAAACGTTTTACACTTAAAGGCGATTTAGGAGGTTTATTATTTAAATTCTCTGTATTAAATAGTTTTTGTAAATCTAAGCAACGTTCGGAAGTTTGAATTTTATTAAATCCATTAGCATCAATTTCACATGCCGATGGTTGGTTAAAAACTGAAGAATCTCGTTTTATTTCCAAATGAGTAGGTCGCTGGGCGACTATTTTATTTTCGGTAAAATTTGCAGCTGTAGATTTTGGTTCGTGCAAAACATTTTGATTAAAATCACCAACACTTTCGTTCATTTCGGATCGTCTTCGTTCGGATAAAATTATATTTTCTTGGGATTCATTCATATGTACAGGTTCACCAATGGTATTATTATGTTTGCACATAAAATCTAAATCGCTTTGCTCAATTTCAGATAAATCGATTTCATCCAGAGGTTCTGCAAGGGAATTAATAGGATCAGACGGCTTTGTTACTGTTCGGCCCATGGACTCTATTTTTTCCGACGATCTTAATGCAACTGCTGCTTCTAAAAGTTCGCGATATGCTACGTTATCTTTTTCGGAAACGTTTTCAGGAGTTGGATTAACAAAGTTTGTGATGCAAGCTGTAACAATATGATCTGGTATTGTTGGAAATTGCTGTTTAAGTTCGTGAAACAACTGCATGACTTTGATGTTAGACGTTCTTCGCCTTCCTCCGGCGAACATGGCCGGCCATTATGGTGGAAACACTAGAAATTGAACAATATTTTACTCTTTTATATAAATCACGTCTTAATAATTATTATGTATTAACATAATTTAAAATTTTATTTCAAAATATTTCATTGGCATAAAATCTTTTACGATAGGAAAAGAATCTTACTTTAAGTTACTAACAAGTTTCTAGTTCCAAAGGGACAAATCTCTCTAATCTACTATGATAGGAACCGTACTAAATAAACAGTCTAATTTATCAATCTCTTTATTTATAACTACCTTATGTAAGTAATAATTTGTAAATTTACATCTTAATAAATTAATATTAAATCAAAAGTTAAAAATTAAACAATAAAAATCAAGATTTTTTATAAGCTTTCAATAATAAGTAATTGTTTTCTTCAGTGAAGAAAACCAACAATTCTCAGCGATATGTTAAATAAGTTGTTATGAAACAAACGTTTGCTCACAAGAAAATTGTGTAACTATGCAACACTGTCAAGTTCAAGACAACTGAATCCATTCAAAAAAATTGAAATCCATCCGGTCTTTGAAAATGATGAAATTCTCGTTTTATATTGAATCACTATCAACTTTGTTATCGCAAGCTAGCCAAGGCTTTCTAAAGTTTCAAAAAACCACCTGGGGCTTCCTGGGACTACCTCAAGTCTTCCCCAGACTACCAAAAAGTTGTACACCAAACTACCTGGGTGATGTACCCAGTTAAGGTTTATTCCAAGTTGCGTGTCGAAATCTTTTATATAAACTTAATTGAATATAAGACTTTTAACTATTGAAAACTATAATATAATTAAAACTTTTAAATTGAATAGTAATAGATAATAATAACATCTGATGATAATAATGCAGTACCGAAAGCTTATGATCAATAAAAATATTATCACGTTTAATTAACTATTAAATTTAAAAGTTTTAATTATATTATATAAATTTAAATATGATTTACTATACAGTAGACGCCGCTTAATGTGATCACATCGGGACTCGGGGTTTTTGATTGCAATAACCGATGGATCCGAATAAACGAAAAATCATCAAAAAACACAAATTTTTATTTAAACATAAAAATTTTTAAAATTAAAAAATAAAAACTTATAAAAAATAACAGGTCGTAACATATGGATACGACAAAGATATTGCAAACAAAATCGGAAGATTTGGACAAATTTGTGGACGATAAATAGATACCTCAAGAACAAGACAAGAAAAGGCACTCGATTAAAATTTTATAAGACTATAGCGGTGCCGGTACTAATGTATGGAAGTGAATACTGGGTAACAAATAAAAGACAAGAAAGCCAGATCCAGGCGGCAGAAATGAGATTTTTGAGAGCGGTTAAGGGGTGTACGCGAGAGGATAGATTCAGGAACATTGCAATTAGAGAAGAGCTGGGAATCTTCAGTATTGGAGATAAACTGAAGGAAAATAAAATGAAATGGTCACTACATCTGGACAGAATGAAGGAAGAAAGAATGCCAGCACAAGTAAGGAGATATAAGCCAGAAGGGAGAAGAAATGTCGGACGACCTAGGAAGAGATGGGCACCGTAACAGGCCTGAGAGCCTAATATGAAAAGTGAAGAAGAAGAAGAAAAGAAAAATAACAGTAACGTTATTCCTTTAATGGGATTAAAAAAAGTCATCTAGTGTTGTTTGTCTATGATTTTCGCGGGTTAAATTGTTTATACGAGTATAAAGTTCAAATTTATAATACGTCTGAAAATCGGAACACCTCGCCGTAAAACTTCCAACGTGTTCCTGCATTTTAAGCAATTTAACAAAAATCTAATTGCATAAACCGAATTCTGATCATTATACACGACGATTTTTCTATGCAGTTATATGGGGCCGACTCGTTCTTCCCAAAAGTGATATCAATATCCGATTGATCTCATTGGCCGTGATCATAATAAGCGGCGTCTACTGGACTAATGATTCTGATAGATTTGAATTGTCTTCACAGGAGGTTTTTAGGTCAAGATTGTGCCAAATCTAAATCGCGTTCACATTTTACGACACATGATATAATTTGTTAATGTTTGTTACTGTGTTAATAAGCTGTGTTAATGATTTGCAATCATAACAATAAAAAACATGGTGCAGGCACATCGAAAGGCAAGCCTAGCAAGCTACCTAAGATGTAAAACCCAAACTGCTCACAGAACCAAACAGAAGCGCCATAGTTAGAAAGTACAGGACGTATCTAGTCCTAGAATAAGAAGATGTAATTTATGCGAAAATTTTCATATTTTTTGTTGTATATACGCTTGTGGTGCGAAGAACATAGCCTATAAGGCTATGTGCAAGTGATTTGAATTTTTAAAAATTCGATGCCAGCGATTACGGTGGCGAAATATGGCACTTTTTATGGTACTATATACAGATTGTATCAGTGTTTATGGATTTGTATTATTAAATTATGTTTACATTATAAAACGAGATATTTAAATCAATTTGTGCAATTAGTTGAAATTATTAGATTGGTATTTCTATTATGTTGTTTACATACTAATGTAAGAAAATTGGCCAAATTTCGATCAAAAAAATCCAAAATCTGTCTTCTGCGATTTTTCGACGGATTTCGTTAAGTAATTGTTAGGTAAATTCTTACTCAGGGTAAGAACCCTGAGGTTCTTACCGAATTCTTCGTCGGAAGTTGATATTTTTTATGAATGAGTGAAAATTATGTTTTTGGCAAAATATGTATATTTAAACAAATTTCTATTTCAGCTATATTGCTATCATATAACTCATTACAAATATTAATAACACTTAAAATATTTTAACAACATTTTTGAATTATGAAAAGAAGGGTTTCTTAAAAATGGTCTGATATGGTTCTGATTTTTGGATATGTTTTAAGGTATGACGTCCTAATAAAAGCCCTGAGTTGGCGACCTCGGCGATCGTCAAAACAAAATATTTCCTTACTAGCTGACTTTAGGACGAAAATGACTGCTATACATCTTATGGAGGATAAAATTTATTACAAATGTTATCTACGGTATTTTTCTCTAAGTCTAATAGTTGTTGAGCGCCAGCGCTGTTAAATAGAACACATTTTTGAAAATTTCAAAAACGCTCGATTTTGCTCTGCCTTTTTTTTTATAATTTTTAGTTACTCTCTCTAAAAAGTCTATTATATAATAAAATCTATTAATATATATAATAATTATACTCTATTATAAAAAAAGTTTAGTAAATTTTGTTCTCCATAAGATTTGTAGAAGTTAACTGGTAAAGAAATATTGCGAAGAAACATTTTATTTTAATTTTTGTTGTAATGAATTGTTGTAATTTTAGAAAAACCATAATTAAGAACAAAATCTATGCTTTTAAACCGTTTTAAACTATACTAACTTGCTGAAAAAAATATTCACTAAAATGTTACTACATTACTTTTACTTTAAATTCATTTATATACGAATTAATTTCAAATTTTTATATTAGTAAATAAAAGCAAAATAAAAGGTATACCATGAAAAGTGCCGGCGCGCCCAACCAGTGGGCGCTAGTTGTGAACTTGAACATAGCCTTGGTTTTGTTACTATAGTCCATCTGGTTTTGGATTGCAGTAGAGGTCGCCTTGAACGGCAAGTCAGATTTACACTGGGAAACGTCAAATAATTAAAGTGTATAGGGATATGAGATTAAGATCGCAGCGTCGCTGAGTAAAAATGTGAACTACGTTAAAAAACATTCATGTGACAGCCGCGCTTGTGTTCGTTGTATTTTACGACTTTTTCATTCCTTTTTCCAAGTGAACTTGTTATTTTGTTTAAGACAAATTACGGTTAGTGTTGTTTAGTAGCTCATCTTCCTGCAGTTAAATAATATATACGGTTAGGTGAGTTTTAGATCGCTTATTTTCGACGTGGAGTTTTATGTTTAATTTTTAAAATTTGCAGATATGTCAGAATCATACGAATTAAGTTTAAGTCTTCTTGACTATCTCAAATATTTAGAGGGGTCTGAAACATCTAGATGTGTTTATGAAGGCGAAGATTCCCTTGCATCATTTAGGAGGACTGTGTTCGGTGTGGACTTGTCTGCAGTTGCAGGGGGTATAATTTATTTTTTTATTTTTATATATTGTTGATTTTTTGTTGATATTGATTTTTGTATAGTGTGTTGCTGGTTTTTTATCACATTCAGTTAGTGTTGTGTCGGTTTTGTTTTTGTTAACTTGTACGTGTTTATTGTAGTTGTTGTTATTATTGTAAGGGTTCTATTGTAAAAGGTTTATTGTAAAAGATTATTGTAAAAAAGGCTTAGCCGTAGATGAAATAAATAAATAAATATCACAAAGCAGTTTTCAACGAAGGGCACGTTGTTCTATGTGATAAAACATTAATAGAAGCGAAGCAGAACAAAATAAATATTGTAGCATTGTGCATCCAATCTTCTGCAATAAATTTACTCCCAATTTATTTACCACGAGGGTCTTCAGCCGTGGGGAATATATGAAAACTTAACTCCGGATTTTTCTTTGCCCAAGATGAATATTGAGGCACTGAACAATATTGATTAACGCTCATATCGAAGTATATTATTAGAAAATTTTGTTAATCGTCGAAAACTTTTAAATTCACCACGACAACATACGCAAAATTGCGTAAAATAAACGATACTACTCATTTAACTAAGTTCGCCAAAATTCCGCTAGGTGCCGTGTTGCTTGTCACTAGTTCCCTATGAGCGACAAAAAACAAATGTCACTTATTTGATATTTGAAAAAATCGAGTTAATGTATTTTTTTATCAAATAGCAATTTATCTTGTACAAATTTTTTTTGTTTGCCAGAAACTTTTAGAAAAAAATATTCGTGAGTCATCAATCGCAAATAAAATTTCGGCAGTGTAAACGTGTAGAAATTTTATCCAATCACGCTCGAAAGTCACAGTTTTAGTACAATTTAGTTCTGCATTCTTAAAACGGATAGACTATAGTTTGTTTCCCAAATAAATCAAAATAAAATACTATCAAACAAAATCACCATCAAAATTTTCTGATAAATTCTGTTAAGAATAGGAGCGGATAAATATGTCATAAAATGTTATTTATAATTTGTAAATACTGTAAAAAATTAATAATAAATAGTTATTTTCTTTCTTTCTTAGCTTTATTTTTCCAGTGGTCTTATTAGACCAATTTACATCTTGCGAGTTTCTTTACAATTGGAAAGATATCTATCATGAGCAAATTATAAATGAGATTATATGTGAAATAAATAAATAACGTATCACTCTTGTAAATTTATAAACTCGTGGTTTTTGCAGACAAGGACGAACTCCCAACAACTTTGTTCGAAGAGTAATTTCCAAGGACCTGGGGGGAGGGGTTGTTCCCCATGGAGGTTTAGGCACCCCCTAAATATTGTTTTTGAAATGGGCGAAAGAGTTTTTGGCAATATTTGGTCATAAACAAGATATTTTGGTGTTTCGGGGGGGGGGGGGGGATTTTGATTTATATTTACCGGTAACTTGACCATTGCGTTAAAATCAAAAGTGGGATTCAATCAACTGCATGTTGAACCACAAAAGATTTTGTTAGTTTTTGATTTGTTTTTAAATTGGTTGTTAGTTTTCACTGGTCAATTTAGTAATGAGTGGAATAATCTCAAATACAGACATTGAATATACATGTAGCATACATCGTACATTAATTTTTGGGATAAATAAAATATTTTTTACTATTTATGTAGATGCAATATTGTGCTTAGGTGCCAAGTTCAAGATTTCAATGAATATCTATATAATAAAAATTCGTTCTCTGACAATTTCTTCTACTGCTACTCATTTTTTCATCAGAAAATGTTCTGTAGTTAATTTTATTTGGTGGATTTCTGGGCATCCTTTTTCAGTAATTAAAAAAATACTAATAAAAATAGATTACTGTTACCCATTTTAAATGTCTCGCCGTTAGGTACCTGTACCGCCAAAAGTTTTGGAAGTAAAAAAATATACCAACTTCAGTATTAATTTAAAAATATGAATGCTAAACTAAACAAATCTAAAGCCGTATACAGAAAGAAAGCTGGAAACTTATAAGCGCTTACCGGCGTATCTCTATTAATTGGATGTATAGCTTCTTTTCGCATTTTTAAATACACATTTTCTAACAAAACCAAATCATCGTCCGATGAGTCCGACATTTTGCTTGGTCTGCTTCAACCTGCTTCCTTTGTGTAGAACGGACCAGCGCGGTAAGCGCTTATAAGTTTCCAGCTTTCTTTCTGTATACGGCCTTAAACAATATTGCTTGATTTATGCACAATCAATCACTGTTAGAAATTACTTTTACCTCTCGAAAATCGATAACACCTCAAAACAAATCTGCCACCACAGATAAATTAAAATCGGATAGGGAGAAAGGTTAAATATTATATTATACTCAAGTGCCATTCGTGTGGGCGGAGTAGAATAGAAAATATTTCAAATGTCACACTGTTACCTATGCTACCCTACTGTTCTAAGAATCTGTAGCTTTAGTTCTAGATGAAATTTTTACATTTTACGTACCCCCTAATTGTATGCATTTGTATGTGTAACCAAGTACCTACTTTTAAGAAAGCAAAAGAAAACACTAAAAATAATAACCAAGTTATAATGAACTCTTGCGTATACACTTGTCAAACACTTCCTTTTCTGTGCACGTTATGTTTGCTAATAAAATAGATGTTCGGCTCAACTAAGTTCCATCAGCGATACTTTTGGATTGGGAGACAAATTCAACAACTACCAAATGGAATGCATTAGAAATAGTTTAAAAGATTACATAATATTTGTGAATGTAATTGTAATAGCCTAACGGACTGCAAAAGTTGACCAAACACTTCGAGTAAGAGGAAATGTCCTTTGGTAAAAAAATATTTGTGTTGTATAAGTTTGCAATCGATGTGTATAAAAATTATATATGTATTTATGATCAGATTGTGAAAGTAATTGAATCAACTTCCAGAAAAGCAAATGTATTTCATATAATATATTAAAAAAAAAAGGAATAAATAGGTATCAAGAACAAAGAGTGATTGATTTTGTTGTGATGTGCAATGAAAGTTTGGAACCACAAAATCAAAATTGTCTTTTTAAAATAATTATAAGTAAAAATAATAAATAGTGCAACATCTTTCGATTGCCTACTATTAATTCTAATATATGAATATTTGGCAGTAATTTTATATTAGCACCCAACGAAATTAGAAAAGCAGCCGCCACTTTCTTGAACTTGACTTGAAAATTCGGCAATATTAAAATATTTACAGATAATAAAAATTAGCTTTATTTTTTAACAAGATTTCAGCGGGGGCGGCTTTTACGTCATTTATACTCTTGACGTTTGGCATGCCATCGACACAGTGGGCGAAATAATCAGGTGTAAAACTAACTTTTTCTAATTTTGAATAAGAAAATGTCGTTTCTAGTGCTGTATTACTGGTCATAATGCAATAACATTTTAGTAACATTAAAGAGTAAACGAATGCAACAAACGAGTTTAATTAGGGCAACCGACTGACTGTGTACTACTCACCTAAATTACATTATTCCAAGTGAATGGCGCCTCCATGAAACGGCATAATAACATTAAATATCATCGCACACTTATAAACAAAATAGCCTCAATTAAAATTTTCTCCGCGCAATCACTTATATCACATGTCACCGACTGGAATTAAGATTTAGAAAAATAATATATGTAGTGTATACACAAATAGAAATTTTATGTCGTCAATATGAAATGAAACATTTGCGCCATCTTGTACTACTTACCCTATCAACTCGATCAACTCTTTTCTCAGTGGCGGCTCGTAGACATCGAAGAGGAAAACAAAAACTTTATTCACGACTAGCCGGCACACTAAACTGTCACCTGATGGACGATAGCCATAATATAGGCTGGTGTTTTTACATGATTTTTAATCAAATCCCTCGAAAGAGATCGCAAATAAACCAAACTTGGTAGTTGTGTGTAAAATAATATACCGGGTGTTGAATGAGTTAGCCGTTCATAAGATATTTACATGTAAAAACTTATTTATGCAAATTCCTGCTTCCCTAATTATTTTAGAAAAAAAATGAAAGACACAAAAAGCATGCAGAAAAATAAATTACAAATGATAAAAGAATTATTTTCATCTAGCTTTTACTTAAAGTGGCAAAAAATGCTTTTGAAATTGTTCAAATTTTCATTTATCAGACTAGCCATGAAATAAATTCAATTTAATTTATTTATTACATAAATTATTAATAATAAACAATTACAAACATTAAGAAATAATTAAATTTACAGCAAATGTTCAAACAGGTTTCCATATTCAGCTAAACAAAAACCAAGTCTATCATAAAAGTTACATCGTACATTCGCAAGTTGTCTTTCGGTAATATTGCCACACTCCTCCACAATTTTATTTTTTAATGAATCAATACTTTGGTATCGTTCACCATAAATTTTAGATTTTAAATGACCCCACAAAAAAAAGTCATTTGGAGCCAAGTCTGGTGACCGAGCTGGCCAGTTTATTGGTCCATTGCGTCCTATCCAAGAATTGGGATAACATTCATTTAAATAATTGGTTACATCTCTAGTATAATGTGCCGGACATCCGTCTTGTTGATAGTAGATTACGTTATTTTCTCCTGCCACAATATCAATTGCCGGTCCAATTTCGTTTTGTAACATTTCTAGATATTTTAGTCCATTCAAATTTCCATCAATAAAAAATGGTCCGATGATGTTTGCTCCTAATATCCCTGCCCAAACATTTACAGTTTGGCGATACTGTGAACGATTGTTGATCATTATAAATGAGAATTTTCGGCGGACCAAAACCGATAATTTTGAACATTTGGTTCCCCGTTAATACTAAACGTTGTCTCATCGGTAAAACAAATATTTTTAATAAAATTTCTATCAAAATTGGCCTTTTCGATAATGCTTTCACAGAAAATCATTCTTTTGTACATATCCTCTTCAAAAATTTCTTGATGGTTTTGGAACTTATAAGATATAAATTTATGTTTTTTTATAATTTTGAACGCCGTAGTGTGATGAATATTTAACTCCGCACCAATTGTTCTTGTACTGATACAAGGATTATTCACTACGGCAGCAATTACATTTGTTTCGATATCGGTACCTGGAGCTTCACCAATATTGATTTCTTCTAAATTTATTCTTTTATTTCTGCAGGTCTTGCATGACGGCTTAAATACAGATCCATATTGATTTTGATTATCAATTACATTTTTAATTGTCGAATAAGTAGGGATTGGTCTTTCTGGGTATAAACCAGCAAAGAGATCTCGTACCATACGTATACTGTTTCCAGAGTAATATAGTTTTAAAAATTGATTTTTTTCACTAATTGTGTACTTTGCTTCCATTTTATGAAATTAAAATTTAATAAAGTGCAAAACTGTAAACAAAGTGCAATTGTTTTTTAAACTTATCAAAAATAATTACCTTGGAAACTTTCATGGCTAGTCTGATAAATGAAAATTTGAACAATTTCAAAAGCATTTTTTGCCACTTTAAGTAAAAGCTAGATGAAAATAATTCTTTTATCATTTGTAATTTATTTTTCTGCATGCTTTTTGTGTCTTTCATTTTTTTTCTAAAATAATTAGGGAAGAAGGAATTTGCATAAATAAGTTTTTACATGTAAATGTCCTATGAACGGCTAACTCATTCAACACCCTGTATAATATAGAAGTTGAAATAAAAAAATAAATGCCCGACAATTTTGTTAAAACATTAAAAACCGAAAAATTTGATGAAAGAATGGCACAGGTTTAGCTATTATCGCTTACGTTGCAAAACCCAAGCGAGATAGCAAAAAAATCCCCAACAACGCATATCTAAAATAAGTGGTTTAGGACGTGAGAGTCTTTCGAAGTTGTCCTCTCGATACGCCAACTTGGAGATATGTACTGATATGTATGGATGTACTCCTTTAGTGGCATCCCAGGCTAGAGGTACTATAAATACTACTGGAATGGAGGACGAAAATCCGTTTGCTAGGAGCTCGTCTACTCTAAGGTCTCCACCAAGAACCAGAACTTACTCATTACCCGAAGTAAAGTTGGCACAACAAAGTAAAGTTGATAACCGACCGAGTGGTAAGCGAAAAAGTAAGAGAAAGAGAAGTAACAGCGACCCCGAAAAGCTGCAAAGAGAAGAAAGCCAAGATACAGTCCTACTTGATGTAATTGAAAAAATAACTGCTCAGGTCGGATCGTTTCAAAAAGTCGTCTCGACAGCGTACAAGACCAAGAAGGAATTCTGCGAGATTAGCAGTGGTCTTTCCTGCCAAACCGAAAGACTACGTTCCCCAGATATGACACGCTGGATGAAAAACCTGATAAATAGTGAAGAAAATCTAGAATCATTGGAAAACTTACTAATGGAAAACGATAAACTTGCTAGGCAAGTTTGGAAATTAGAAGCTGAACGAGAAACAAGACAAGAAGTAGAACAGTCACTCGACAGCGCAAAATGCGACAAATGTCTGAAAGAACAGCGGCTACGGTCACGTAGGATGGAATTGAAGAAAGTGAAAGTGACAGAAGAAGATTGGGCAACTGAGGTGTTCTCAAATCCTATCAGCAATGAAAACATCAAGTCAGTCGACAAAGAAATAGCCAAAACTATTGACAAATTTGAAGGCAGAAAAGAGCTGAAAGAACAAAAAAGGAAAGGCGGTGAGGTGGCGGTCATGTCGTACTCGCTTGGATTCCCCGATAAAGACGAAAAAATTACTCAAAAAACAAGATGGATCTATTATCCAATTACCGAAGAATATAAAACAGGAAACGGAAGGGGAGGTAAAACTCTGTTTCAATCGCTAGTTGAAACAAAGAACCGCATTATTGCAAGCGGGAAAACAAAGGTTGCTGTTCTTGACACGGATAACGTTGAGGGGGTAACGACTATATGCGAATGTTCAGATATCTGCTTGCTGATACACCAGTGCAATTACTGACATATAAACCCATTAAGGGAAAACCTGAATTAAAACCCACAGAAAAAAGGAAAAAAGAAGAAATAAACACAACCGAAGGAAAAGCAAAAAGTAAACTTAAACAAGATGCTCTCATTGTAAAAATTGTAAGAGTTGCTTAAAACAAAACTAAAGGAAAAAGTCCCTGAGGCAGTAACTTCTCTTCGCGCCGTAAAGAAAGTCTTCCATATCAAAGACATGGACGAAATAACAACGGCAGAAAAAATACAAGAAGCAGTCGCCGAATCCTTTGGAATAAAACCCGAAGATTTTGAAATGAGAGCACTTCGGCCGGCCTATGGTAATAGACAAAACGCGACGGTGATAGTGCGAGGACCTAGCGCCGATCTGATGAGCCATAACGAAAGGATCAAGATCGGATGGACAAGTTGTAGACTCATGGAGAGGCTGCAAGAGACCAGCTGTTTTAGATGTTGGGAACATGGGCACGTCAAATCACAGTGCACAGGTCCCGACAGAGAGAAACTCTGCCTGAAATGTACGGAGAGCGGACACAAGGCAACATAGTGTAAAAACAAGCCTTTCTGCCTACATTGTGGAGTAACAGGGCACCAGTCTAGCGACAAAGGAAGGCACAATAAGACTAGCAGTAGCGTTTCGGAGGAACGAAAAATGAACGCTGATGAGAATTAGGATTCTTCAAATCAACTGCAACAGGAGTTACCCGGCTTTTGACATGTCTTTGGCGGTTACCACAGAAATGAAAGCAGGGATACTGGTTCTTAGCGAACCAAACAAAAGAGCTATAATAGGTAGAAAAGACTGGGTGTCTGATAATGGTATGGATACAACCATCAAAATATTGAATAGGGGCTGTGCATAAATGATGTCACACATTTGAGGGGGAGGGGGTTTAACAACTTGTGACCTGAGAAGGGGGGGTGTATGCTTCTATGTGACGTCACGTTCATACTTATTAAAATATTAAAAATACAAATATTTTGATCATAAATTTTTATGAATTCTCGGCAGTAATTTTTTTGCAGAATATTATGTATTTTGGGACTCTTAAGGGAGGCGGTTAAAAATTAAAGATTTGTGACATCATTTCGGGATGGGCCTCACATTTTGTGACCAAATGTTACAAGGGGGGTTAGTTTGGTCCTAAATTGTGTGACATCATTAATGGACAGCCCCATAGAAATGTCGTCGTTGAGGATCAGGGCATTGGAAATGGTTTTTGTTACATAGCAACGCCGTCCTTCACAATTTATGGATGTTACGCATCACCAAACAAAGACATCGAAGAACTCGAAGAATATTTTCAAGAGATTAGCGACAAAATCAGAACCAGAAGAGAATAAGCGATTGTTGTCGGAGACTTCAACGCTAAATCTCCTCAATGGGGAATGCAACGAACTGACCGCAGGGGTGAAACTGTCACTGATTTGTTGGCTGAACATGACCTACTGGTTAAAAACGTGGGTGATAAACCGGCATATTTGAACGTGTTGGTTACGGGTCCATATTAGACTTGACTCTCGCGACAGAAAATGTCGGAAGAAAAATTGTCAACTGGGAAATCAGCGATAAGGAAGCCCTGAGTGACCACAACTATACATATATAATTAAGTAAAAACGGATTTTGGGTGTAAAGGATGCAAATCAAACACTTATATACTGTAAGCCGACGTTTCGGAAAATTTATTTTTCCATCTTCAGAGCTAAAATATAAGACGGCAAACGTTACAAAAAATATAAGAGGTTTCTCGAGATGGAACATACATTTTGATCTTTCCAAATTAATATACATATTGCTGTGATAAGCTACTGTGAATTGAATTTTTATAGCGGGGAAAAACAACGACGGCTCTTTTTATTAATGATCCGGACTAGCAATGCATGAACTCTCAGGGTCAATAGTGGGCTCATGTAAATTATCCAAAACACTCTTATACTTCACCTTAATTTGTTCTTTCTCATAAAGACAATGTAATGAAACTAAAAATTGTATCTGTTTCCTCTCGGTTTACTACTGCTAGATTTGACGGAATCAAACGCAAACGTTATAGAAAACAAAATGATGTAGTTTATTTACGACAATAAAATTTAAAAACAAAATATTGGTTTTCCATAAAAATCTATTAAATTGTACAGTATTTAATATTTGTAAACAAAGAAAAAATAAAACCCCCACTGTTTTTATCCGCGCCGGAATTTTAAAAACGATCAGTTTAAATTTCAATTATTAAGTGCGCCACAAAAATATCTTACCGAAGTACAATGTTCTTCGAAGCTTCTCGATGCGGCCGGTATTGTGTAGAGCGTCGAAGCGTGAATAAAAAATTGAAAAAATTCGGCTTCTGATCTTGAACCAAACACTCAACGACAGGTAAGCAACTCAAATGATTTCTACCAATGAATTCCATTCACATCACTATTAATTACAACCATCAAATCATTTCCAAAAAAAAACGTATTTTCAAAAAATTAACATCCAAAACTTATTATCAAAAACTTTTATCCAAAAACTTATTTTCAAACTTAATAGTACTATCAGCACGTATGAACTATTGGACGGCTGAATTAGAAATCCAATACAAAAATTATCCAAATTACTACGATCGGCGTCTTTACTAGTCGACGTCCGACTTGGAAGTTCCATAAAAATCTCCACGCTCTCTTATCATTGTTCAAAAATATCCCACCAATTCTTTTTAAATCGCGCATGCACTAATGTCACGAATTTCACTTGTATTTAAATTAACGCAACCTCCTAATTTCACAAATAAAATAAATAAATTTAATTTGTTTCTCATATCCAATTGAATCAACAAATACCAATATTTTATCTTTCACAAATTTCTCATCCTTACAGATTCCACAACGTTTGCATTTTTATGGAAAACTAGCTGGCCGGGCGGCATTCGCCGCCCTTAGCCATCTAAACCCAGAATAGATCCGAGAAGGCCATAGTTGTTCGGCCTTCGGCCTCACAGGGGGAGGACCATAATAGATCCGCGAAGGCCATAGTTGTTCGGCCTTCGGCCTCACAGGGCGGACCATAATAGATCTGTGAAGGCCATAGTTGTTCGGTCGTCGGCCTCACAGGGCGGACCATAATAGATCCGTGAAGGCCATAGTTGTTCGGCCTTCGGCCTCACAGGGCGGACCATAATAGATCCGTGAAGGCCATAGTTGTTCGGCCTTCGGCCTCACAGAGCGGACCATAATAGATCCGTGAAGGCCATGGTTGTTCGGCCTCACAGGGGGAGGACAATAATAGATCCGTGAAGGCCATAGTTGTTCGGCCTTCGGCCTCACAGGGCGGACCATAATAGATACGTGAAGGCCATAGTTGTTCGGCTGTGGGCCTCACAGGGCGGACCATAATAGATCCGTGAAGGCCATAGTTGTTCGGCCTTCGGCCTCACAGGGCGGACCATAATAGATCCGTGAAGGCCATAGTTGTTCGGCCTTCGGCCTCACAGGGCGGACCATAATAGATACGCGAAGGCCGTAGTTGTTCGGCCTTCGGCCTCACAGGGCGGACCATAATAGATCCGTGAAGGCCATAGTTGTTCGGGCGTCGACCTCACAGGGCGGACCATAATAGATCCGTGAAGGCCATAGTTGTTCGGGCGTCGACCTCACAGGGCGGACCATAATAGATCCGTGAAGGCCATAGTTGTTCGGCCTTAGCCATCTAGACCCAGAATAGATCCGAGAAGGCCATAGTTGTTCGGCCTTCGGCCTCACAGGGGGAGGACCATAATAGATCCGCGAAGGCGATAGTTGTTCGGCCTTCGGCCTCACAGGGCGGACCATAATAGATCTATGAAGGCCATAGTTGTTCGGCCATCGGCCTCACAGGGCGGACCATAATAGATCCGTGAAGGCCATAGTTGTTCGGCCTCACAGGGCGAACCATAATAGATCCGTGAAGGCCATAGTTGTTCGGCCTTCGGCCTCACAGAGCGAACCATAATAGATCCGTGAAGGCCATAGTTGTTCGGCCTTCGGCCTCACAGGGCGGACCATAATAGATCCGTGAAGGCCATAGTTGTTCGGCCGTGGGGCTCACAGGGCGGACCATAATAGATCCGTGAAGGCCATGGTTGTTCGGCCTTCGGACTCACAGGGGGAGGACAATAATAGATCCGTGAAGGCCATAGTTGTTATGCCTTCGGCCTCACAGGGCGGACCATAATAGATCCGTGAAGGCCATAGTTGTTCGGCCGTGGGGCTCACAGGGCGGACCATAATAGATCCGTGAAGGCCATAGTTGTTCGGCCTTCGGCCTCACAGGGCGGACCATAATAGATCACTGAAGGCCATAGTTGTTCGGCCTTCGGCCTCACAGGGCGGACCATAATAGATCCGTGAAGGCCATAGTTGTTCACTATTATTTTCAAGTTTCGAAGGATTGCTGCAGATTTTCAAAAAAACGCAATTTTAAAATTCTTCGTTTTTGGAAGTCGGAAGAGATGGTTTTTGCTCTCTCTCCGTCGCCCCCGAACCTCCATCTCAAATATTTCGCCGTCAACGGATTTTGTAATTATTTGTATTATTTTGAGCGTTGAAATTACTAAATTCTAATATATTAATTTGTTAGTGGTTTTCATTTTTCGAATTAAAGCCGCCATCTGTTGGCAGTGTTTTGAATCACTGACAGTATGTCTGTTGACAGTGTTTTGAATCACTGACAGTAGGTATGTCAGAATATTTCGATTTTTGACAAATTAAATTTTTTGTTTGCAAGACTTGTGATTTGATTTATCGAAAAAAGCAAATAACATTTTTCCCCGCTCGAATTTTTTCTCCATTTATGCACGAATAGTTGCGCCTGGACCTACAAAATAACTGTGCAAAATTTGGTTGAGATCGGTCCATGGGTATACCCTATACTATAATATTGGCAAACACGTGTTTTGTTCACCATCTAGCGAAAGCGTAGTATAGGGTGATTCACCGTAGTATAGGGTGAATCAATAAAAAATCGAAAAACGCGAATAACTTTTTTCCCCGCGCAAATTTTTTTTCCATTTATGCACGAATAGTTGCGCCTGGACCTACAGAATAACTGTGCAAAATTTGGTTGAGATCGGTCCAAGGGTGTAGGAACGTTCAGGCCAGCCCGGCCCTGTAAGTAAGTAAGGGTTTGTTAACTGGGTTAAGTACCCAGGTAACTGGGTACTTAACCTAAGGGTAAAGTATACAGTGTATCAATAAAAAATCGAAAAACGCGAATAACTTTGCTCCCCGCGGGAATTTCTTCTCCATTTATGCACGAATAGTTGCGCCTGGACCTACAGAATAACTGTGCAAAATTTGGTTGAGATCGGTCAAAGGGTGTAGGAACGTATAGCGAACAAACAAACAAACAAACAGACAAGCTCTTTTATATATATAGATAGATTAAGGCAAAAGCAGTTTAAACCCTTCGACCAAAGAGAGTCCAGATACAATGAAATAATTTACCTGTTATGGTTTTATTTTAAATTAATTAAATCAAGAGTGTTTTGATTATTTTTACCAATTACTTCATATCACCCCCTATGGTGAGCGGAACACGACAATATATAGTTTTCGACGTGGATGAGGATGTGGTGAGGTCTGCCGGAAAACAAAATACTCATAAATCATAAAGGATGGAACACCAAGAGGTTGGACAAACAAAAAATGCAACAAGCTGTGGAGGAACTGGCAGTAGAACAAGCCATACTGTCTGCAAGAGACTTCTCGGATACACTAACAAAGATATGCAACAAATGCATGCCCAAAGTCACAACTAACAGAAGGGGCCCGCCCAAGTATTGGTGGACTGAGGAGATCGCTGAAATTATAATGACATGCCTTAAAATAAGAAGAAACCTTGTACGAATTTCAAAAAAGAATTTGTCGTCACTAAAACAAGCTCTTTGGATAGAACTTAAACTTGCAATAAAATACGCTTAAAAAATGTATCAAGGATTCAAAAAAGAAAGGCTGGAAAGAAGTATGTGAAGAGATTGATACAGATGTTTGGGGTAAGGGATACGGTATAGTACAAAAACGACTAATCGGATATCCACGTAGACCTCAGCTTTCGCTGAGGGCTATAGAGGGCATAACGGAATGTCTTTTCCCTACACACAGAGAGGTGTCATTTGTTCGCTTAGGAGAAGTCCCTTTCGTCAACTTTTGCGAAGAAGAGCTAAAGATGGCATGTGCGAAGTTAAAGAACAATAAAGCTCCGGGTCCGGGAAATATACCTACGGAGGTAATTAAATAAGTTTCGAAAAAACCAGATCTTGTGTTGGAAATGTTTAACGGCTTGGCGACCAGCGGCGACTTTCCAAGATTCTGGAAGAGGGCAAAGCTTGTTCTGTTAAGGAAGGGGGATAAGCCGGTGGGTTGCCCCAGTTCATACAGACCTATATGTCTGCTAGACGTTGAAGGTAAGCTGTTTGAACAGCTAATTCTGATAAGGCTCAAACAAGAAATAGAGCACACTGGTGGTCTTGCAGACAACCAGTATGGCTTCAGAGAGGGCAGACAAACAGTGGATGTCATCAAGCACGTGCTGAAAATTGCAGAAAAATCAGCCGCTTATTCGAAGCAGTGTCGACGACTGTGCGTCGTTATAACAATTGACGTAAAGAACGCCTTTAACAGTGCGTCATGGCAAGTTATCTTAGAGCCTTGAAGCGTCGTGGCATAGACGAGAGCCTTATTAACATAATCGCATCTTATCTCTCCGAAAGAGAAGTAATAATACAAGCGGAAGGTATCTCTAAAGCTATAAAAGTGATCAGCGGAGTCCCACAAGGATCCGTGCTAGGACCTACACTATGGAATATCCAATACAACGACTTACTGGAGCTAGAAATGCCGATGGGAGTGGAGCTAGTTGGCTTTGCTGATGACGTCGCTGCTGCAGTAGTAGCACAGACAGAAGAAATACTGATGAATACTGCGAACGCTTCCATCCTAAAAGTTGCAAATTGGATCAGAGAGAGGAGTCTAGAACTGGCGCCTCAGAAGCGGCTTTCCTAACCATGAAGCGGAAAATTAAAGAAATTAACTTCGACATACTGGGGACTACAATTAATCCTTCCATAGCATTGAAGCAGCTGGGAGTATGGCTAGATACAAGCTTCCGAAAATGTGAACACCTTAACAGGACCGTTCAGAAAGCAGAAAAAACAATGACGGCCTTGGCAAGCCTTATGCCAAACATAGGTGATGGACCTAGATCTTCCAAAAGAAAATTTCTGGTAAGCGTGGTGCACTCTCAGCTGCTTTATGCTGCTCCTGTTTGGTATCCCGCAATGCGGGTAAAAAAGCTACGCCAAAAACTTGTGAAAGTCCAAAGGCTTGTGGCGATTAGAGTCTGCAGCGCGTATCGCACTATCTCGGCTGAAGGAGCGAGGGTGATAGCTGGAATACCACCCATATATCTGCTGGCGGAAGAAAGGCTCAAGACCTACGGAGGGATGAAGAAACAATTGAAGTTGTTTATTTATATAAAGAAAAATAAAAACGGGATTAGCATTGCCAATCTAAAACTTAATCCTGAATATTGGCAGGACGTTCATGTTGTCATATAAAAATAAAATAAAATTTTCAAAATTAATTTAGCTGGTTCAGGTAGGTTTCTGTATGAATTTTTTCCGGGTTTCAAACAGTATATCGTTTTTAGTATTGTAACTAACATTTAATCTTCATTATTTGGTTAATTAATGTTCTAATGTTTTCTTCTTTTTTCAGGTTTTCCATGATGTGTTGAGAGGGTATTTATTTCGTATCTTGGTGCCATGATGCGTTCCATGTCAAGTGGTTGGATTTCATTAATAGGTATGTGGTTTTTATTTGGGTATGCCCAAACTTTATTTCATCTCAGGGGTGCCGGTTTGTATGATTAGTTCCTTGTTATTGGTTTGTTGTATTTACGGTCTTGTTCTCGAGGAACTTACACATCAGGTCGGGTGGTGTTTCTTCATACAGCTCGTCCAGTTGAGCAGGGAGATGGATGCCATGATAGGCCGCCAACTCCAACTGTTCTTGCATGTACAAATCGCACTCCCGTATCCGATGTGTAGGCTCATCGAGAATATCGCAAGCCGGACATAGTCCGTCCTCCGACTTCCCCAATCTCTTGAGGTGTCGGCCGAACTCGCCATGTCCGGTAAGCATCTGTGTCATCTGAAATGAGTGATTAGTTAATGATTTACTTACCTTGGGGATGAATTGGTAGGTAATTCTACCCACCAATCCATCGTCCCATCTTCGTTGCCACTCCTCCTTTATTATGTCATCCATCTTCTTTTTGATCTCCGTCCTGTATATAAATATACTCATTTGGGTCGATTCTTACCCCCATAAAGGTGGTTGCTTTCTTGTTTCTGACTTCACGCCATGACAGTAATCGCAAGAGTTCTAAGTCGATCGGGTGGATACCTGCCAAAATACCCGCGGCTATGGCCGACACAGTCCTATAACATTTTGCTATCACGCGACAGCAAAATCCATAGCACGATATCAGCCGGGCCAACGTGTGCTTATCCCCTATTCTATGTATCCAGATCTCGCTTCCGTAAGCCAAGATGGGGACTACCGCCCCCTGATAGATCCTTCGCATAGAGTTCGAGGTGTCCAGGTTCCAACCGCTTTTTGCCATTCGATGCAGCGCATGGACTAGTTTACTGGCCTTGCCGCAAACGTAGTTTACATGCGGTTGCATCGATAGGTTTTCGTCAATAAGGACCCCAAGGTACTTATATTCCCTTGCCACCTTTATTTTCTTCCCGTTCAGTCTTACATCTAGATCGTAGTTGTGGACTCGCTTCGGGTACAAGCACATGATCTTCGTCTTCGTTTCCGAGAGAGCGAGTTTCATGTCCTTGCACCACCCGCTTAATTGATTGACGCACGTTTGTAACTTTTCTTGCAATTGGATTCGGGAAGACGCCGTGACGACGGTCGCGATATCATCCGCGTACGCGAAGGTATGAGTACCATCCTGTTTGTCTTGCTTTAGATAATGATCCAGAAGTGAGTTCCACAGGATCGGGCCGAGGACCGAACCCTGGGGACATCCCTTCGTGGATCTTTTCCCTACCTTTGAGACCCCGGAAGTGAGAGTCACCTCCCGGGCTGAAAGGTAGCTTTTGATCATGACCTTTAACCTGTGAGGGAGCCCTTTTTCGCTCAGCGAGCGGAATAGAGCTGGCCACCACATGTTATCAAAAGCTCCGGAGATGTCGTAGAAGATTACCGCGAGAAAACCCTTGGCTTTCTTCCGCTTCATCTCCGTGGTATCTATTTTTTCGTAAAATGCCCTAAGGGCGGTTGTGGTGCTCATACCTTCCACGAAGCCATATTGGCACCGATCGTGGTAAGGGGTATTACTTTCTAGTATTCTTCGTTTCATAATTTTTTCCAATATTTTGCCGAACACCGGCAAGAGGGTGATCGGCCTATAGTTCTTGATGTTGCTTGTTTCCCCATCTGGGTTCTTGAGTAGGATCTTGAGGACCCCCTTCTGCCACAGTTTGGGGAAATAAGCAACTTTGATGCACGCATTGTCAATACCCATTAACACGTTTTTGATGACCACATAGAGTTTTTTAAGAAATGATCCCTGAATGTTGTCAAAACCCGGTGCCTTTCTGGCTTGCGTCGTCCTGATTAGGTCATCCAGCTCGTCGCTTTCGACCTCCCTAACCTGCGCCATGTCCGGCACGCCCCTCAGATTTTCGAAATCCGACCGCATGGTTTGGTGATCCACCGTTGCATCGGAGTTTCGATCGTCGTCGGGGAGTAGTCCGTTCATGAGGCAGGTTAGGGTCTTTTCCGGCGTTTCCGTTACCTTCCCGTCCCCGCCACTGAAGGTGGTGAGGATGTTTTTTCCCTTGTATTTTCTTGCAGCTAATTTGTAAGTAACCCCCCAGGGATTAGGTACAAGGTCGTCCTCGACGAATTTTTGCCAACTGGCCTGCTTTGCCTTTTTTAAGGTTTCCAAGAACTTGTCCTTAGATTCCATCATTGCAATGTACAGCCCGTCCCTTTCGTTCTCAATGCGGTTCCTATACAAGGCCGTCTTCCGCGAGAGATACTTCTTTCGCGCTCTTTCAAGATTGTCGGTCCACCAGTCAGGACGGCCAACGTAGAACTTCTTCATGTGGGCTTTCTTATTAATTAGATCCTGGATCCGTCCGTGCAAATCGGAAACCATGTCATCGATTTCGTTTTCAGTGGCTAGATTGTCCGACCTGGGGCCGTTTTCCTCTACCCACTGAGTTAACTCTGTCTCTATGGTTTCCGCTTGGATGGTATCTGGGTTTCTATTCCTAATAACCCTGATGGGGTTATTAGGTGCACCTATTTCAAAAGTGATTGCTTTATGATCTGTGATTATGACGTGTTCCGCAATGTCCCACGAGTAGGTTTCATTGACGGTGCCGCAAGTGCCCAATGTTAGATCCACGTTGCTCTTCCTTCCGAGTGAGTCCTCGAACGAAGGCGGTTTGTTAGGTCGATTGAACACGAAAAGTTCGTGCTGCACAATGAATTCCTCCAGCGCCTGTGCCCTGGAGTTGGAATCTACGGTGTCATACCACACCTTAGATCGACAATTGAAATCTCCGCAAATGTAGGTCTTCCCCTTTCCGCAAACACCCAGTGCTTTCCGGAGGTCTTCGAGTGGAATCTGTATATCCTCTGAAGGAGGAAAATACGTGCCTATAAAATAGTAGGTCACTTTGCTACTGAAGGTAATTGACACGACCGTTACGAACCTGCTGGAAACTTGCGGGAGGAAAGAGAACGTGAATTCATTTCCTACCGCGTCGTTAACCATGATGCAAGTTCGGAAGTGGTCGCCGAAGATGGCTGCCGTCCTGGTGTTCGGGGAGAAGGGAAGACGAAACCCTCCTGCTGCCGCAGGGTAGCAGTAGGGTTCCGAAAAGATGGCTAAGAGTATTTCTTCCTCGGCAACAAAGCGTTGCGCGTCGGCCGTGGCGGCCTCCGAGTTCCTCAGGTTTACCTGCAAGACTTTAAACGACTTACTCATGTGTGACATCAGTAAGCGTTAGAATTGAATGTGCGTATTCCATAAGTCTCGCTTTGTAGACCCTACAAGTGTTTGATCCTGTAGTGTGCCTGGTATCGCTATGTTTAGCTCTCACACAGTTGATGCACGCATGTTTCGCACTGTCATTCTGCAGCCCACAGGCACGTGAGGCGTGTTCTGTTGAGGAGCAGAATGCACATGCTTCAGCCCCTTTACAATATTTTGCCGTGTGTCCAAAGCGTTGACACTTCGACACTTGTAGCAACGCGTGATCGTTATGTGGTCATGGATCCGGTAACTCTTCCAGGAAGCTCTGAACTTCCCATCTTTAATTGCCGCCTCCCTGACCACGGGGTGAACCTCCAGGATCCACTTATTATGGGTCTTACCCTTCGAATGCACCGGGTTGATGCTCCTGAGCCAGGAGCTCCCGGCCGCTTTAGTTGCCTCGGGGTAGTTGACGATAAATTCTTCAACCACCTTTTCCTTGGACATGGACTTGTCCACCATTTGAATGGAAATTGATGGCCAGGTAGCTGAAGGCTCCCGGGCCACCAATTTCTTCTCTACTAAAAATCGATTGCCGATCAGGTTTTTGAGTGATGGCTGAGAAGATTCAACCATCACTCCGTTGTTCTTGATGGGGTATACCCTATCCGGTTTGATATTAAGGTCGGCCAGTTTTATACTCGTTAGTTGGGCTTTCGTGTCGTCCGCCGATTTACTGATGTTCCCTTCGTCAGGGTACACAATAACCTTGTACTTCTTAGGTGGCGTGCTACGAGGGCCGCCAGCGGCCGCCTTCTTAGCTGCCTCCAAATAGTCCCTAGGGGGATTCTGCTTGTCGTTGATTGGGATTTCTTTACTCTGTGTGACCTGAAGGGTCGGCGCAAGATTCATAGAAGGGGTGGTCTTGGCAATGGCCTTGACCACCTCTTCTATTAAGACTTTCGTTTGGGGAGGGGAGGCTGAAGGCGCTCCCGTCCCCCTTTTGTTCCGCATTATGCCGTCGAGGCATAGCTCTTGTATTAGAGCCTCCATATTCTTAACCCTTTCAAGGGCCTTTTCCCTGAAGTTCAGGGCTTCTTTGCTTCTCATTAAGAAGCGACGCACCTCGTGTGCGTCCTCCATCACCTTTTTTGTTGCCTCTTTTAACTTGTCGTCTGTCCATATGTTTGTTTCGTCATTGGTTGAGTTGGTTCCTTCGTTACTTGCCAAACCAGGAGTCGACTTAACGGTCTCCTCCTGGGTTTCGTTCACTTGGGTAGCTATTTTCTCTTTAGTTTCTGTTTCTTTTCTGTCTTCTTCTTTTCTATGTTCTTCGTCAATTCTTCGTTTTTTATCTTTCTTCCTCTGGTTTTTTGTTCGTTTTTTCTTGTTTGTTCCGTCACTTTCAGTCGCTTGGTTAAGGTCCAATTCCTTTTCTTTTTCTTTTAATATATTTTCCAGGTCGCAATTTTCACTTTCTTCGCCGGACGATGAATCGGACGTCTCCATTACTTCCAATATTTCTTTCTTCTTCTTTCTATTCCTCTTTGCTTTGAGGAGGAACGGTTGTTCCTCCTCCTCACTATCGTTGGTATCATCTGAGGTTTCTCGCTCTCTTTTGGATTTCGCGGATTTTTTCGCGTCGTCAGTACTCTGACTTCGCGTTTTTCTTTTAGTCTCATCATCATTCTTTTTATTTTTTGGGTCACTACTTGGATCTTTCTTATTCAAGATACGGGAATCGAGTATTCGAATTTTTGGTATTTCCACAACCATATTGCTCGACTTTGATTTCAACTTCTCTTCTCTTCGGGATGAAGAAACAATTGAAGTTAATTTATTTATAAAATAAAAAAGATTTTGAGGTTGTTGGCAACCTCATCATAAAATGGACCCTGCAAATTGGCGGGGAGTTAATGTTTTCATCACAATTATAAAATCATTCTTAGAGTTTTTATCAAGTTCTGGTCGTTTTTTATGAATTTTTTTTTAATCGGGTTTCAAACCGCGTGTCATTTGGTATATTGTTACATACATATAATCTGCCTATTTTTGATATGTTGGTTTCTGATTTGTTTGTTTCAGGTTTCCACAATGGATTGCGTGGGCGTTTTTATTTCATCAATGTTTGGTAAGTATCGGTTTTCATGTCTTGATTTGTAATCTATTTTTCATTTTCGATAGTTATTTGACTTTTTTGGGTACACTCAAACCTTATTTCTTATCACGGTTATTAGTTTTTAGGATTAGATCTTATTGGTCACGGTTATTTCTTTCGTTGTCAATAGTGGTTGCTATGGATTGTGCAAGGGCCATAAGACGGTCCTTATATACTTTACACAGGGTTGATCCTGTGGAGTGCTTATTGTCACTGAGCTTCGCTCTGACACAGTTGGCGCATACATGCATAGCAAGTTCCTTTTGCACTACACAGTCACGTGAAGCGTGTTCTGTTGAGGTGCAAAAGGCGCATGTTTCATTTCCTTTGCAAAATTTGGCTGTGTGGCCAAAACGTTGGCATTTATAACATCGGGCAATTCCGATGTGGTTCCGCACTCGGTAGCTTTTCCAAGCCACTATGAATTTACCTTCCTTGATTGTTGCTTCATGGATCAGAGGGTGAAGCTCTAGGATCCATTTGTTGTGTGTTCTTATTCTGGTATGTACGGGATTGGCTCTTTTGAGCCACGAACTCCCGGCCATATTGACCGCCTCGGGAAAACTTCTTTCTATTTCCGCTATGATTTGATTCTTAGAGACGGATTTGTCTACCATCTGTATAGCAATTGATGGCCAGGTAGCTGAAGGCTCCCGTGCCATCAATTGGTTCTCCGCTAGTAGAGTGCTGCCTACTAGTTTCTTGACCGAGGGGTGGGAGGATTCCACCACGACACTTTTGTTTTTCGTCAGATAGAGCCTATCTGCTTTTATTCCAAGATCTTCCGCTCTGATGCTAGTCAGGGCGGCCCTTGTGCTTTCCGCTGACAGGAATGAGCTACCCTCTCCAGGGTAGACAATCACTTTATATTTCTTGCGCGTGCTCCGGGGGCTGCTGATGGCAGCCCTCTTCATTGCTGTTTGGTACCTCCTGGGTGGGCTGTACTTCGTGGGTTCTTCCTTAGGGGAAGAATCTGTTTCCTTGGGTTCCCGGACCTTGAAGAGGTTCGGGAGGTTGGACTCTGCCAATTCTTTCTTAGGTGGGTCCTGCTTTTTGGGCTCTTCCTGAGGGGAAGAAATTGTTTCTTTGGGTACCCGGACCTTGAGGAGGTTCGCGGGGGTGGCAGGGGCAGGGACCGCCTCTGCTGTGTTTACTTTGGACGGGGGAGGGGTGGCTGAAGGCTCACCCGTCCCTCGTATGTTGTTATTGCCCTTCAGTATAAATTCTACAAGTTTCAAGGTGCTTTCTTTCATGTCTTCAACATTTTTTTGTGCGTTTTCCTTATCTTCGAGTTTTTCTTTGCTTTGGTTGATGAATTTCATTACTTTATGTGATGCGTTCGATACATTGGAAAGTATTTCTTTCGCCCATTTTGTTGCTTCCGTATGGCTTTTACTTGGTGTTTCTTCTATTCCAAGTTCTTCTTTTTCTTGTATTGCCTGTCTGATTTCGGACAATGCTTCGAGCAGTTTTGTGCCTATTTCCATTTTTTGTTCACTTTGTGTTTTTTCAGTTTCATAATTTTTTTCCTTTGTTTCGTTACTGTTTTCACTTAGCGTTTTCGTTACTTGTCTTTCATGTTTTTCTTTTTCTTGTTTCGCCAATCTGGCACGTTTCCTTTGGTTTTTGTTTGGTTTCTTTTTTGCTTCCTTTCGAATTTCTTCTTGTTTTTCGTTGTCCGAGCTATTACTTTCTTCATCTTCAAATGTGGGCCATTCTTCGGGCCACTCGTGGGGACTTTCTTCTTCGTCTGTCTCAGGATTGTTTCTACGTTTCTTTTCATTTTCTTCGATTTTTGCTGATGAGGCCATATTAGACGATTTCGACTTTCTCTGTTTCTTTTTTTGGATGAAGAAACAGGAGGCCAGAAAAATCCTAATGGCAAAATGGCAAGAAGAGTGGGAAGCGGGCACGTACGGAAGGTGGACCTATCGGCTTATACCAAGCTTGCAAAAATGGACAGGGCGTGAACACGGGGAGGTCGATTACTACCTCACCCAGGTCCTTTCGGGGCATGGCTGCTTCTGAAAATATCTTTTCGTCAGAAAGAGAGCTGCTAGTGACCGATGTCCGTACTGCAACGAGGTAGGTGATGTTGAGCACACTGTTTTTCAATGCAAAAACTGGGATGAACCTAGATGTGTTTATAAACAAAAAACTGGCAGACAATTCGACGCCGAAAACATGATGCTAAGCCTGATCGCGTCCGAGGAAGAGTGGGAACAGTCCTATAAAGCAGGGGTGGGCAACCTTTTGTATAACAGGGGCCAGAATAATATTTACGTTTCGTCCGCGGGCCTTAGTACCTATATAGTTAATGGACACATTTTTGTTACTTGTATTTTTTTCTGAAAATATAAAAACAATAATATTTATAACAAAATTAATTAAGTACTATATTTATTTCTCTTATCATTTATAACAAATTACAAAGAAAAAAATTCGCAAAGGAAAGGAAAGTTGATTTTGAGTAGCCTGCCTTCCTTTAAGGAATCTCGATAATCCATTCATGCGCGTCCCTATGGGACGCGCATGAATGGATTATCGAGATTCCTTAAAGGAAGGCAGGCTACTCAAAATCAACTTTAAAAACAATAATGAATGCTGTCAAGCTGTCAACCGATCGACAATGCAAATACGCGTGCACGTGCTTTACGTTTCTATTTGACCAATCTTAACCAAATTTGGTGTAGAAGTTACGATATTTACAACGCTACTAAAAACATAGGCTACTTTAGAACCTTGTAGTGAGGCCGAAGGCCGAACAACCACATTCGACACGGTCTAGATGGCTAAAGGCGGCCGGTAGGCCGACTGTGCCACCTAGTTATTTTAATAATACGCGAAAACTTAATTCGCGTTAAAGGGAATTTTGCTTCGCGTATAAAAAATTCAGGTATCAAAATCTAATTCGCGTTATTCTGAATTCGCGTACATCGAACTCGCGTACATGGAGGGTCTAGTGTACTTTTCAATTTATTTTTTACGATACTTTTTAATTTAATTTAAATAAGACGAATTATATCGAAAATTAAACTGTAGATCTCTCCTTTTTCCTTATGTTAGGTACTAACCTAATCCTTTTCTTTAAAATTTTTGTTTTTGAAAATATTTATTTATTATTTCTTCTAAAGATCTCGCGGGCCGCATTAGAAATTTACACGGGCCGCAGGTTGCCCACCGTTGCTATAAAGTTGTCCGCCACATTATAGATGTAAAGGAAAGCGAAGCGAGAGAGACCTCCTGCTAACGCGGTTTCCGGTGTGAAGCGTGACGCTCTAGGAGATGTAGGTTTTTTTTTAGTCGGTAAGAATCCGACACTACTACCTATAACATCTTGGGTGTCTTATGTAAGATTTTTTTCCCCCGCATTTCCTTCCCAAAACAAAAAAAAACTTGGAGATAGTTACGCCAATGAAGTGTACATACTTCAGAATTATGTAGCACACTGTATTTTGGTGACAGTAGCATCAACTACTAACCTTTACTTTATCGAGTTTGACGTTTACCGTTTTTTTATAAATATTTTTTTGAAAACTATTTGTCTTATTAACATACGTATGCATTTAATAATTTTGCACGTGAACCGGTACAATTTTCATCCTACACTACTAAAAAAGAGGTAGTCTTATTGACATAGTTTAAAATGGAAGAAACTTTTATGTTGGTGTCTTTAGTGATGGTTATGTTAATAGGTTCTTATTTGGCAGGATCTATACCGTTGTTTATTAATTTATCCGAAGTATGGCCATAATGTTAATTGGGTGTACGTTCAATAACTCGCTTTAATTTACAGAGCAAGCTAAAGAAAGTGACCGTTTTTGGTTCGGGCTTGCTTGTAGGAACGGCCCTAGCGGTAATCATTCCAGAAGGTGTCCGTTCTTTGAGTAACGTAGAACATCCAAAAGAAGGAACCAACGATAGCGTTCAAACATTACAAAAACAAGGCGATACTTTTTCCGTTATAGGTTTTAGTTTAGTGCTAGGATTCGTATTTATGCTATTAGTCGATCAGGTAGATTATTATTTAATCAAGTGTTTTTTCTACCGTACTTATTTCCTAACGATAAGTATTTTCCAGATATCCCAAAGTAGAAATGAAGCTTTAAATCCTTCGGAACGTAATGTAACCGCTACCGTAGGTTTGGTGGTTCATGCCGCCGCCGATGGTGTGGCCCTAGGTGCCGCTGCCACAACGAGTCATACGGAAGTAGAGATCATTGTGTTTTTAGCTATTATGTTGCATAAAGCACCAGCTGCTTTTGGATTAGTAACGTTTTTGCTACACGAGGGCATCGAAAGGTTACTAATATTTTAAAATATCTTAAATATAAATAAGTTCTTTCTTCTAGACAAAGAATAAGAAAACATTTGCTGGTGTTTTCATTGGCGGCACCACTTTTGGCATTGTTAACTTATTTTGGAATTGGACAAGAACAAAAAGAAAAATTTAGTTCCGTAAATGGAACCGGTACGTAAATAACAATAAACTTCATTTTGAAATCGATATACAATCATTTCATTTCTAGGAATCGCAATGTTATTTTCTGCCGGCACTTTTTTATATGTCGCCACCGTGCACGTGCTAGCGGAATTAACACAAAAAGGACATCACGATCATTCTTATACGAGAGTACAAAATGCCGAAGCGGGAATAAAAATTGTGCAAAATCAACATACAACTTTGAAACATTCGGAATTGCTCATTCTAGTTTTAGGTTGTTTAGCTCCCTTAATATTAACTTTTATACATCATCACTAAATATTTAAAACTGTGGGAGAGTAAACTGTTAAATTTAACTTTTACAAATTAAGCAATTTTTTTATCTTTTTTTTAATTTTTTAATATACCTATGTACAAGTATCTATAGATATTAATAATGTATACTATTTTATCTTTATGCAATATAAACAATGATAATTGTCTATAAACGAATGTAATTAGTATTATTATTAAATAATGATGCAAGAAATATTAAATTGATTGTTGAATTTGGCGCCACAATCGTCCGGTTGACACATCACATTGCACGAAACAAGTTACGACCGACGTAAAAAAAAACCGAAACGGAGATTGGTTAAGTTGCCACGTGGAAAGAGATGAACTATTAATACGTAACTCTTAGTTTGTTTCTGTCGCTCATATCGAGCATTTGTCGTTGAACGGTGCACGGAGTTGTTGCGGTGTCGTCGGCCATATTGTGTTTGTGAGGCGGACATATTCCTCCGCCATATTGTGCGACCATCTTTTATAAACAATAAATTGAAATTATTAAATTTAAAAAATAATGGCCGACCAAAGTATAATGTGCGAAGTGGAAATTCAACCAGATATCCAAGAGTGCGTTGAAATCGAGGCTATTCCGGTGGATATGAACGACACCGTAGAAACCATTGTCGATTGTGGCGAACCAATGATTCCCATGCAAACTTTAGAAGGCCGAGAAATTATTTTGGAGCCCCAAGAAGAGATTATAGACGAATCTGGCGACCCTCTAAATTTATACGACGTACCCGTACCTGATGCTTCCGATATTTATATCGAATCTTCTCCCGGTCCTTCTATAAAACGCAGAAAATCAAATTCGATTAAAAATCGGAGTGTTTTAATTAAAAATGAAGCAATGCTGTGCCCCGACCTGCCCATGGAAAGTAAACCCAGAAAATGGGAACAAAAGCAGGTGCAAATTAAAACCATGGAAGGCGAATTTTCTGTAACTATGTGGGCATCTGGAACGAGCGACGGTACGTAAATTTCTCCTCGTTTTAATTTTTCAACTTTTCGAAACACTTCCCATAATACCTACGCACTGCTCGCATTCGTATTATTTTTGTACCAACTTGCAAACACCAACAAGTTCTGCAGCCCACTAAACTCATTTTATTACAATTTATTATAATATTATAAACATTTATTTTTCATTTGGTATAATTTATTATTATCTTCTCTTAAATTAAACGCACAATTTGATAACCATTTCGTACACTGCGGCCATAACTAATAATTCTGCCATGTTATTAAATGGCTTCTAAATTTTATTATGGAGAGTTATAATGGCCGACACTTCTTGCACAAAAAAAATTTTATCATTCAAAAGTTTTACAATTTTTTCATTGAGAGAATTCATGTTGGCTAATAAATTGAGCATCTTATCCTACTTTCGGTTTTATCAACATAAATATTATTCGGGAAAATTGGTGCATCGTTACTTCATCGACAGTGCATACCTACCTAAAGTTAATTTATTAACTAATTTTATTTTTAATATTCGTAATTCTTTTGCTTTAAAGATGAAGGTTCCAACCCAGAACCCGACCCGGATTATACCGAATACATGACCGGCAAGAAAATACCTTCCGATGGCATACCTGGTTTAGATTTATCGGATCCAAAACAATTGGCAGAATTTGCACGTCCAGGTTTAAAAAATCCACGAGTACGTCGTCCAAATCAAGATTCAGTAGATAGAACAATTGGTAAGAATAAAAATTATTCCCCTCGTCATTGTTTTTTTATTAATTTTCTTTTTCGTCACAGCTTGTCCCCATAAAGGTTGTAATAAAATGTTTCGTGATAATTCTGCTATGCGGAAACACTTACACACGCACGGTCCTCGTGTTCATGTATGCGCAGAATGTGGAAAGGCTTTCGTGGAATCGAGTAAATTGAAACGGCATCAACTCGTACATACGGGTGAAAAGCCATTTCAGTGTACATTTGAAGGGTGCGGTAAAAGATTTAGTCTTGATTTTAATTTGAGGTTTGTTTTGTTTTAAGGAATAATAATATGTATTGTGGACTGTGATAATTTATTTTTTAGAACACACGTTCGAATTCATACTGGCGACAGACCGTATGTGTGTCCTTTTGATGGCTGCAATAAAAAATTTGCACAATCTACAAATCTTAAGAGTCATATTTTAACACACGCAAAGGCTAAGTAAGTAATTTTTTAATTATTGTTTTTAAAGGACTTCAAACTTGGATTTGAAATTTAATTTTGAAGGATTTCCAGAATGTTGCAAAAAGTTTGTTTTGGTTTATTTACCTCGAGTGCGGTAGAGAGTCAATTTAAACTTGGCAGACCAATCAGTTTATTTCAATATCTTTTGTACTTGTTAGACTTACCAATATAAATGTAATCAACCAAGTATTTTGAGGAACATTGGATGCGAAGCATTGTAAAATTATAAATTGTTAGTTTGTTACCTTTATTGCAGCGTAAACCATTATTTTGCCGAAAATTTATCAATTTATAAAAAAATATATTTTTATTTGTTATTTCATCGATGAACCGATTTAAAACATAAACAAATTGCACTCAATTGAATTTTTAAATATTTATGGCACTTACAAAACACCTAGATAGTAATTATATTCAGTAATCCGCATCGGAGGTGGTGGATAGGGGAAATAAAATAAAATAGTTCCCTTGGATCAAACAGCAATGTCTGACTCAAAATGGGCGTCTGAAACAATACACTCGCCAACATGCCTGGCCAGCATGGTGTTTTATAGCCAATACTGCCATTTAAATTTCCTATGATTCAGAACCTCGGTGCCCAGCAGCCGGAAGGTCCCCCACTGAGACAGCGGTGGGTGCGAAGAATCCCTGGATTGCACCAGGCTGCCACACTGCACTGAACATTGCTACGTATAATGTGAGATCCAGAACTGCAACGGACACAATAGAAGTATTGGAAAGTGGAACGTGGTAGTGCTGAGCGTGACCAGGATGAAAGGCAAAAGCTGCATCAGGCTGATATCAGAACGTCTGTTGTACCACAAAGGTAAAGAGAGGCTTGGTCAAGGAAGAGTTGAAATCCTGATACACAAACGGCTCTCTGACAAGGTCAAAATAATGAAGGCATTATTGGAACAGGTTATATTCGCAGTCATTAGAATAAACCAGCTAATATCACTAAAGATAGTTCTAAAGATATCTCTCAACGAGTAGTTATGAAGAGATTGAGAAATGCTATGAAAATATAAGGTTTTATTGTTAAATTTCCTCGCAAAAGGTTATTTTGCATTGGCCCAACCCTGTATGGGGTTATGGTTGAGCTTCAATACTCAACAAGAGACTATCATAATGAAATCCTTTATACGCTCCTAAATTGGAATTAGGGCTTTTCATCGTACAGCAAGATTATTACTTCTAGGTTATTTTGAAAAATGACAGGTCGTTTTAGCTTCACTGCATAGATATCGTGCAAATTATTACTTTAAACTATTAATACAATAATCCCTCCAAGTAAGATATCTGCATATCGTCAGCCTAATTTTAAAACCTCGTATGTCAATTGCGGACATATTTACAGGAAAGCCTAAAAACTATTTCATTTAACAAAAAACAATAATTTTGCAAACTAATTATGGCGCGCTGATCCAATTTTAATCAAGTGAGATATTAATGTATACCTTTTAGACAAAAATAGTTTGAATTTTTTGTAAACCGACTTAGGGGTCATCCACTAATTACGTAAGGGTTTTGGGGGGGGGGGGGTATTGGATATCTTACGGACCCTTACGTAGGGGGGAGGGGTCCGACGTATTCCTTACGTAAGTTTCTTAAAATATTTTTTTAAATTAAATTTAAAAATCAAATATAATATTTGATAAAAATCAAATATATTGAAATAGTAAAGCTATAGCTTTACTATACTTTACTATATAGTAAAAGCATGCTATTATGACGTAATTTTACGACATTTACGCCATAATAGACGTAATTTTACGACAATTACGTCATAATAGCATGATTTTCGTGCCAGTAAGTAGCATGTGTATCAGCGCCTTAAAAATCATTAAACATAGTGGCATAATAGTATAATATACTAGCTATACATCTAGACCGTGTCGGATGTGGTTGTTCGGCCTTACTCAAGGGTATCACAGGCATACGTGTAGACCGTGGTTGTTCGGCCTTCGGCCTCACTACTAGGTTCTAAAGTAGCCTATGTTTTTAGTAACGTTGTAAATATCGTAACTTCTACACCAAATTTGGTTAAGATTGGTCAAATAGAAACGTAAAGCACGTGCACGCGTATTTGCATTGTCGATCGGTTGACAGATTGACAGGATTCATTATTGTTTTTTAAGTTGATTTTGAGTAGCCTGCCTTCCTTTAAGGAATCTCGATAATCCATTCATGCGCGTCCCTATGGGACGCGCATGAATGGATTATCGAGATTCCTTAAAGGAAGGCAGGCTACTCAAAATCAACTTTCCTTTCCTTTGCGAATTTTTGCACTATTTCACAGGGTTCCCACTTGTATGGAAAACCTGGAAAAGTCAGGGAATTTAGAACTTGTCAGGGAAAGTCAGGGAATTTTAAATTTTTAGCGCCAATGTCAGGGAAAGCAAAAAATTTGTCAAAGAAATATTTTAATTTATATTTGCAGATAAAATATTTTTAAATTTGAAATAATTTTTTTTAAATTTTCATATGTTTTTAATTGGTACTACTGATATAAATATGCCACTTGCTACTTGCATGAGTGCAAAAGTGACTTTTAATACTAAGTCTATTAATACTAAGTAATATACAATTAATATCGTATACTAAGTATAAGTATTAAGTATTAAATTAGTATTGTTTAATACTAATAAATAGCCTTCTAAAACTTGTAAATATTAAATTTTGATTAACAATGTTGATTATTTATTTTGTTTCAACGCATCTTACTCGAAAAGCCTAATGTCGGATAAAAAAAATTTTCCAAAAAAGTTGTTATATTTATTCATGCAAAATATGAATCTGCTAAAAAAAATATAAGGTGCCATTTAAAAAAACAAAGTTGACCTTCAAATGACCTTGAAAAGGTCAATAAATTAAAAAAACAATTATGCCATATTCTCTCCCCCTCACTATCATACAACTTTTGTCCGAAACATTTTTTCATCTGACTTTTGGTTTTTGAGATATTAATTGCTGGAAGTTTTAAAATGAACACCCGGTATATATTACTGTATGAAATAAATGTTAACTATAATATTTTATTTATGGAGTATTAGTTGACCTTGATAATATTTGTTTTTATTTATTGAATTATGTTTTTTTTTCGGTGCAAATTGTTTTCCGATTACTGTATTACGATACTAAAATGTCAGGGAAAACCTGGAAAAGTCAGGGAATTTGCTTTGAAACATTTAGTGGGAACCCTGTTTCAATACAGAAACATGCGCAGGGACCTACATAATAACTGTGCCAAATTTGGTTCCGATCGGTCAAACGGTTTAGGAGTCTATAGGGAACATACATCCATTTTTATATATATAGATTATTATTCATATTTTATAAATATTTGGGGCGGAGAGGGGGGGTCAAAATTAATTTTCTTTTAAATAATCCTTACGTAAGATGTGGGGGGGTTCCACAATCTTACGTACCCTTACGTGGGGGGGGAGGGGGTCCAAAATTACAAAAATCATCCTTACGTAATTAATGGACGGCCCCTTACGAGGTTTTGAAAATAAAAAGTGCTCAAATGTTATACTTACGAGTTTATAAATTTTTAAAAAAAAGTTTGATAATGCAAAAATTTTATAATTATTTATGTTTTTTATAGAAGAATACAAAAATATATTTTGAAAGTAAACTACGAATCTTTGTGAGGTAACTGGTCATAAAAGAGATAGTCTTTTTCAATAACACCTTTTAAGACTTGCCAATTGTCGAACTTTTTTTTATCAATTTTTATGAGGTCTTTATAGAGATTGGGTATATGTACTAAACCGTTTTCATTTCTTCTTCTTGGCAGTACTGTTCATTCATCACTGTAATTAAGCTTGTACTCAATAATCCCTAATGGGTTGTACTTAAAGCAGCGAATAGTTGTAACCTGTGGATCACCTTCTTTAAATCCCGGGCGTATAGAATTATTGTAAAACGACAACAGGGTGGCCACTTGCCATAAATTCATAAAAAATCATAAATTTTAGTTAAAATTAAAAATTTAAAATAGTTAAATTATTTTTAGTAACCGAACCCATGCTCATCCCATGATCAAATTTGGTAAAAATTATATCATATATAAAAATTTATGTGATTCTTATTGACAAATTTTTGGCATTTCTTTCTTCATTTTTTACCCAGAAATCTGTGGGGTTCTGAAAATATTTTCTTCATTTTTTACCCACAAATTTGTGGGTAAACTTGTGAAAGGGTTAAGTATTCATAATTATTATTTTATTTAGGGCCGCGATTATAAAGGACAAATATTTGTCCTAAAAGTTGTAAGATTCCTCAAAAATTGCTTTACTACAACACGGTTTTGCTATAAATATAAATTTTTAAACAACAAAACACGTGTTTGCAGGGCCAGGCCGGCCTGAAAATCTATATATATAAAATATTGAATATTTTTTAAAATAAAATGTTTTTATTTTTTTTAAGTTTAAGAATTTTTAATAGGTATTAATAGGGAAAATTATATTTTTATTATTTATGAAATGACCTATTTGTTATGTCCCAATTTATACGCAGGCAATTTTTAATTGATTCAGTTGGCTGAAACTTGCTCAAAGTTGGTTGAGCAAGTCCCTGACTATTACTACAATAGTCAGGGTAATTCACGAAACTGGTTTCTTTTTAGCTTGAAATATGCACACATTTTTTTGTAAATTGTCTGGATGGGGCGAGGTATAAAGGGAGTTCCCCCCTCGGGGTGCGGCCATAAATTTGCCATAAATTTTTGTATCGAGTGCCATAAATTTTTGTATCGAGTGCCATAAATTCATAAATAAATGTTACTTATTGCTAGTGGCCGACCTGCGACAAGCAAGAATATTTTTTAAAGAAATCGAAATTGAGATAAGTTACATTATATGGCCTAGGCTTACACCTAACAGATCTACAAACGGCAACATACCCAGCTAGAGTGTATATATCTGTGTTTCTAAGGTTTCTTTCGACAACAGAGTGCATCGCATCACACTCCATCTGTGTATGTCCTTTTTCTAAATACTTCTGAATAATTGTTATTTTCACATTAGGAACATGTTGCTTATAGTAGTGTTGCGGTTCTGGTAAGTACAGCCATCACTGTATATTACCACTTCATCTCCCTCTTCGGTGTCCAAATTAGCAAAAAAAGAATGCATTATGGAGGCAAACTCATTTGCAGTTAATGCACCTACACCATCATGACTTAAAAAACAGTGACCATCGTGACTTTTCAAATCAAACATGGTGAAGTTATGAACTACAAGCATCTATGACTACAAGTTTATTTTTATAATACATTGCTGACGCTTTGATTAATGGAGCCATAAGTACACTCTGTAGATCCATTGTGTAAACCCATTTTTTTCCTCCTTATCTTTTTTTTATCATTTCTAGATGCAACCTTTCTATTCAGATGTTCATTGTAAATTAATTCTTCAATATTTCCAGTCTTAAAACCGAGACAGACATCACACTGGTCTATTTGGTCATGGCTAAATGAAGCAATAGATAAGGCAACTATTTCACTTTTGTTGCATTCTTCTTTGTAAAAATGGTATAGCTGATTTTTTGACTTCCAAATCGTTTCCAAATATTTTTTATTAGATGTGGATTGACAATAGTGTGACTCTAAATTTGGGAGGCTATTTAAAAATCTTTTGAAAAATTCGGTTTCAGGTTTCTTTTCATGGTTCTTTTTAACACGGAGTTTTCTTTTTTTGTTATCAGATGAAGTTTCTATTTCCGTATTCTTCCTATTTCGAGCTTCATTTTCTTCCTCATTGTTTTGTACATCATTTAATTCATCAATATCAGTGGCATTGCTCTTGGTCCAGCTCAACACTGACCACTCCCCAATGCCAAGGATATTTAAAAATTGCTTCTTACAAACCCTTAGTTTAGTACCTCCAGGTGCCTTTAAATAAAAATATAAAGAATTCTTTCTACGGGAATTTAAAGATTCGGTTTTTCTTTGCTTCACTAGTTCTACATCTACTAAGCTCCTAACATACTCTTTTTTTTCTGCCCATGACTTGGACCAAAAATATTTGAAAATAATTTGCCTATCTTTTTCTTTTATCAGGTTACAATGAAGCTTTAATTTGATTCTACTTTGAGCATAAAAACAAGCAGGTTTCAGTTGTCTTGCACACCTGTTTTTGTTGAAAATCCATTTTCCATTTTCTTTGTTTAGTCCTTGATATTCTTCTCCTTTGCTCCTTTTTATTTTTTGCCTAAAATAGTCGCAGTCGTCTTTATTCACATGTCTTCTTTTTTTTCTAGTTCTTCTTGTGACTTCTTTTGTTCCAGTGTGAATGTCGTCTGGATCATTATCAATATAATGTAGATCATATGAGTATTCTAATTCTTCTGAATTGCTCTTGCTTTCACTTATTGCTCCAGTAGGCATGTCTTCCAGCTCCTTGCTCCAATCTGGATCAGATATATTTCTGCATTAGCATCTTCTCTTGTTGCTGTATTTAAGTTTTCAGTCAATTCCAAATTATTTTCAATTATTATTTTATTAGAAGGATATAGTTGAACTAGAGCCTTGTATTCTTTAGTACAGGCATCAAAACTTTCGCCACTTATTCGGTTTGCTACTACAATGCCTTTGCTACTCCCTGGCGTATACATTAGGTCACCATAATTTTCAATGTTGTACTTTTCAGTATCACTTCCTATCTGTTTTCAAAATTAATTGCACACTGAATTATATCATCATCAGAAAATAAAGTCTCATTTTGAATTTCCGAACAGACCTTGTTTTCACTGTTGAATGTGCAAATACCTGGAGCCGGTTTTGTATTTTCGGCAGACGTTTGAATAGTTGTTGGGGCAAGATTTTTTTTTACATTTCAAGTATTTTTGCCGTTCTTGAAGACATCATTGGGCTACAAAATAGAAAAAACTGTTAAAATCCAGAATAAAATCCTCGTAAGCCTAGTAGTTTCTATATGTTTTCAATTTTTGTTTAGTTTTAAAAACTCGTAACTCTCAATAGTTGAAACTTAGATCCAAAACTAACTTTACATCTATAAGTATTAAAACTTTTAGCTAAAATAACTACTATTTCTTACCTTAATATAGTAATAACTTCGGAGTGACAAAATAAATGGTCATCCGCCATTTAAAACTAAAGACTTACAAGGTTTTAATATTCACAACAATTGCAGAAAACTTACGAGGTTTTGTAATATTGTAGATTTATCAGATTGGATCAGAGTAAACCAATATCTCAATTTTTTTATTTTGTTAACTTACGAGGTTTTAAAATTAGGCCGACGATATGTAAAAATGCAAATCGTTGTCAAAATCAAAGTTTCTCCTTCTATACCCCACTGATGAGATTAAAATCGAAACATCTATGTCGTTGTTTGGAATGCTTTGGTTGTAACTTCCTTTATTGATAAGGAAAGTGATGAGAGAAAATAAAACTATGTGCTGGTGATCGACGACACTAACTACAGGGTAGGAAAACCAATAAATGCATATCGTTACCTGAAAGCTACAGTGAGATATAACGAAATAGTCAATTTGAGATCATTCATGTTAAAGATTTAAATTGCAATTAGAATTAGAAGTGTGAATATTTCTTTTGCATTTTTTATTTGTTGTATACAAATAAAGGAATATTATATTGAAATATTTCAATGTGGCATTAAATAAAATGGGCGATAGCAATTTAATTCAATACCTAACTGAAAATCGTATTTTTGCAAGATATCTAACTGTAGCTTTCAGGTAGCGATATGTTAGTAAACTCGGACTAGGTGGGAGAAACTAAAGGGGGGCGATGATAGTAAATATTCTCGAACAAAATTGCTATTTAATGCTAACACCTTCTTTGAGAATAGTAATAGTCGAAAATGGACACGGATAAGTCCCGATGGATAAAACCAAGAATCAAATGGAATTACATTTTGAGCAAACACTGGCACATAATAAGCAATGTAGAAGTCCTGAACTCATTTTGCACCCGGTAGCGATCATCGATTGGGATCGGTATGGAGGCCACAGACAAGTGGAGCGACAACCCGAAGAGGGCCACAGGACTGAAGTACAGTAAGGGAAATATGAAATGCCCGCTTATAAACATTTAATAAATAATAATAATATAAAAAAATAATAAAAGTTATTGTATAATATTCTAGAACTAATTGCGATGGTTCTAAATGATTTTCTAAGATGCCAATGTACTTAAGGGCATTAACGGTACCTTCTATGAAATGAAGATTTCCTAATCCCCGATTACAAAAACAGCCCCAGACCATTATGCCAAGACGACTGCGCGCTGTCTTAACGGTACATTCGTCCTTAAATCGTTCGCCTGCAAATCGTCGCACGTATCTTTTACCGTCCGAACCATGGATTAAAAATTTTGATTCATCGGAGAAGATTACTTTGTCCCAATCATTTATATCCCAATTTGCATATTTTTTTGCAAATTCTAACCGCCGTTTCTTCATTTTTTTTGTTAATAACGGTTTTTTTGCTACAGTAAACGTGCCTATACCAAATTCTTTTATCCGATTGCCAATTGTGCGTCTCGTAATATTGATACCAAGTTGTTTGGTAACTTCAGACCTTATGTGCCGTTGCGATTTAAATCGATTTTGTAATGCCAATTTCCGTATAATGCGATCTTGAGCGGCCGTAATCTTTCGCTGCGGTCTTCCCCTTGGCAGAGGTTCTGTACTGCCAGAATGGCTATATTTTATGATGAACCTACTTACTGTACGTCTGTCACATCCTATTATTTTACTTATATACGTAAAACTTTTATTTTCATTGTGCAACAATAAAATGTTTTGCTTATCACTTTCACTTAAATTTTTCTTTCCAACCATTTTTTTAACACAATTCGCTTACACTACCTTATTCAACTAAAATCTCAAAATATTTTAATGTTTATATAGTACCTGGGCATTGTTACTTATGTTGGTACCATGCTGTATTTAAAAAAAATCCTAATCCCTCAAATTAAACCAATCATATGCAGAATTTTTAGGCGGGCATTTCATATTTCCCTTACTGTAGATGAAAGTTGCGCAAGATAGAAATTCAGGGAAATACATTCGGGAGGTTTACATCGAAAAGATGGAAAACGGCTGACAGAAGAAGATAGTAATTTAAGTGCCACGTGTTGAAATTCTGGAAGATTCTATGTAATCGAAAAAAAATTCAAATTTGCATTTGTGTTCAACCTATAAAAAGGACGAGGTATTTTTGTCAGAGGACTAAGAGATACATAATTTGTCGAATGATATTAGAATTTAATAATTAATTTGAATGAAGTAATCAGCAATGAATCGTTCAGTGACTTGCTTGGCGATGCAATCTGCAAGATTTATTACACCAAAACAATTTCTAACTTATTACTAGTATTTATGTTAATATTTTAAAATATTTGTCTTCTACCAACGTTTTAAGTAAAGTAGATAGTATATTAATTGCTATAATTATTTGTATTTATTTGTTGTACAAACTGTAATTACTACATTTTCCAGGATATAATAGCAAATTAACTTTGTTTTAAATATATTTTAGATCGAGAAATTCCATGAATCGGTCTAATAATTCAGCAATGCAAATTTTGCAGCCTCAATTTGTACAAGTTGAAGTATCCGACGTTGATAATTCTTTTATTATGTATGCCGATTAATAGGGTAAGAAAAGTAACATTTTAATGTATTAAATCAATGAAACAAATTTAATTTTTAGTTTTTTAAATACCAACCAGGATAAAAGTGAGCAAATTAATTATAAATAAAACAGACTTGTCATATAAGAAAAAATACAATTTTTTAAAATCAATTCCCGTTTATCTTTGCGACGGTCTACATTTTTGCAGGTTTTTTAGTATTTGTTGATTAAGTTTTTTATATAGATTGTAAAGAATTTTCTTTTATTCAATAGATCAAGGTTTAATGTGAATATCGGCTCCTATTGAATACAAACATTTTGTACTATTGTGTTGTGTACAAAATTAAATTTCTAAGTTATTTATTTATTTAGTTGCTATTTTAACTATTGATTCAAGTAAATCTTAGTTTCCCTTTTATCATTAAGATCGTTAATTTAATTTTGATAGGACCATGAATTCCCGTGCAAAACTGTACAAGAGATTTTTTAGTCTGTTTGCATTTTTACGTGGAATTAGACGCACGTATGTAAAAATAGAACACAGATTTACTTACCTAATTGTAAATATAAATAAATAATTTTTCATTAAGTATAGTTTTTATGTAACCTCTAAAGGAAGATGTTTATTTATGTTATAATATGCAGGTGGTCGAACGGCTGAGAGGTTAGCATGTTAACTTATTCCAAGATTCACAGGTTCAAATTCTGTGAGGTGCTATCTATAAAAAGAATTTTCGCTCACTAAATGACAATCTGCTGGCTCCATTTAGCATTACATATGGCTAAAAACTTCCCTGATCAGAGTGGACGGTGTAAAAATCATCTATTCTTCTCGAAATCTGTGTTAAGCTGTATAGGTTCTTTGTGCATGTTACACAGTTTCAACATGCAATGAGCACAAACAGGAAAATCGAAAGACGTCCTGGAACGTCATAAAAACTGATGTATACACATGATATTATAATATGCAAGTCCTTGCTCTTCACAAGATTTCTCATTCCACTGTAAATAGAATGCTGAAATTTTGTATGATTGTTTCGGATAGGTAGGTAATTAAAAAAAAAGTCTAGAATTTTCATAAAATAGGCATAAACGTACGAAAAATAGCTATTTGTGTAAAGGCCGATTTTAAGTCCACTTCAATTTAATTTAATTCTATACTATAGAGGAAAGTGACCAAATATGGAATAGTATCCATAATATGGAATACCATTGTTTCTCTTAAACCATCAATTCAAGACAAAATTCGCGACCAGCTACTATCTCACTTACTCACTGAAGTGTTGCAGTCAATGTATCTCGGCAGTCGAGCAAGTGCCATAAAGACGTTAATAGTGTTTATTGTGTGGGCTCTGGGCACACACAATGTGTGTTCCATATTTGGGTATCTATTCCATAAATAGCTACTATTTTATTACTTAGATTTTTAAATAAAATAAAATATATTGATTAATATTAAAACACACGACTATGACTAATAAGATAAGTCAAAATGTATGACCGACCGTGGTTATAATTAAAAGCCTTTAATATTCATGATAGTGTATCTTTTATCCCACAAACACAAAATGGTATTCCATATTTGGCCACTTTCCTCTAATAACTAACTTAAAGTACGTGCACGAAATAACTTGGTCGGAAAAACACTCGTGTAACTTTTGAAGCAGTATTAGTAAATACTGCTATGTGTAAATACACATACACAAATAATCTTCACATTATTACCAACGTGACGGTACCACACAGTAGGCATAAAAGCAAAGTGATCGAAAATGAATTTGACATGAACGTGACCTTCGAGAATTAATTTTGCGCAAACATTAAGAAAATCCTAGCTTGTCACATAGTGGCATTGCAAAATCTCTAAAATTCGCTAAATCTACTGTCACAAGTGCTCTTAAAAAGTAAAACGGAACTTTATCCACCGATACGAAAAAAAGAAATGGTAGAAAGAAGGATTTGTGTCGCCAAAAAAAGTCAAAGTCAGTGATCGCTGCTTTAAAACGCAATCCTGGGCTCTCTGTGAGAGATATCGCAAAAACGTCAGCATGTCATCATCATATGTACGAAAAGTACGTAAACAAGGCGATTTGTAGTCTTTTAAAGTAAATCATGTTTCAAATCGCAATGATAAACGGAACAAACTGCAAAAATTCGGGCTCGAAAACTGTATGACAAGGTGATTCACAAATTTGACTGCATTGTCATGGACGATGAAACTTACGTAAAATCCGAGTTCAAAGAAATTCCGGGACAGCAATTTTACACAGCAAAGAAACGTGGATTGGTTCTTGAGAAATTTAAAGTAAAAGAACTTGACAAATATCCGAAGAAGTACTTGATTTGGCAGGAAATTTGCACACGTGGCTTCAAGAGCGGAATTTTCGTATCAACAGGGACTATCAGCCAAAAAATTTATGTGAAAGAGTGTCTACAAAAATTATTACTGCCTTTCATTAAATCGCACAAAGATTCAGCACTTTTTTGGCCAGACTTAGAATCTTCTCATTACGGTGGTTTAACCATAGAATGGTATGGCCAAAATGGTGTCAAAATCGTAACCAAAGACATCAACCCACCAAATTGCCCATAACTCAGGCCTATTGAAAAATATTGGGCAATAGTCAAAAGGAAGTTGTTGAAGACGAAGGGGAGAGTGTATAAAATGAGCAAGACTTTAAACATAAATGGCGAAAGGCAGATGATTCAGACACGGAAGCTGGTGCGCAACGCTTGTTGAAGGGGGTCAAGTCCAAGATCCGAAAATTGGCTTATACAAAAATTTAATTGAAATTTTTTTAAATAATGTTAAAAGCACCTTAAATGAAGTTAGTTTTGTGACAGATTTCAATTAAATTTTTATTCAAATAAATTAACTGTTATAATTTTTGATCGACCAAGTTATTTCGTGCACACACCTTATTATACAGCAGTGACTTGGTGTGATTGCTAGTTGAGTTAATTGTGGGTTCGAGTCGCGGACTTGACGAAATTTCTTAGCGCGGCCCTCCGGTGAACATCAACACTCTGTGGATAAATATTAATTAAGTTGAGAGTAAAAGAAAAAGAAGAGGATTTATTCACCTTCATAAATAGATCGTAAAGACTTTTCAGATTAGCAATATTCCGAATGGAATATAACTAAGTTACAAACGTCTTGTTTGCGTATATGGGATGGATAAATCCTCTGAAGACGTTCCATTATGTTGTATCCAAATACCGAAACTACTGTCCGTATTTTAGTCCAGTCATTTGGTAGTTCTAGGCGGAAAGTTTAGCGGAAGTTTTGAAAATTGGTATTCTTATAGATTTTGAGGTGCTCTTTTCGAATTTTCACTCTGCAACCTCGTACCGATATGGGAAATGGCACTATTTTGGGGAAAATGGCATGAAAAATTGATTTTTCGCAAATATCTCCTTACCGGCTGATTTTTCGACAAAAATAGTTATTTACAAAATTATTCTGCAGACAATTTGCAACAATTTATGTTCTATTGATTTTTTGTCAGATGAGTAGTTTTGGCGTACAAGAGCCGCGAGTGTAATCGCAACACCCACATTGGTAGAAAACATTCCACAACGCGTTGTATACAGCCCCCTAACCGCTCTCAATGGTCTATAGTTATAGATTATAGATCGCAGGTAGAAAAGGTCCCTCTCCCTGCGGCCTTAGACCCCTCTGTAGTGAACATCTGCCGTTTGTGCGTCAGTTCGAGCTCGTCTTTCTGTTCGCATAGATCGTTTTCAGACATGGTTACCGAGCAAAGAAACTGTTTTATTTGTGAGAATCCTTTAGTTGGAAGTGCAGTGACTCAAGTTAAAGAAAAATGATTAGAGACATTTCGCCAATCCAGTATCAAAAGAAATGATGGTAAAAAGAAAAGAACCTCCTCAAAGGGCTGACTTCAATAGAGGTTCACGAAGCGTGTCGAAGGCAATATAATAATGATAAATTAATCGCTGCATTTCTACGTAGAGCAGGTGTTGGTGCTAGTCCTCCACGACGGCGATCTCTTGTTCCGGCATTTTCATTCAAAGACCATTGTTTTCTGTGTGAGGCTGATGTAACAGAAGAAATGAAAAAGTTACAGAAACGGGGCCCTCGTGAGCGTAATCGGAAGATGGTGTACAGTGTACGTAAAATAACCATGAAGGACACTATTATACAACTCGCTAAAGTACGTAACGACGATTGGGGTCGACAGATTGTTGAACGTCTAGAACAAGTTCACGATCTAGTCGCAGCTGATGGACTGTATCACATCGCATGCATGAAAAAGTTGTACCACGCACCATCGTCTGGAGAAACCGATAGAAAAAGAGGTCCGAATGCGACCGAGATTAATACTGCAATGCAGTATATTTACTCTCATCTTGAGGCGAATTCCGAAGAATTTCAGTTTTCTATGGATGAACTAATGGACAAAATTGAAGGTGATTATCGTCCGCACATGAAGACTGTGAAGGCGCAACTTTTGAAGAAATATGGCGACGATATTGTTATTTCAATTTCTGCCAACAAGACCCCTGTGGTCTGCTTTCGAAACACGGGATACAAAATACTAACAAATGCAAGGTACACTAAAAAATCGTCGAACGAGGAAGAAGAACGGATGCGTATTGTGAAAACTGCAGCAGCAATCATTGTAGAGGACATCCGCTCCAAGATTTACGAGACCACGCATTACCCGCCATCAGATAATTTTCTTCAGTAGCTGCACTTTTATACCAGAACAGTGGCGGCTCGTGGCAAATATTTTTGGGTGTTCTGCATTATAAAATTATTAGTCAAATTCTAATCTGAGAAAAGATATTTTATTACCAAAATTTGTTAAATATTAATTAATTTTTTTAATTATTAAAGGAATACGCCGCTCCTTATTTTCAGCAAACTTATCGATCACTTTTTCATTAAAATTTGGTATGGCGGAGATGAATTTTTTTTCTATTGACAGCATAGAAAGAGCCGTTAATCGATCTTCGCACATGGTGCTCCTTAAAAATGTTTTTATCCGCTTTAGGGTGGAAAAACTTCGTTCCGCTTCAGCAGTAGTCATCGGCGTTGTCACAAGTATTTGCAGCAATTTCTTTGTTTCGATCATTGTCTCGTCCAAATTATTAGAAATTATAAATTTTAGGAAAGGAACTGCACCACGTAAATCTCTGCATTCTGCGTTAGAATATAATACCGAAAGCTATGTCTTAAGACGGGGTTTATTCAACACATTATAAGTTGAGCAAGCAACCTCTAATTCTTGGTCTGGAAATTTGTTCAAGTATTCTATAAATTTTTCAGGAAATAAAAGTGATGCAGCTACCAAGTGGTTTGTGAATGCAAAGCGGTCTTTTGCATTGTTTATAATTACATCACAAATCTCTATGCAAGCAATACGGTGATCATCATTTGGGCGTTTCCTTTTTGTCTCGCCACAAGCAGTATAAAATTTTGATGCTTCATTCACTATGGAGTCTATTTTACTTCGAACACAATTAATACTTTGTTCAAACACACCTATGACTATGTGAGCTTCTGTCGGATCCATATTTCTTTTTTGCATTTGATTATATAGAATATCAACATGTGGCATAATATAATGGAAGAAAGTCAACCAAAAAATAAAATTTTTATCTTGCAGAATTCGTCGAATACCTGAAGCTTGCTTGCTAGTCAATGCGTTAGACTCTTCTTCCAACTGTTCCATGCATTCAATAATGGAGTTCCTATGTTCTTATACAACATTAACTGTTCGAATATTAAAATTCCATCGTGTAGGAGCAGAGCAAGGTACATTTCGTCCCGCGATTTTATCTAGCACTGCTACACGTTGGGGTGAATGACTAAAAAATCCGGGAATATCATGTAAATCACCGAAAAAAATTCGAACTTGAGAATTTATAGAACATGCTCTTAACATAACTAAATTCAGTTGATGAGCATAACAATGAACAAAATGAGCATTTTTATATTTCTGTTTAATTCGCGCCTGAACTCCACTATGTTCTCCACTCATTACCGCGGCACCGTCGTAACTTTGTGCAATAAGTTTATCATTGTCATTTTTCAATATCGGGTCTATAACACATTTAGTTTGAGACAAAATTTCGGCATCATGTTTCGTCGGAAGCAAACAATTCCAGAACCGTTCAACTGATCCCCATCTTTTGTTACATATCGAAAAATAGTAACCATTTGAAATTTCGCGGAAACGTCTGTAGTTTCGTCAGCCATTACTGCTAAAAATGGTGTTTCCTTAATTTCTCGAACGATCTCTTCATGACAGACTTCTAGCATGCAATCTAAAATGTCATTTTGTATGGTTTTTGAGGTACCTTTAAAGATAGTTGCATTTTTTAGATGTTCCTCAAGAGATTTATCAAGTTCCGACGAAAAATTTATCAATCCGCGAAATACTCCAGGATTTTCAGATGTTTCAGATTCGTCATGTCCTCGGAGAGCAAGTTCAAATGATCCACAAAACTTAATACAATTTATAATTTTTGATAAAACATATCTATTTTTCATTACTTCGTCATTATGTTTTTTTATGTTTATCCAATATGCGGAATCAAGTTGAGCCTCTATGTTGATTTTGCCAAATAAAGCAAACCGTATTTCTGCACTAATATGAGTTTTAGAGTTCTCGTGTTTTCTAATTTTTTCAGTTAAATGCACTAAATCTCTCACTCCTGTTTCCGTCCAAAGTTTTTCACTACGGTTCTGATCAAACAATACACATGGAAAACAGAAAAAGGCATTCTTCTGGTTACACCCACAAATCCAATTGTTCCTTAAGTAAATATCCTTATTAAATTGTCTCTTATATGTTTTACCGCGACTTTTGCCTTCCACTTCAATAATTAATTCAGGTTTAGGACGCCCCTGTTCTTTTACAGCTAATTTTTCTTGATAATTAAGTTTAGAAAACTTATTTTCGCTTAATTTAAATATAACATCCATTGCAATTAATGCAAGTTTACACGTTTTAAATACAACAAAAAAATTGCGCTACTGTTAATATCTTAACCTTTGTACCTAAACACTTGCAATGATAAAAACACAATAAAATGTTTCCTTATCTTTGAATAGCGCTGCAAGTGATGCAGCTCTTTTTGCGTATTTTTACCGCATTTAAATTTTCAACGAGTCGATCCGATAGAATACGAAGCGTAAAGTTTTAACGTTACGAAGTGGAATTTTGGATCACAGATCTGCGTAGTCCGTCAACGATTTTGTTAGCATAACTTGTCTTGCATTTATGCTTTCATATTTATTTGGCCGACTGACTGACTGACTGGCTCGGTTGCCGACAAGTGTATAGCATTCAAGTTAGACAAACATTTTGATAGCGGACTGGACGTGTATTTATTATTACACTATTTATGTGACTAACTGTTAAATTATAACTGATATGCTAGCGAAAATAAGAAACACGCTTTCAAAGCAAAGCTGATAATGCACCATTCTTTATAATAATTTAAATCTGATTGAGGTTATAATTATATAATTAATTATGCAAGTATTGGTATTTTTATTGTTATTTTTGGTGGTTCTGCAGCTCTGCAGCTCCCGTGGTAGAACCGCCACTGTACCAGAAGTATATATGGATCACGTCGACCTGCTGAACCCGGTCCATCAGGGACAGCGAAACGAAGAAGGATGCGCTAGATTGCACAATAAATGCATCAGGTGGATTAGGCCTACTGGGGATACCACACAAAAAAAAACGCACCATTACTCTACCTCATGGTGGCGTGGAAATGAGTTTCGTACCAATCGCGGTGGCATTTGGCCTCGTAGGCCGAAACTATTCGTCTGACAAAAAAAATCAATGAAACATAAATTGTTGCAAATTGTCTGCAGAATAATTTTGCAAATAACTATTTTTGTTGAAAAATCCGCCGGTAAGAAGATATTTGCGAAAAATCAGTTTTTCATGCCATTTTCCCCAAAATAGTGCCATTTCCCATATCGGTACGAGGTTGCAGAGTGAAAATTCGAAAAGAGCACCTCAAAATCTATAAGACTACCAATTTTCAAAACTTCCGCTAAACTTTCCAGGCAGACCCCCATTTGAGCACCAAATGACTGGACTATTTGTAAGTGATCAAAAAATTACAGATAATTATTGAACGAAGCAAAAATAGTAAGATAATATTGAACTTTAATTGTAAAATTAAAATTTTTATTTTAATAATTTATATTTTTATTTTAAAATTGCGAGAAAGTTGACAAAATTTACACAAAATTTTAATTTTTATATTCTAAAAAACTACGAATTTTACAATTAAAGTTAAACATTTAATGCCCTTACTATTTTTGCTTTGCTCAATAATTATTATTTGTAATTTTTTTATCACTTTGAAGACGTTTGTAAGTTAGTTATTATATCCATGTAAAAATTCTTGTAAATAATTTCATTTTACTCGGAAAAATGGAACTTTCCCTCACTAGTTACACAAATAGCTAATGTTTATTTATCATACAGTAGCAGATTAACACATTACTAACACAAAAATCTCGTATTGAAAAATTTAGAAATTGATGTTATTCAGAGCCATACATAGGAACTTTATGCACTTCAAGAGGTATTGAAACGGTGTTTGATATCTGGTGGCAAACTAAGCGCAGAATCAAGTTGTTTTTTAAATATTTTTTTCGATTTATTGCCGTGATTTCATACAAATCGTCATGTGAATGCAGAACAAACCTAAGTCACAATTTCTTAATTTTCACTTTATTACAGAAAATTACAGTATGAGATGTGTTCCACAATGCAGAAAAATCCTAAGTCGAAAATCCTAATAACATTAGAATAATTTTGGACTTAGGACCTTTCTGCATTGCAAAACAATTCTCAAACCATAATTTTCTGTAATAAAATGTAGATCAAGAAATTTGGACTTAAGTTTGTTCTGCATTCACATGACGAAATTCTCATTAAAAAATTTCTTCTGTTAAAATAGTTATTTAAAAAGGTACCTTAATTAAGATTTACAATTATTATTGGTAATACCTGTTACAGGTAACAACACAGGTAAAGAGGCTGCTCTAAATCACAAATGAGTAAATTATTTCGAATTTAACACGAAAAATCTAAGTATAGGGTTACCCAAAAATTTGAACATGAAATTATTATTATTAAAAAAAAATTTATCATTATTAATAAATTTTAGGTGCTAGTCTTAGCTAGTGTGGAAGGACACCTTGTTTGGTTTGTTACTTCTATCAACCTACTTTACGTAGGTACAATATTAATTTAATAAATATAAAGAAGGTTAGACATTTTACTTTGTAGACTCGATAGACAAAAAAGGTTTAGCAGAAGAACTAATAAATTTTGAAGTTATTTGAGTACTCTAAGAACCTTATAACTTTGGAAAGCAATTCATTTTGGTAGGCTAGGTTAAATCCTAACATTTTGGTCCCAGCCCGTTTTAAACACCAGTTTTATATAAATACTAGCTGGCACGGGCGGCATCCGCCGCCCTTAGCCATCTAGACCCAGAATAGATCCGAGTAGGCCATAGTTGTTCGGCCTCACAGGGGGAGGACCATAATAGATCCGCGAAGGCCATAGTTGTTCGGCCTTAGGCCTCACAGAGAGAGGACCATGATAGATCCGCGAAGGCCATAGTTGTTCGGCCTCACAGGGAGAAGACCATATAAGATCGGTGAAGGCCATAGTTGTTCGGCCTCACAGGGCGAACCATAATAGATCCGTGAAGGCCATAGTTGTTCGGCCTTCGGCCTCACAGACCGGACCATAATAGATCCGTGAAGGCCATAGTTGTTCGGCCTTCGGTCTCACAGACCGGACCATAATAGATCCGTGAAGGTCAAAGTTGTTCGGCCTTCGGCCTCTCAGAGCGGACCATAATAGATCCGTGAAGGCCATAGTTGTTCGGCCTTCGGCCTCACAGACCGGACCATAATAGATCCGTGAAGGCCATAGTTGTTCGGCCTTCGGCCTCACAGATCGGACCATAATAGATCCGTGAAGGCCATAGTTGTTCGGCCTTCGGCCTCACAGACCGGACCATAATAGATCCGTGAAGGCCATAGTTGTTCGGCCTTCGGCCTCACAGACCGAACCATAATAGATCCGTGAAGGCCATAGTTGTTCGGCCTTCGGCCTCACAGACCGGACCATAATAGATCCATGAAGGCCATAGTTGTTCGGCCTTCGGCCTCACAGACCGGACCATAATAGATCCGTGAAGGCCAAAGTTGTTCGGCCTTCATCTGTCATCCGTCATACATACATACATACATAATCTTCACGTAAAGTTACATCTTCATGTAAAGTTAAATCTTCCGCAAAGAGGTGGATCTTCCACGAAGATGTGGATCTGCGTCTTCTTGCACAATTCCGGCGAGTTCTGCGACCTATATAAAGTGCTCCGGTCTTATTCGCGGCATTCAGATTAATTTGTTAGTGGTTTTTTGTTAGTGGTTTGCATTTTTCGAATTAAAGCCGCCATCCCCGCCATCTGTTGACAGTATTTTGAATCACTGACTGTACGTCAGATTAATTATTTGACAAATTAAATTTTTTGTCAAACTTGTGATTTGATTTTCGAAAAAAGCGAATAACTTTTTTCCCCGCTCGAATTTCTTCTCCATTTATGCACGAATAGTTGCGCCTGGAGCTACAAAATAACTGTGCAAAATTTGGTTGAGATCGGTCCAAGGGTCTAGGAACGTATAGCGAACACGCAAACAAACAGATCTTCTCTTTTATATATTTAGATGGAATATAAAACAAAAGTTGTTAGTAAAATTACCTATTTTAATATCTTTTAAAAATGAAACTATTATATACACTTGAAAAAGTACATACATATACCTATGTATATATTCTTGTTTAAAAACTATAAATATTTAAATAAGCGTCAATTGCATCCATCCACGTCAATTTAATAAATAATTAAATTCTTGTATTTTCGGAATTCTTATTACACTCTCTTGGTGGTTCGAAAGCTGGATTTTCGACACCGCCTACTTCTTCCTTTAATGTTGTAATTTGATTCCACGACTGTTGATTACCGCTACCAAATATACAAAATATAATACCCGATGCGACATAAATAATGGCACCAATTGAAAAAATGATGTGCCATTGACTTAGATTATTCTAAAAAAAAACAGTATACACATGAATTTCGTACACATTTCGTTCAAGTAGTATTGAACCTACACTTTCAGATGTAAGATATCCAGTTAGCATTGGCGCAAAAAAACCTGACATACCTCCAAAGCAATTAATAATACCATAAATAGTTCCAGCAAAATTTGGAGCCAAATCTTGATTATTTTGTAAGTTTGTTAAAGTTGAGGCTCCGTTTAAGCCTAACGATATAGTTATTAAAGCTACAGATAGAATTGCGTTACATCCTACCCATATCATGGAAAATAAAAAACATCCCGGTAAGATGTGAGCTAAAATGGAGTAACAATAAGAATTTAAAGAGCTTAACTTTATTTTACTTTCAACTTACATACTATAATGAACCATTTTCTTATAGATGTTGTAGTCATTAATTTTTTTTTTCTGATCGTGTCTCCAATGAAGCCAAACATTAAACCAGCTAGCATGCGCGTTAAATAAGGCACGGCTGCTAACGCACCAGAATGACCCAAGTTAAATCCCAAAACTTCCGACATAAATTTTGGCCCGGCCGTTAAAAGAAAATTTAAACCCCATAGGTTACCAAAGTGAAGAATGTTTAAAGCCCAAAATGGTACCGAGCTAAACATTTTCAAATATGGTGGAACTGCCTATAACAAGTTTTTAATTTATATAAACACAAATAGTACATAAAAAATGGTCAAATCAATATAGAAACGTACCTTGGTCTTAGTTATGCTGCTTCCTATACTTTTCGTAATGTAAGCTTTCTCGTTTTCTGTAATACATGAATGTACATCTGGAGAATCGGACACCAATAAAATCCATAAAAAACACCAAATAAGACTTAATATTCCTGGAACGAAGAAACCCCATTGCCAACCCCATGCTTCTATAATTGATCCCAATAACGGCCAAGTTACGACAGTCCCTAAGGTTCCTCCTAAAAGTGCGCTAGTGAATAAACCCTTCTCTTCAGGTGGTGCCCATCTGGAAACCATACAGTGTAAGGAAGGATATAATACACCCTGAAATAATATAAATTATTTAATAGTTAAAACGGCAAATTTTTACTTATGTACTTACCGATACGAAACCAATCATGAAACGAAAAATTATAACGATAATGTAATTCCAAGATGCTGCTAGAGGAATTAGTAGAGTGAAAACGGACGAAATAAATCCTGAAACGGCGGCAGTTTTTGTTGGTCCAAATCTTTCTGCTAAAAACCCTCCAGGTATTGATGTAAGTATGTATCCCCAAAAATATGAACCCAATATTAATCCCTGAATTTTAGAATTCCATTGGTAACGCGTTCCATACTGTAATGTATTTATTGTGATAGAAATTTTTGTACTGCTTTGACTTGGTAAAAGCCATGCATACCAAGTTAAAATGAAACAACGCATTAAATCTTCTTTTATTTATTGTTGAAAATTTTAATTTATATCTGTATTCTACAGTTCTGCAGTTTACAGTTAGCTTGTGTAGCCTATCCTTCGTCGTTGTTCTGGCAGAAGTCACCAAGTCCAAAACTACAGAAATACAAAAACTACACTATTTAGTGAATTCTGCCTGTCTACTGAAATGACATAAACGAATTAGTGAAACGTAGACACTGTAATTTCATAAACTTAGAAATAGAACGGAACTCGGTTTTGCCAATTTACAGAACAACTAATTTGAAGCCCAATGAAGTAAGAAAGTTAAAACGTCAGAAATTGGACTTGGCGACTTCTGCCAGAACAACGACGCAATATTAACCGATTTTTGATTGGAAAAATTGACTTTTATCCGCTTGGTCAATAATAAAAAATAATGTTTGGCCATGGTTATTAATGAAACTCATTTGTTCCTGTTTTGAAGTACATCAAGCCTCGGAATTTAATTTATTAAATGCAAGAAAAAAGTACTTTTATTAGCTTCTTAATTCAAATACAAACCACAATAGTAGGTTTTAGATGGTTATTACTAGAGATGAGATTTTTAGGTCGTATAAATGTTATACCAGAGAGCGTTAAAGGGTTAATAATTGATACACGGCCCCGTTTCTTCTTTCTTTTTCATACAGCATAACTTGCGAACAGGGCCGTGTATCAATTAACCCTTTAACGCTCTCTGGTATAACATTTATACGACCTAAAAATCTCATCTCTAGTTATTACTTACTGAAGTAGCAATTAATTCGAAATCAAAAACAAAATGCCATGTGTCAATATAATTATTCGCCTTGTAAAAATGTCAAGCATAAAAAAAATTATTAAATTTAAAATCAGGGGTATTATCGGGGGGTGAATCACTGTGGCAGTATAGTGTACACTTAAGTAGCAGTACAGGCAGTATCGCCAGTACTTTTGAAACATTTTATTGTCAGTTTCAGTGAAAAGATTTTATTATTGTTGAAATTTATTGATTTTATTACTCTTTTATATATTATACATATTTTTAACCTTTGATATCACTGAATACTGTTATCGCTTTGAACCATTGTTGATCTTTTTACCATTATGTAAAACATTGTTCCAACTCATTATCAAGGTAAGAGATTATTGTTGATATTCGTTATTTGCGACGTTACCATAATACGTTTCTCTCCATCTAGTCCTGAAGATGGAGACGTAATAAAGTCTCCGAAACGTCGACGAGATAATATATTTGTTTTATTTGGTGTCCGCTTAACCCAAGAATCCTTCTTTGATTAATTATTACCATCGGACAAGAAACATCACTCAGTATCGCCAGTATAAAGCTGCATGCGGACTGATAAAGCAAAACGTTTTAAGACAAAACATTTTGTTTTATCTAAAAACAAATGTTCTGTTTTGTCTTACAGTGTTTTATTTTGTCTTAAAACGTTTTGCTTGATCTGAAAACAAACTGATCAAAGCAAAAAAGTTGTTTTCAGATCAAGCAATACGTTTCACGATAAAACAAAAAGCTTTTTAATGCAACAAAAGGATTGTCTTAAAACTTTTGCTTTATCAATCTGCATGCAGCCTTAGGCAGTATTTATAGCAGTATAGTGTACATTTTCAAACCCAGTGATTCACCCCCCGGGTATTATATTTATTATCAATGATGAAAAAATTGTTAAAGAAGAACATTTAAAGTCCTAGTAGCGAAAAAAATGGTATATAAGTACACCATGCTTTATAATACTATTATTGCCGAGGGCCAAGATTATATCGCGAGGTGCAGAGCATCGAGGGATACAAGGCCCTCGGCAATAATAAAGGGCCTTTCAATAAGAGGTTTCATTTTTAATTTCGCGCCATTTTTTAACTGTCAATATAAAACTGACAGTGACATGCCATTTGACAAGTAAAAACTGGGAGATTTTTAGATATGGATCGATATTTATACGCTCGCACAACGCATCGCAATAGTGAAAATTTAGAAAAATAGTGAAAAATAATGTGATTTCCGAAATGGAGACATCAATTGGCCGCCGATTATTAACACCATTAGATTTTTTTCTTTTGGGGTTACGTTAAAGATAAGGTCTACGTCAATGCTCCAGGAACGATTCAAGCCCTGAAATACAACATCCGAGCTGTTAGCAAAATGGAGCCACAATTATGAAAAATTTCACCAAAAGAATAACAGTCTGTAATAAAATCCGAGGCGCACATTTGAACGATATAGTGTTCCATTACTAACCTCAGAGTCTGTACTTTAGATTAAAATAAAAATATCCCCGCTCTTCACAAAAATACTGCGTTTTACTCTTAATTTAAAATGAAAGCTCTTGTTGAAAGGCCCTATAGTATTCTTCTCTACCTTGGTGCATAATATACTATTTTATGTGATGAAGCGTCAAAGAATTTTCTATTGGGCATATTTAACTCAATTTTCAACAATACTGTACTACTTAACGACTTGCACCGCAAAACCCACGATGTATCCAACTTCTTTATTATTGATGAATTTGTTATTAAAGTATTTATATGTCGATTATGGTCATTCCTTTATCTATTAAAGATATTTAAACTTTAAGTTTAACTACATACATTTGGTAATGCGGTTAACTTGGATAGACTTTCTGTCTCATTTATTGTAGTAACATTTATTCCCACATTTAAGCACTCTCCGGTTTGAATTTTCAAAGAATCATCGGAACTTATTGTTGGCTCAACCATAGCAATTATATTTATTGACATATTCACTCTTAACATATATGACATAAAGCACGATGTTAACATCATAATCCCAACGACGATACGGGTGGCTAAACAACCTAAAAGGATAAAAACATAATATAGTTTGTATTGTTTTATGAAGGTTAACTTTATAATTTACATATAAAAAGTTATAATTACTATTTTAGTTTTATTTTAACCAAACTTATGTAAATATGAAACCAATAATTTTTGACTGAGCCCATCGGAGAACTGGCCGGACTAAAAGATTCGGAGAAGTTAAAGAGATTCTAATCCGGATTTGGGTTCATCGAGACGATCACATAAACCACGCAACTGTAGTTTACATTAAAAAAATTGTGGATAACAATTATTTGTGCCGGAATGTTTTTCTTTCTCTTTAACCTTTACTCCTCGTCAGTTAATCCTATAGTTTCGCTGTTGACCGGCCGATCACGATATAAATCGCTATATTATGCATTTGATTAATTACTATAATTGCGTTAATTTAAAATTACTCAAAAATCATTATTTACCGTTGCGTCTGTCATCGCAAACTCAAAAAAATTTAATGAACGTAGATTAATAATTAACACTAATAATTTTTTTGTGTATTCTTACACTAAATGTACCATAATTATATATAGGTACATTTTTTGAAAGATTTTGATTTTATGTTAATTTAACACTACTTTTGATCATAAATAGGACCTTGTGTATTTAGGTAGGTATAGGTACAATTAATTATAATTTACAAATGCCAATTTATTACATTAATCAAAACTTACCAGTTAAACATGTATGCGTCATTTTGAAAAAATATTTATTTTCAAAAATTATGTATCGAGATCCATGTGTGTGTTTTTAACACTATTTTCAAAATATTGCTGCTCAAGTTGATCGATTCATTTTTAACGATGCTGTTATCCACTTGAATCGCAATTCTAAAAAGGTAATAACAGTTTTAACTTTTACAATTATTATTAATTTTTATGCAGTTCGGTAAGTATTTCAGGGGATAGAAAGCGATATTATTACGATAAAATTTTTTATACCTATATTACTACTAATAATTTATTGTTTTTGTTAGTATAATAAATTAAAGAGGGTACACGAACATTTGTTAAATTAATTTTTTAAATTATCAGCTAGCATATTTCCAAATAGTAACCCTTATCCAAAAATCTAAATTTTGGTATTAAATTATTCGGTATTGTGCCCTGCTAACATTTTTATCGTTTTTGTTTGGATGTTCGTCTGTGTGGAATCGTCTAGGTTAAAAGGGTAAGCAAAATGTCATTAAATTAGGTATAAAGGTATATCGTGGCTAAACTTAGAAGCCAGATGAAAATGATAAAAATTGGTTGAAAAATTAAGAAAATGATTAACGAAATTAAAAAAATTACAGCGACATTTTATTTTGAACCACCCTTTTTTATTGTTTTTTAAATATAATCTAAATAGTTCACAATAAAACTAGAAACGACAAATCAGAATAATTTTTAAATATTTATTATTTTGAAAGTGTTTTCGTATTTCCTTTACTTTCAACAGCATATACAGGGTGTCCCCGTGACCGTGGAGAACCTTTGAGGTGGTGATAAAGGACACTTTTCTAAGACAAATTTTCAAATAAAATTTTTGCCCAAGTCCAAACCCTTGGGGGGTACCTCCCTTTAAAGCAATTTTTTGAATTTATGATTTCGAACGGCCATAGCTCCGATATTATTGATTTTTTAAGGTTAATGGATTAGAACTTTTTTAAAGATCATTCGCTTGTCTACAAATTAGGTCATAACCCCTTATCGTCTAGAATCAACGGATTTCGAGTTATAAATTAAATTAAGGGAACAAGTGTTTAAAAAATTCAGGTTTTTTTAAATTTTCTTGCGAACCCCGTATGTCTTAAACGAAACGTCTAAGAGAGAAACTAACGGCCCAAACCGGATAGCGAATTTAACGGGCTACAACTTTCGTTAAATAAATTTTTTTGGGCATCCAACCGTTTTCGCAGAAACTCTGAAAATAATGAACAAGGTGTAGGTAAAAAATATAAATTCACATAATTACTAAAAATCTCAATTTGATTTATAGCATTTGTTTTAATGTTAAAACGTATTAAATAATACCGTGCAACACCTTTTGAAAAGAGCACGCCTGTGTGCTGAAAATGAGGGAGGCCATTTTGAGCATTTATTAAATTAATTTTGTGAATTTATATTTTTTACCTACACCTTGTTCAGTATTTTCAGAGTTTCTGTGAAAACGGTTGGTTGCCCAAAAAAATTTATTTGACAAAAGTTGTAGCCCGTTAAATTCTCTATCCGGTTTAGGCCGTTAGTTTTTCCCTTAGACGTTTCGTTTAAGAGATACGGGGTTCGCAATAAAATTAAAAAAAGAAAAACCTGAATTTTTTAAACATTTTTTCCCTTAATATAATTTATAACTCGAAATCCGTTGATTCTAGATGATAAGGGGTGATAACCTAATTTGTAGACAAGCGAATGATCTTTAAAAAAGTTCTAATCCATTAACCTTAAAAAATCAATAATATCGGAGCTGTGGCCGTTTGAAATCAGAAATTCAAAAAATTGCTTTAAAGGGAGGTACCCCCCAAGGGTTTGGACTTGGGCAAAAATTTTATTTGAAAATTTGTCTTAGAAAAGTGTCCTTTATCACCACCTCAAAGGTTCTCCAGGGTCACGGGGACACCCTGTATATCGTATATTATGAGCAAGTATTTGTAGAATTAGTGATATTTTATGTACATACATGCGATACTATTTATTGTATTTTTACGACCATTTTGTAAATATTGTTCTAGAATAGGTACATAATAAAATATGTACTCGTATAATATAATACATACTCCGGTACCAGAATTATGGAAAGTACGGAACCATCATATCGTAATCTATTATGATGTACTCGTACCTTACTCGTACTATGCACAAACGAAGTTGTACGTGGCGCGATTTTTTTCCTACAATAATAATTGAAACCTTTAGTAGTTTTTTATGGAAATTCTCAAATAACATAACGTATCAACTTTTTTCTTTCCAATTATATCAAACATTACCTAATATATTATTGCTAATACTTATTTAAAAAACTCTCATGACGTCACTTTTTGAAATACCGAAAGCAAACAAAATGTTTTATTGTGTACATTGCGTTTCTTTTCTAAAAGCTAAATAAGAAATCGAATTTATGCGCTACCCAAAACCCAGCAGCACACTTTTTAAAAATCATGAAATTATAATAATAATACCTATTCTTCTTCCTGGTACGTTAGGTCTGGGACCTGTATTTACCAATTTTTTCAAATTGGTTCTGTGAGCATAATTGGTTTTTACATCTTAGGTAGCTTGCTAAGCTGGCTCTCAATGTGCATGTACCCTGTTTTGTTTTTATTATTACGAAGGCAAATCATTAACAGCGGACCGACGGCTTTACGTGCCCTCCGAAGGACCGAGGCGCTCAACAAATTTTTACGCTCAAACCCGGAGTCGAACCAAGAAACCCTACGTTAGCAGTTGATTGTGCTAACTATCAGTCCATGACCGTCGTCTTATAATAAGATCTTATAATAATGCCGATTTTAATGTTATATAATAATTTTTATTACTAAATTATTGTAAGATATTTAGGAATAAATCCATACTAACAAATTACATATCCGCAGTTTTATACTTTTAGACTATACGTACATGTACATAATAATAAAATATAATCAGTCCAACTATGTATCCAAAATGTTAAATATAACGTGCCCGTTAAGTCAAGGTTATCCAATTTGTTATGTTATTTATTAAATGATTGTAATGTTTTACCTTTTATCGATAACGTTAGACGTTTAGTTATCAGATACGTAGTAAGAATTTAATAAATAACATAACAAGTTGGATAAAATTGACGTAACGGGCACGTTATATTTAACATTTTGGATACATAGTTGGACTGATATATTGTCTACTTAAAATCCTTAATCTAAAAAATTGGCAGTGAACACGCAAGATCATGATGGGCGAATACTACATTTATTTTATACTAGCTGGATACCCGGCTTCGCCCAGGGCAATATTATTAGTGGAATAATATATAAATAATTTTATAGTGTCAAACTTGAGTAAGGAAAGTATTGTTATCGAGTTAAAAAAAAATTTTGAGTTAGCATTTTTCCCATGGTCTATGACCATTTTTGGAATGATATGTGGATGTGTGTGTGATGTTTTTATCGTCAACGATTACAGACAAATGCCTGTACCGATTGAGTTGAAATTTTATACACTAAATTGAAGCAGCTGTCTAAAGAGCTAATTAGATTTGGGTTGAAAATCGTCCATTTTTAACTCATTTTTTAGAAGAATGAAATTGCTGAAAAACATTGCCGCTTCCCGGTGGAACTTATGAGAATGAAAGTTATGTCAATCCAAAGAGATTATTTTTCCGCGTCTTATGATACCCCAAAACTTGATATTTTTCTCCTAAATTATTGCTAAAATGGAAAGATAAAATAAGCGCTTTTGAAAGAATGTGGGTTGCATTGAATAATTTTGGACTGTCAAAGTGATTTTTTAATTACTTATCAAAAAATTAAACTGACGTATTACGACAAGTTATAATTTGATTGCATATACATAAGCGGCGGCGGCGTCTCGTAAATTTCTAATTTTTTCTGCTAAATGACACTTTAAATATTTTTCAATGCAAACGTGTTATTTTATTGTTAAAATGAAAAACTAAAATAAGCATATAAATAGCATCCAACAAATTATAAATTAAATTTGGTAACTTGGAAATATCAAATAAAAGTAATTTGAGCATTTTATCGAGTTAAAAAAATTCTTTGAGTGAATGTTTTTTTTTGTATTAATATTTAATATAAAATTAAGTAGAATCTAGTGAATGGGAAAGTAATTGTGTTGTCACATCAGATTTTTTGTCCGCGATTTGTGTACGATTTTCGGTACAAAACTGGGCGCGAAAGCTTGGATACAAATTAGCTTAAAATTTGGTGACGTATCATAAACACTTGTAAGAATGGAAAAAAATTTTAATTAAAATTAAACTAACAAACGGAACCAAAACTTACTTATTTTCATACTAAATTTATTGTATCCAATTCTGCGCAGTGACGGACTTAAGAGCGTTTGCTCCGTGCGTTCTGCTTAGAATTGGACACAATTTAGTATGAAAATGAAGTTCTATCGTGTCATACACCATTGGGCATAGTAGGTAAACGCCAGAAATAAGTATCTAGATACTATATTATTATTAGTAAAATGAATTTTCTCTTTGCCAATACCTACACTCCGGTTTCCCCTAAATAATTAATGTACTTTTGATAATGACTGATAAAAAAACAATAATAAAAACCTAAACTAATATTGTTTGATTAATTAGTAAAGAATGAGCATAAACACAATAATGGTTTAGCGTTATCGTAAAAACATGAATTAACATTTAGTCATTCGATGATTTATTATTTGTTACTAACAATAAAGGTATTGAATACACCTTGTAAACATTTTAAAGCAAGAATCTTTTCGTTGTATGTAAAAAGAAAATGATGATAAAATTAGTAGCTATGTTATTATTTGACTTTAAATTAAATTTATTATTTAGTAGTGTAATAAAAATGATGTTAGGTAGTGGTAAAATTAATATCGAATCTTTCCTAATGAAAAATTCGTTTTGTTATTCTTCAACATTAAACATCATAATGATTAATATACATAGATACTGTGGGAGAACAAAAAATCGAAATCGTTGTAGACAAAACCGAAAAGTATACGAATTTATAATATTTATTTGTATAGTAGTTAATTAAATAAAAACAATGAAATTATTGTTTTTATAATCCGAACCATCGCTGTAGGTATGTGTAACTTTCAATGTCAACCTTAATTAGGTACCTATTAGGGTTTATCATTATCATAAACTTTCGATATTTAGTAAAAACATGTATGTATGTATGTATAATAAATTGAAAAAAGTATTCTAATTTTTTTACAGCTAATTATAGCAAGATTTTTGAAACTCACCTGATTTAACAAAATTCACAATACAAAGTGCAAAGTTTATTAATATTTAAAATTTTAATTTGTTAACACGAAAATGTTTAAAATTTTGTTTTGAACACTACTGAATTATTATGCGCCAAGATTACCTTTGCTTATTATTCGAACGGTTTACCACGTATTCTGTACCATCGCAAAATACCAAGCAACCAAACAGGCCACCTCTCCAACTCCCAGAGTGGTCAATTCCGATGATCGCTCTAATTATTCTTTTTATAAAAGTTTTACTTATTTATTTAGGTGTAGGTACGTACAACCACTTTTCGGCGTTTTCATTAAATAAATTATTTATTAACACTGCATTAACTTAATATTATATACGCGATTTCGTGGGTTGCAGTAGTACCTTTTATTTTGGTACGTAGGTAAAAACTTTATCACGTTTCACAAGACATTCTTTATATTCATTTTTAGATTATTTTGCATTTTAAATTAATTTTATTATTATAGCATTATTATGTCGACTAGAAAAGCAAAATGGTTAAAAATTAATATTTTTTATATTCAAAATTGAACAGACGCGCAGGCGAAAATATTTCGAAATTAATTATAAAGAAAATTTTGAGAAAAATGTCTGGACATGTCGATGTTTTCGTTTTATGGTTTTACACACGAGTTTTACAAGTATTATCGATCTGCGATGTGGGTTCCAAGTTTCTTTTTACATAATATCGTCCCCTTAATACTATAACTAGGTAACTTGAAATTACTGATATTGAGTAAATGGAGTTTAAAGTTTACAATAGCAAAAAAAAGTATTAAACTTCAAAATTATTTTTGTTTTAGCGTTTAAAACTTTAGCTACTTATGTAAGTTAAATGTATTTAATAACCTCACAGTCTCTAATGTTTTATATTTTAGGAAATTTTTAATTAGAAGTAAGATATCTACATAGTTATAGCACTAATAAAAATGTGAAAAATCAGATTTATCTAGTTCTTTTATTTTATTTTAACTTTGTATGTTTCAAAATAAGTTTTATTCATAACGACTGATAAATAGTAATACATAATACAAAATAAGATCGAGAAAATACATAATTATTATAAAGAATAAAACTATAAAACTTCACAATTGCACAAATAGATATCTCACCTGTCTTGCGAAGGTCGCGGACGTACTATACGTTGCTATACGTAACGTTCGGAATTTGCACAACTAGGTATCTCAAGTTATCCACTTGTAGCATAACAGCATTGAAGGGATCTGGCACTTATCTACTTTTAGCAAGTGGATATTTGATATTTAGAAACATAATAGAACATTTTTAGTTGTAGCACTAAATAAAGTGGGTAAAATTAGGTGGGCACATGTAGCTAACTCAAAATAACCAAAATTCGAGTTACCTACTTATAGCATTAAGGGGACGTTATTATAATATAGTATCAGATTGGCAAACCTTATCGGAGTTTTCGAAATACCCTTTGTAGTTGAATGGGCAATCAACAGATGGCGCTACTTAATTTGAAGTCGTAATAAATTTCTTTATTATTGTAATTCTTTATTTGCATTGGTGCCGCGGATCTTGAAGAGGTTCGTGCTTGGTAACCATTTATTCTGCCTTCCAATTTAGTAACGCCATCTGTCGATAACCTAACCTTTCCGCATTGGCGTTAAACACACTAACCGCTAAGCTCCGTAACGATAGCACTCTCTAAGGCTAATTTTTGTTTACTTAAATTGCCAAAATTTTATTTTCTATTTTTTAAAATTTATTTGAGTATTAAGTTTGGTATGGGTGCCAGCCAGAAAGAAGCACTTGAGAATTTTGTAAAAAATATAATGCCACCGACAATCGCCACAGTCGTGGCGTGGGGTTTAAATGTCGAAAATACTCTTTCTTAACTTATTAGTCGTTCGGAACCTCTGGATGGATGATTGGAAATCACAAATATATGTATAGGAAATAAATTAATATAAATCTCTTGCTTCCATTTAAACATACGTTGAAAAGTAAATCTCAGCTTAGTTCAGCATTCCGTGTCCAAATCGGCCGTCCAGTTTAGCGCAGACATTTAAGCGTGCGTATTCACAGCTAATACGCCAGGGTTTGAATCCAGATTGAGGAATATATTTTTCATTTGGTTATGGAGTATAGTATTAAGAGTGGTGTTGTACAAATGTCACATTGCATTATACTTGTTTTTGTTTTACGTCCATAATAATATAGTGATAATTTGGCAAAAAAGATAATAATATGGCGATCACATAAAATATTTTCACATAACTAAAAGAGATATTGAATTTTTGTTTGTCTCCGTCAAAATATTTGATTTTAAAAACGTAATGTACAAAATATATTTCAAATCAAATAATTTAAGAAATAAATTCTTTTCAGATCGTATATTCAAATTACACGTCAAATTTAGATTGATATAATCATCACTCTGGACCCTGTTTGGCGCGGTCCTGTGTGATACTTAAAAGTTAGTATTAACCGTAAAGGTTTTTCCGGGTTTTTCACAGTGGCGAAACTAAGGTGTTATCTTCTTCTTCGCGTGCCTATCCGTTACCGGATGTTGGCGACCTCTCTCCTATGTATGTGTTGTGCATTTGTAGTACTATCACACACATAGGGGACCTACTTGTTTAACGCGGGCTCCGAACCGCGGGAAGTGTATACACTTCATCTCCAGAGAGGCTGTTCTAAGCATATTACACCTCGGTGGTTTGCCATTGCCTTCCGAGGGGAGACGGTCAGAATAAAGTTTTTACTGAGCCCGGAGTTGAACCGGGCATTCCGCATTAGCAGCAATGCACTTAACTGCTTAAGCTGATCACCGTCTCAAGGTGTTATGGGGCCCAGAAATTTCCTTTTTATTATAAAATAGCTTTACTCCTTATTTTATCTTGATAATTTTGTTTTTAATACAATTTTATAAAGGGGCCTAAAGTTATTTTTTGGGGGAGGGAAGAATTTTGAATTCCGCCACTGGCTTTTCAATCAATAAGTAAAATATGCCCGCAAAAAATATACAAATTTTTGTCTTATTTTATGGAATACTTTCCTCTAGCTACTATTAAGTAATTGTATTATTGCCATTTATTTTATTCTTTAAAGTGCTTAATAAACTAAATAATTTATTATGTAATAATTGGTGAAAAAATTTGCTAATGCGTCATATAATATAATATATTATAATAAATGAGCTATTATTTTTAAGATTGTAAAAACATAAGCATTTGAAAATGTCAGGTAGGTACTTTTGAAAATTAGTAACAGTGTAAGTGGTAAATAGTTAAAAATCAACATAAACTTGATCAACCTAAACGAGTTTCACGGCATATTTCACGGTCAAATTAAAAGATTTACACAAGGATATGTAAATTATTGTTATAAAAGCGAGAAAGTTTAGAAAATATTTGTAAGCAATTGTTTTGAATAGGAAATTGTATTATTTACTATGGTGGATCTAGAACCCGAAATTTGAACTCTCTAAAGTTCACACCATGGCATACCTAGTTCAAATTAGTACAAGTCGAGTTTTAACCTGGAATTTATCTAACTGCAACACCGCGCCTTCTTCAAATTTTATAGAACTTTCATGTAAAAATATTGAGATATTCAAAAAAACGGCACTATATTATAATATAATAAGCTATAATTAAGCTAACCCCCTGGCGATTTTCGTAACTTCTTTTTAAGTTTCAAATCTATAATTGTTTATAAATTAAACACAAGTACCTATGTAATTATTACAGAAGAGCTTTTTTGATTCTTAGTTATTATTTAAGAAAGCTTTAGTGGAATTCGACAACTTGAACTAATACTATTTTAATAATAATAAGTGATTACTAATATAAAAATTACTATTTAATTTAGAATGGTTGCTACGATAAAAGAAATACAATTTTAGCCAGTTACAAAAAGTCAACCAATTTTTATCCTCTTGCAAAATAAACCTGAAATGACGATCGTTTATAAGGAGCACTTGAAATAATAATATAAAAAAAATCGCCTGTGGCATCTGTAACGGTTTATTTTCTAAAATAACTATAGTTTCATAAAATGTGGATTATTAATATTATACGTATTCGTCTTTTCTAATGGCAAGCATCGTTTTTAAAAATCAAAATTCAACTTTAATTATCATAAATATTTTTGAAACTTATTACGCTTTACAAATTACAAATATAAATATGCTCTGGCAGATATGTCTTAAGGAGATTGAGAGCTTCAGTCAATTCAAAAAAGAACCAAGGACGTTCTTAATTAATAAATGTATCTACAAGATATACCTACAATTAAATTAAAATATAAAAAAAGCTGCGGGTGTTAATTAAATAAAATCTTGGAAGAAAACTCTCTTCTGCAGAAAAGTCTTTATTATAGGGTATTAGGCGACTAGTTTCGTGCACTATCCGGTGCACATCATCAAGACTGGGCTAAAGTCAAAACAATGGAGGAAGTACACCAAAAAATGTCAACAAGTTAAAATCGTTGGAAATTAATCTTAATGTCGACGAAGACCAACTGAAAAAAGAACTCATTGTAGCAATCACAAAACATTGTTTTTGATAATTTTATCATAATTTTTTTTGACTTGGCTACACGTAGTTTTTTGATTGCTCTTTCTCCATTTTTGTAGCTTTAGCTCTGCCTCGATGATGTGCACCGGATAGTTCTAGTCGCCTATATAATAGAGATATATCATTACGTTCTGCAAATTATATTATTGCACCTACATAGTGCCTAGTCGAGTTTTTTCGGCTCTTGTTTTGCTGCGTTTTGTAACGAGTTTGTCGGGTGTGCTATTCGTATTTTATATAATATGTATATTGATTATGATGGATTGTGCTGAATGTATCTGTATCTACAGGTTTTTATGGAATAGAAATATCCCATAATACTAAACACGTAAGCGCCATTAAGGATTTTATTGGTTTTCCTAAATATTTTTTTTAACACATTTTGGCGAATGTAACGAGCCGCCAATCGAAAAATACCATATTTTTACAACAAATAGGATAGTTTTTGTCATCCCCATAGCAAATTAGATCAAAATAGTATATTAAGTATCAAGAACAGTAAGGACATTTTACCGATCGAAGACAATTTTATTGTTTGGAGGAGGAGCGAAGCGACGACTCCAATTATTATCTGAGATAGGTAGTCCTTAATGTTCGAGATGCTTATGACGTTTTTTACGCGACTAAATTTATTAAAAAACATTTAAATGTGTATTTAATAAATAAAAATATGTTATTCTCTTTATATCAAGTTGCCTTAATGTCGTGGAAACAAACGCGGTAAGCAACCAAATAGAGCATAGTCGCACAAAAAAAAAACTTACCGTCGTCTTATCCTTAGCAACTAGTAAACAAAACTTACTGTCGTGGAAACAGACGCGGTAAACAACCAAATAAAGCATAGTCGCGCAAAAACTTAATTAAATTCGATTTGTACATGAAAAGTGTTGCTTAATAAATAATTGTCGTACGTTTAAAATTTTGGTACGTCTGTCACTCTCTAGATACATGTCAAGCGTGTAGTTAAACGAGAGAGACGGAAAACAAAGTATGATTTTTAAATTTCATAACAATATTAAATTAATTTGACGTGTCAGGAGCTGTCAAAACTTTCATATTATATGCATTTTTTTCATGCAAAAATTGAAAAATCCCAAATTTTAAGAATCCTTGCTACCGCCGAGGGATACCGTCGGTCGAGTTGAAGTTTTGCGAGTGCGCACGTACCCGGGTCAACCCCTCACGTCCCCCATTAAACTCTAGCCGAGCAAATGAAATTTGTAAAATGCGAGAATTTAACACGTATTCGCACAGTGGGGCGAGGTGGAAATTGATGAAATCGAGAATTTTAACAATTTTTGGTACCTTTGAAAGGTACCAAAGTACCTTTGAAAGGAAAGGTAAATTTGAACGTAACAGGTGCGGCATTGCGGGTTGCCACTTTACCAATTTGTGAATCCGACTTAATGTGTTTGAAAAAGTGCGGTTATTTTATGAAACTTGGCGGCCGTGTCGGAGATGCTCTCCGCCGTGGCGCGTACACAAAACATGTTGCGAGTGCCCGTTGGCTACTAAAAGATTCGTCCAAGTTTTACGCGTGCAACCGTACCCCATTTGCACGGAAACAGTTTACCCTTAACTTTGCAGTAGTAAATTCGAGGTGAAAAATGTAACGGCGACTAGATGGTTGCGGCGTGTCAAATTGAAAATTTTTTAAAAATCACGACTTTTGGGCCCTTTTGAAGCGACGAATCGCTTCGCGAGCAGCGCGTACATCGATTTGGCAAAGGTGTTCGCGTAGTCACGTTACGAGGAATAAAAATTTTCCGACAATATCGCACCGGTGGAAAGAAATTTTTAGGTTCGGTGGAGGCTTTTACATTTTCCAACGTCCAACATGCAAGGTTAGTTGTAAATTTCGGTGTAATCGTGAATTTTAATCTTCTCTTCGATTTAGACACAAAATTTATGATGGGAAATTTTAATTTATATCTGTCGAGAGCACTTTGATACCTAAAAATTTCGACCGCAGCATCCAGCGATGCCTTTATCGACTTACCGGCATGGCTTTTATTGTAAATACCGAAACCAAACTAAGATCAAAACACGCAATAGGTGTTGTTCTCGAAGAGAAGTGCAAAAATTTTTGTAAAATATATAAAATAGTAGTCGACGACCTTCGATATCGAGGGGCCGTTCCCAAACCGATAACTAAATAGTGCTTAAATTTTATTTTAAGAGTCGACTATGGGTTGCGATTATATGGAACGCAAAAAGATCGCGGTGTGCCTGTGTGGCATAAGATTTGGACATAAAATTTAGCCACCGAATGGTCCACGAAGCAAATCGAGATATATTGATCGTGTACGGCTCTGACAAGAACTTTAATTTTTTTGTTAATTCACAATAATTCCTCAAACCAAAGAGTCTAAATGAAATTGAACCCCGTGTACAAAGTGCATTTAGAGAAATGGGCATAACTTTAGACACATAAAGTGTTTTTACCACCGTCGCATATAAATGTGTCGTAAGATTTCTGCTTCGGGTGGAAGGAAAATTTTTTATTTAATTTTTTTAATAAATATAATATATAGAGTAATGGTGCGATTAGATTATTCATTCCACCTTGATTTTTACGCTGTACGGTAATTAAAACTGGCAAAGGCAACTTTTTTCCATATAAAAAATTTAGTTATTTAAAAGAAATCATTAAATAACTAGGTACCTACTATAGAAGATTTTTTATTGCAACGGAGACAAAAGTGCATAAGGCAAATTTGACTTTTACTAATGTCCGACCAAAGGCGGAGAAGGATCCGTATTAAAATTGCCCATAAGTCTTTATTAATTTTTTTTTTAATTCCAAATTTCATATTTTTGAAATTTGAATTATTTTTTTATCCCCTTGCTTTTGAACCTACGAGGAAATGTGTAAGAACTAATTTTATAGAGGACCGACGTGTGCTTGAGCCGAATTTTTTAAATTTAAAATTCGTTAATATATAACAACGTCGTTGACGTTTTGGAGGTATTTTCACAAAAGTTCCAAAAATTGTCCACTTTGAGTTCAAGTTTTGGGTCGCGAAGGGATAATTTTACTAAACTTTTTTCGTTAAAAATTCTTAAAATTGCTCGCCAAATGAGATTTCGTCGATAAAAATTCGATTTTCGAAAAAAAATTTCCGTTTTGGTTTTGAAGGCTACCGCCTTTAAAAAAAATTTCAAAATTTTGCTTTTCATTTTATAGCTTTGCGGTACGAGATACGAAAAAAAGCAATAGAGGTAAAATTGTTTAGCCCCGGGATCTACTTCCGATGCCGGTGGAAAATTAAAAATCCGTTCGTAAATAAGGACGCTATGGCCGTTTGAAACATTTTCAAAATTGCGACCTTAAAACCGTTGTGGCGCGACGACTATGAAAAAATTTTTAATTTTAAAAACGGTTACGGATGGCATTTTTTGATCGCGAATTTTTCGAAAAGTATACTTTTTTTCATGGGACGTCAATTAAGGTGGCAAATTGCAAAAACGAAAATTTTGAAAAACTTTGATTTGAAATCAAACCCATTTGCATACAAATATTTGCGCGCAATTTTAAGCGAAACGAGTTGGTTTTTCAAAAAATTTAATTGAACACCTTCCGTTTTATTTGGCAAACTTAAGCGGTGTTAAGTGGCAAATTGCAAAAATCCTCTCGGTATATTTAAAAAGTGCTTCCCGTGCACAGTACTCAAAGAAAGTAAAACTAAATGTTAATCTGTCACCTGGCTCCTCCTATCTTATCTAAACTAAAAAAATAGAAAAGCTAAGCATTCTCTTGCCAATAAAACATTGATATTACTTTTTGGTTACAGGAAGCCGTCCATTTAAGAGACGTTCATAAAGCGGGTCTGTTCAAAACGGGTAGGCTTGTTTATATCCAAAAGAAAAAATATATCGCCAAGTTGTGCTATGCACTTTTTCGCTATCTACTCGAATTAAAGTTCAGTACTAATGATCTATTAATTGTCAGTTACACGCTGTTTATATGAAAAATAGTATCTTATGCGCCAAGGTTGAGAAGACTACTATGGACTATTATTATTGCCGAGGGCCAAGATTATATTGCCAGGTGAGGGCACCGACGAATACAAGGCTAGACGCCGTCTGGTGTCATATTATGGAAGCTGTGCGGGATAGTAAACATCAAAATTATTTATCAAGATATATTTTTGGAAGGATGTCTGTATGTATGCGCGATCACGATAGCGTCTAAACCAAGCAACCAAATCATTCCAAATTTTAAATTTAAGTTTTTCTCTGCCGCGGTAGGAAGCCAGAAGAAAATAATTGAAATTACCTAAAGGCGTGGGGGGGAGTTTACCTGAAGCTGCAATAGAATAATGCATCATAACTTCGAAACGAAACTAAATACGTAAAAATATTGTAGAGCAAAAATTATCGCTACAAAATTTCCTACATTTTTTGTTCTATAAATTTTTCTCTAAAATTTACGTCTGAGCTAAATCTGAATTAATAATATAAAGGGTTGGAAATAAAATCACGTCCAAGTATGTATTATAATGAATTAGGATAGCGGATTTGTGGACTCATAAATGAAACAATAGTTTTCAAAGTCGACGTTTCGGATGGCTCGGAGAGGATGGCTAGCATACTGCGGCCGAAACGTCGACTTTGAAAACTATTGTTTCATTTATGAGTCCACAAACCCGCTATCCTAATTCATTAATATAAAGGGTGTTTTAAAACTTTTCAACAAATTGTTCTGACGTATAGTAATAAAAAGAAGATGAAAAGTTGTTAATAACAACAAGTGTCCAGAAATGATTCGTTTGCTAGATATACTAGGTATTAAAAAATGTTTTCTATAATATTTTGGAGATATTGCAGGAATATACAATAGTAGCTTCTAAATAGAGATATATTATTTGATAATTCTAATTTCATGCCATGAAGCGTATAATTAATTCTATACATAATGAGCAATTTTACTTCATAAACAAATCAGGACCCATACCACAGCACATTATTTATAATTTACCAAATATGAATAATTTTTATTTTTTTAGTTTTGAGGTTTATATCAAAATATTTAATTTTAGTTCCAACATGCCTTTGTTTTAAGCCAAACCTTGACCTATACCCGCTTTGGGCACTCCTCCCCTACCTAATCACGCCGTTCCCTTAATTAGCAAAGAAAATCGTAACAATCCATCTTTACTAACGCGCTCAACGCTTTCTTATCCTTGCAAAGGATAATTTAGTTTCGACAATATCCATACACACAGGGCTGTATTTACGCACGGGCCAACATGGGCCATGGCCCAGGGCGCAAAATTTCAGAGGGCGCATTTTTAAATAACCCAATTTTATACAAAATAAAAATTCAAAGTTTTTATTTTCATGTATTGTGTGTGTCTTTTAAAATAGCAAACTTGCTAATACAAAGATAAAAAAGATAAACTATACAAAGTATATAAAAGTTTGCATTCCGTCAATTATTATTGAATATGATATTCGATACTACATAAATATTGTGGGTAAGATGTAAAAACCAAAATAAACAGCAGTGGCTAGAATCTAGAATGTGCATTATATCGTTTTATGTTTATCAGTTTATGTGTTTTGCTGCGTTTGAAGATTTTTTCTTATAAACAATTTGTTTTTATTGTTGATGAATTTAATTCTAGATATTTTAGTGTTAAGCTCAATGCAGAATGAGAGCGCGTCGCGTACACGTTTCAAACCGTAAATATTGTTAAAGTTGAAATATTCCGTGCTTAAGTTTCTTAATTTCTTTAGACACAAAATTAAAGAAGGTAATTAGATTTTGTAAATTTTTCTGGGTTGAGTTGAGGGTTTAGTTTTATATCCGTAGTATTGACAAAAATGTCGAAGAAACTTGGTGGATTTGAATTTCCAAACAAAAACATGTTGAAGAAATTGAATGTGTTGCACAAAGAAGTGGAATAAACAGTGAAAATAAAGACCTGGAAACTCGAACACCACAACTTACTACCCCTACGAGCAATACGCAAGAAGAAGTTGAAGACACCGAATATTTGTCAAGTAGAAAAGAAAGCGAAAGCGGTGAAAAAGAAACGCCAAGAATTACTTCTACCTTTTTAAGAGCCTGTGCCCCTGGAACGTCCAAGTGAAACTGTGTCTCTGTCAAGTGAAAAAGTGTGTGAAAGTGAAGAAGAGGAAATCCCAACACCGAACATTATAGAAAAATCTACCATTTCTTCTGATCCAGCATTTTGGAACATCAACAGTGAAACAATTGAAATTTTATCAAGAAAAGAAGTAAAACAAAACATTGATAATGAAAATTTTGAAGGGTCAAAACGAACAGACGGAACACGCTTTAGATGTCGTCTATTTGGAGGGTCTTCTTTGTTTGCAAATGAAGGTTTTCACGATTGGAAACATGCAAATAAACGCATAATTGAACACGAGAATTCGCATTCTCACAAAACTTGTACAATGGAAATTAAATTAAGGAGCCAATCTTTGGGTCGAGTTGATACAAGTATTTCACTTGCAGTGGAAAAAGAAATTACATATTGGACTAATATTCTTCGTCGTGTTGTGGCAGTAGTAAGAAGTTTGTCTTCAAGGGGTCTTCCATTTAGGGGCTCGAGTGAAATTTTCGGGCAACCTGATAACGGAAATTTTATGATGGCATTGGAACTAATTGCCGAATTTGACCCTTTCTTATCAAAACATATATCGAAATATGGCAATCCTGGCAGCGGCAAGACATCATACTTATTATCATCTACTACTTGCAATGAGTTTTTAAAGATCTTGTGATCTCTAAAAAGCGTGATGGATATAATTTCAAAAGAAGTCTCTACTGCAAAATATTATTCGATAATCGTGGATTCCACGCCAGATATGTCACACATCGATCAGCTTTCTTTTATTATCAGATATGTTACTGAAGATGGAACACCTGTCGAACGGTTTGTAGGATTCATTCCTAATTGTGGACATAACGCACACCCAATACAATACCAACATAACTCAAAAAATGACGATTTCGAGGTATGAACACTAAAATATTGGTTAAATTCAATATTTTATAGTGTAAAACTTTCATAACTGTAGCTTCAATATTAAACAATGGGGACCACTTTATGATAGTATTACTTTGCTATGTTTAAATGCAACGTGAAATATTCAAGGCTCATTATCTCGAAACTATCGTTTTTGAGTTATATTGGTATTGTATTGGGTGTGCGAAAGGCAGTAGATTTAACAAAAGCCTTATTAGAAAAATTAAAGGACCTAAATTTGGATATTGCAAACATGAGGAGACAATCTTACGATAATGCAGCCAATATATCAGGCGCATACACCGGACTGCAAGCAAGAATTAGGGAATTATGCCCTTATGCCACCTATATACCCTGTTCCGTCCATTCCTTTGGTGGGTGAAGCTGCTGCGGAATGTTGCGAGGGCTCTTCTCAATTTTTTTATTTTCTGCAACATTTGTATAAATTTTTTTCTGCTTCAACAAATCACTGGAAAATACTTCAAGACAACCTCACAAATTTAGAAAATTTAACAGTCAAACAACTTAGTGCTACGCGATGGTCAGTACGTGCTGATGCATGTAAGAGCCTGGGACGTAATTGGACCGAAATATTGACTACTTTGAATTTAATTGAAGCAGATTCAACACAAAAGCAAAGCACCCTAGCTGAAGCTCGCGGATGATTGCAATACTTTCAAGAACTCGAAATTGCAATAATGTCAAAATTTTGGGGATCAATTTTGGAACGATTTAACGCAGTTAATAAAAAATTACAATCAGTGAATATCAGCGGTGATACGGTAACGAACCTTTATGATTCATTGATTGAATTTGTAAAAGAAAACAGGGAAATGTTCCATATCTATGAGCAGCAGGCAATAAAGTCTACTGATTTAAAAGAGTATGTAACGACAAAGAAACGCATTAAAATTAGAAAACTTGCTTGTGACGAAAGTAGAAGTAGCGAAGTGGTTCTTCAAGGTAGGGAAGACTTTCGTATCAAGACTTACCTTGCAATTGTTGATAATTTAACAACGGCACTTCAATCTAGAAAAATTGCTTATTCCGAATTTTCCAATAAATTTAAGTTTCTAAATTCGCTTTCAGAAAATTCCATAGAAGAATTAATAGAAGCCACGGAGGCATTGCAACGTGCTTATTCGATCGATTTAGACAATACCTTTCAAAACGAATGTGTCCATTATCGTGGCTACGCTATTTCACAACAAAATTTTCCAAAAGATATTTTAAACCAGTTAAAATATATACGCAAAAATGAAATGCAAATAATTTATCCATATATGTGGATATTTGTTTGCGTATATTTTTAAGCACTCCAGCTTCAAATTGTTCTGCCGAAAGATCGTTTTTCCGCATTGAAGAGAATAAAGAATTACATACGTACTTCAATGACTCAAGAGCATTTATTCGAGTTGGCAATATTATTTATTGAAAATAATATTTTGAAATTTTTAGATTACGAAGAAGTCATTAAAGATTTCACTAATTTGAAAATGCGTAGAAAATTTATTAAAGTCTAGTGTTGTTATCTATGTATTAATTATTTTATTATTTAACTTATTTCAGTATTTTTTAATTTTGTTACGATATGTATCATTTTTTTAATATTTCAATATATCATTAAATCAAAAGTACATTTTAAATTTTAATCAAAATTGGAGCGGCATTTAATTTTTGGCCCAGGGCGCACTTGTTCATAAATCCGGCCCTGCATACACAGTCACACATGCTCTTTTGTTCATAGAGATTTTAATTTTTCTCTATATCATTCGTTGTAGACACACATTGGAACCATGTCTTGCCTGATCTACCCCCTTGTTTTCATCCGTACAGTCTTCCATCATATATTATTTGATTCGTCACTCGATGCGTAATCCTTCTCTCAAAATGCCCAATCTACGTAAAGTAAGATGTTTCTTTCACATTGACCTATTGGATTCACTTTCAAACTGCACTCATTCATTACCGACTAGATTCATATGAGTTTCTTCACATATATTTCTTATGCGTATGCTTACATTTATTATTCACAATACTTTACTAAATAAGCAGAGGTAGATATATTTTTTATAATAAAAATAATTTCTTTTGAAGTAACAAAAATCGAGTAAAATCAAATATATTTTATTCATAGATGATGATGCTTATGATTAAAAAGTTGTGAAAGATAAATTTTTGAATATCATTGACATCGATTCATTGAGGAATATTAAACAATTTTTGTTTACTACTGTTATATAGTTGTTATTGTTTGTTTGTAATAATTTAGATTGACATACTTAATTAGTAATCTAGGCGAGGAACATTTTTAGTTTGCAAAATATCCGGGCATGCTGAAATTTGACCGACACAATATATTGGAGTGTTCTAATGAACTGCTGAAAAGTCCCCTAAAATCCCACGCCGGTGTTTCTCCCCCAATTAGGGTGTTTCTCTACAATATATCGTCGTGTTATTTTTGCGATAGAGAAAATTTGAAAAGATAAAACTAGACGTTAGATATTTAGCAAGATGGCATGCTGAAAAATATGTTCCACAACTTGGATTCGAACCCAGGCGTATTAGCTGTGAATACGCACTCAAACAACTGCGCTGCCGATGCGATTAGTGTATGTAGCGCGGAACTTCTATACCTCGTGAAAAATTCTAGGACCGCTACAGATACAAAACTGAGCAAGTCGCAGTTTTTGAGAGATAAGAAAAAAAAATTTGTTTTTGTGATGGAAGAGAGTTTAAATAAAGAATGATTGTGTTTAAAAGAGTGTAACCAATAACAAGGGATGGTTTCCGAAATAAATGTTAAAATGCAATTTTAGTCGGTATTTTCCAACATGGCAATTTTAGCCATGCCATAGAAAAATTTGTAAAAAATGTATATTGTAGAGAATTTTATGCTCTTCAATTCGGTTTTTAATATTATTATTGAAATTTTAGTAATTCCAATAATTTTTCATAAAAGTGAAATTAAGCGAACTATAGGCGAAAAATCGCATTTGAGGGTCTACATAAGACCTTCAATTGGGGGATATTAACACGGATTTGCACATTTTGCAGAATTGGCCTTATCACGGCCCTGTCCACTAAGACACTTATTCTCCAAAAGTCAGTGTTTACAATAATTAAGTACTTATAGTGTAAGAAAATTGGGCACATTTTGATCAAAAAAATCCAAAATCTGTTTTCTGCGATTTTTCGACGGATTTCGTTAGGTAATTGTTCGTACTTTAACATACTAAAAAACGTCCTCTCGGAACCTTGAGCTTCTTACCAAATTCTTCGTCTGAAGTTGAAATTTTCTATGAAGAAGTGAAAATTATGTTTTTCGGCAAAATATTTTTAAACAAATTTCTATTTCAGCTTTATTGTTATCATATAACTCATTAAAAAAATTAAAAACACTTAAAATATTTTAACAACATCCTCGAAATCATGAAAAGAAGAGTTTCCTAAAAATGGTCAGGGGGTTCTGATTTTTGGTTTTTTTTAAGGTTTGGGGTCCTAATAAAAACTCTGAGTTGGCGACCTCGGCGACCGCCCGGAAGTGCCGCCATTTAAAAAAATGACGAAAATAAAATGTTTCTTCGCAATATTTCCTTACCGGTTGACTTTAGGACGAAAATGACTGCTACGTATAAATCTTATGAAGAACTAATTTACTACAACTTTTATCTGAGGTATTTTTCTCTAAGTCTAATAGTTGCTGAGCGCCAGCACTGTTAAATAGAGCACATTTTAGACAATTTCAAAAACGCTCGAATTTGATCTGACTTTTTTATAATTTTTGGTTACTCTCTCTAAAAATGTCTATTATATGAGCGTTTTTGAAATTTTCAAAAATGTAACAACAGATGTTTACAACAAATTCAAAAATTTAACAGTGCTGGCGCTCAGCAACTATTCGACTTAGAGAAAAATACCTTAAGATAAAAGTTGTAGTAAATTTTATTCTCTATAAGATTTATAGAAATCATTTTCGTCCTAAAGTTAATTGGTAAGGAAATATTGCGAAGAAATATTTTGTTTTCGCTATTTTTTTTTTAAATGGTTTTTTATTAGGACCCCAAACCTTAAAACATATCCAAAAATCAGAACCCCCTGACCATTTTTAGGAAACTCTTCATTTCACGATTTCGAGGATGTTAAGATATTTTAAGTGTTTTTAATTTTTTTAATGAGTTATATGATAACAATATAGCTGAAATAGAAATTTGTTTAAAAATATTTTGCCAAAAACATCATTTTCACTCCTTCATAAAAAATTTCAACTTCAGACGAAGAATTTGCTAAGAAGCTCAAGGTTCCGAGAGGACGTTTTTTATTATGTTCAAGTACGGACAATTACCTAACGAAATCCGTCGAAAAATCACAGAAAACTGATTTTGGATTTTTTTTTCGCAATTTTCTTACACTATTAATGATTTGAATATCTTGTGATTGGTAATAATGTATTTAATGAATTATTATTGAGTGAACATCTTGTGAATCATTTTATTGTAAATGCATTATTATGAGTCGACAAGTTCAATAATTGTGATTTTTTACACCAGACATAAGAAAATATAGTCCACTTTATACTTTATGTCGTCGTAAAAATAAGGGAGACGCCGGCATGGGATTTTAGGCCACATTTTGGGGATTCCTTAAGACACTCCTATACACTTGTCAGTCAAATTTCAGCTTGGCCAGATTTTTTATATGCTCAAACCAATATTTTGGCTTTATTGCCTGAACTATATAACATGAGCAAATTTTGGAAAAAATAATTTCGAATCAATATTGCACCATTTTAAAAATTGGTTCTGTTTTCGGTTAATTATTTCAGAAATACTGTGCCAAATAAAACTCGTAAATAATTTTAACGACTTTAATTTTGCTTCAATGATAATTTATCGCCAAAGTGAAAATTAGCGAGCTACAGGCGAAAAACAGCATTAGGGTAGCTCAATTGGAGGAGACGCCGACATGGGATTTTAGGGAAATTCATAATAGTCCAGGCAACGAAGCCGAAAAATTGGTTCAAGCCTGCAAAAAATCCGGGCAAGCTGAATTTTGGCAGAGATGTACTTTGGAGTGTTCTAATGAACCCCCCAAAAGTCCCATAAAATCCCACGCCGGCGTCCCCCACAATCGGGGGTTTTAGCTCCCCCAACGCGATTTTTTGCCGATAACTCGCTTATTTATGATTGTATGAAAAATTATGATCAGACCATAATTGAAGAGCATAAAATTCTCTATAAAATAGTTTTTTTTTCATATTTTTCCATGGCACACTAATACTTAAATTATTGACCGAAAACACGACCCACCCTTAAAATGGCACAATATTGATTCGTTGCAGGGAGAGACATGTTTTCGGGCACGGGAAATGCTTTTAAGAATAAATTAATTGAAATTGTGGCTAAGGTTGGAAAATGAAGAGAAAAATAAATTTTTTCAAAATTTGCCCAAGTTATAGCGTCTTCCAAGTAACGAGACCGAAATTTTGGTTTGAGCTTACAGAAGGTCCGGGCAAGCTGAAATTTAGCAAAGATGTATATTGAAGTGTTCTAATAAACCCCCAAAATCTATCTATATATAAAAATGGATGTATGTGTGTATGTATGTTCCCTATAGACTCCTAAACCGTTTGACCGATCGGAACCAAATTTGGCACAGTTATTATGTAGGTTCCTGCGCATGTTTTTGTAATGAAATAGTGCAAAAATTCGCAAAGGAAAGGAAAGCTGATTTTGAGTAGCCTGCCTTCCTTTAAGGAATCTCGATAATCCATTCATGCGCGTCCCTATGGGGCGTTCCCTTAAATGAGGATTTTAGCCCCCTAAGTGCGGTGTTTCGCCTATAGCTCACGTATTTTTACTTTTATGAAAAATTACCATTAAACTGCTTATTGGTAATTTTTCGTAAGTAAAAATACGTGAGCTATAGGCGAAACACTGCACTTAGGGGGCTAAAATCCTCATTTGAGGGAACGCCGGCTTGGGATTTTTATGAGACATTTTGGAGGTTTGTTAGAACACTTCAATATACATCTTTGCCAAATTTCAGCTTGCCCGGACCTTCTGTAAGCTCAAACCAAAATTTCGGCTTCGGTACTTGGAAGATACTATAACTTGGGCAGATTTTGAAAAAATCTATTTTTCTCTTCATTTTCCAACCTTGGCCACAATTTCAATTAATTTATTATTAAAAGCATTTCCCGTGCCCGAAAACATTTCTCTCCCTGCAACGAATCAATATTGTGCCATTTTAAGGGTGGGTCGTGATTTCAGTCAATAATTTAAGTATTAGTGTGCCATGGAAAAATATTAAAAAAAAACTATTTTATAGAGAATTTTATGCTCTTCAATTATGGTCTGATCATAATTTTTCATACAAGCATAAATAAGCGAGTTATCGGCAAAAAATCGCGTTGGGGGAGCTAAAACCCCCGATTGTGGGGGACGCCGGCGTGGGATTTTATGGGACTTTTGGGGGGTTCATTAGAACACTCCAATGTACATCTCTGCCAAAATTCAGCTTGCCCGGATTTTTTGCAAACTACAAACCTTCCTTGCCTGGACTATAAGGACACTTCAATATGCATGTCTACCAAATTTCAAGTTGCCCGGTTGCCGATTTTTGATTTCATTGGCTGGACTATAATATATGAATTTATTAAACAATAGTCGATAGTTGGTCCGGTCATTATTTAAGAACACATTTTCAAAATTTGTTTAATTATTTATTAAAATAAATTAATGTAATTAAAAGTTAATAAAAACACTTTCAAAAATGGCAATAAATAATAATATTCTTAAAATCACCCTAAATAACAAGTAGCTTCTCTCCTATGTACAAGCAAAAATAAATAAATTAATTAATTACGACGATGTAGTCACAAATATAATTTCTGAAGCGCATTTTTTGCCAATTAATTTTCCTATATTATCAAAAACATCTTGGTCTCCATAGGCTCGTTTATAATTACGAAATATTGTGAAACTGTGATAATTATATACTTTTATATTATCTACATCATTTTCTGTACATAAATTTTCATCCAAGGCATCCAAATCGTCATTAAGCCTAGAATACTTATTTTGTTCCAATTTTTCCAGAGATCTTTCAATCGGAAACCACGCATAAGTCTCGGGGCATAAAAGAAAAGAATTATTTAATTTTCCCTTATAACGCATTTTTGGACAAGTGTGAACATAAAATCCCATATAATAATACCGTATAGATGGTGCACTTTTACACAGTGTTTGTGTAAGATAAATTTCCCTAAAAGCAGTATAATAATCAAGCTATGGGTTGCTATTGTTGCTATGAAAACTGTTTTAGTTTTACCTTAAAGAGGCATAGGTGCCGAGTGTTAGAAACCTATAATCAGGATCGTAAAAGAAGTAAACTGAACTAACACAATGTGGTAAAATATCAAGAACAGCAACGGCAATTAGTTTATCGTCTATCCAATACTGCTGATGAAAACTACCATAATTTATTACGGAATTATTCTTTTTCTCACACAGCGTCTAAAAAAATTTCAAACAAAAATTGTGCAAACAGAAAAAGCAAAAAATATCGTAATTTCGTACCTTTAAAGGTGAAGAGATTAAAAATCTTGTAAATCCCAACATGCTACATTTTTCAGGCGGATCATTATGAATTATGGTTTGATATTTTTTATAAATTTTAAATTCCTCGTTCTTATCGTGTTCCAATTCTTCTTCGAGTTTATTAGAGGATATTAACTTGAACTAATAAAAATTTACATTTTTCGGATAATCAATTTACAAAGCCTAAAATTACCTTAATTTTATGTTTCGAATCGATTGGTATTTCATTTAATATTTGTTCCAAACTTTTGCCAACATCACGAGAAGCAGATTTTTGAGCATCATTGTGGATCAATTTCTGCAATTTTTTTTCCAATCGTAACAATTTTGCTTTTTTACAAAGGGGCTTATTCGGATCTGCCCCTTTACCTTTCTTAAAATTCGAGGTTTTAGTTTCAGTATCTACAAAGTTTCTTATTCTTTCTATAAATAATTCTATTTTTACACTCGTTACTTACCTATAACGTAGTTACAATTTACTCCACTACCACTAGGAATTGAAGAATGTGCAACAGCATCGTTGTGTCGTTGATCAATTAATTTCCTAGCAACTTCATTTTCGACAATAGGCGAAGAAAATGTATTTAAATTAACCAAATCAAATTTGACATTCGGCCTCTCTTTTAAAATAATTTTTTCTTCAATATCATCGTTCTCCATGTCCATGCACACTTTCAAAGGTTTTTCTTCTTGAACCGTTTTACGACCCTCGCTAAGAAATTTATTTAACTTTTTTATCACCTTTTTCTGCGACTTTGATAGCTGAAAATTTTCGGCATTGCAACTACAAAACCAAAAAACCGTCATGCACGTTTAAAAATTTAGCAGCCAGTTTATTTTTTACCGTATGGTATAAAGTGGACAACAGGTTTGGTTCATTATGGGTTTGTAGCAGTACATTCCAGATCTACGCCAACCTCGATCGATCAAATTTTGATAATCTTCTATCGTTAACCGTTCGGCCCACATTCCTGTACACAATACAAATTAATAAAAAATTACCTTTCCAAATATTTATAAACCAAGGTTGAATAAGGCTTACCGTAGGATACAGAGCCATTTTCGTTTTTGCAATACCCACAATTGTGATTTTCCAAATCAGAATACCAATGAACTATACTTATATTAGACATTTTGATAGGTAAATTCAAATTGACTCAATTTACGACTCAAGATTTAATTAAAAAGGTTACAATAGTAAATTGTACACCACTTCTCTACTTGGCTAGTTGACATTCAATCACAAAAATGACATTTGCCGTGGTTTAACCTTGACCATGATCTGGATAAGGCTGCGGCTACAGAACATTATAATGATGTAGTTTTAACCTTAGACTAAAACTCATAGACACGCCGAGCCGCGCCGCTCTGTCTATTCGCCAGAAGAATCAAGTGTCAAGGTATTAGAAGTCACGTGTAACCTATGTATGTTGTAACCAATATTAATCATAAACCGTATGCGTGACGTCAGTTGAAGGCAAACCATGAAGGCAAACAGCTAAATTGTCGTCGTGTTCAAACGGTAAAGGTACAATTACTTAAATTTAATTAAGCTTAAAATAAAAATATGGTGCGTTGTCGATGTTTTCTATTAAAGCATCATAGAAATAGACGACGGTCATGGCCTGGGAGTTTTAGCGAGATCAACAATGCAAGGTTCCCCGATTAGATTCCAGGTGGGGCCTAAAATTTTAATAAGAACATAAAATACTGCACTTGCACAATCTCTTTTAATCTCTGCATTTCATCTTGTCTTGTATCATACTGGCCTCTGCGGAGTACCAGCGACTTAAGCTCTATACCTCTTTCGTCTATGTTGTGCAGACGCAATACAGGTCGGGCTGCTTATTATCTATTCGTTATTTTTTAAGTCTGCGTATTAGTTTATGCGCGCGTAAAAACGCCTGACAAAACCGGCCTTTATTATAACAAAAAGGATTGATTTTTGTGAAAAGGAATTTGGAAGAATAGATACCTATAAAAGAACTACAATTTAAAATGTTTTTTCAATATAATAAAGGCTTATATTTTCCTTTATACATTTGACTCACGCTAACAAAGGTTTTGTAGAAGATCAAAATTGGAAAGGATGCAAAACGAGATTATTAGAAGAAGCATGAATATATATGAACTTAATAAATAAATAGACGTATATTTAGCCAATTTTGCTATGGGGTCGTCCATAAATTACGTCACGCTCCTATTGGGGGGGGGGGTGCGACTCTTGTGACGATGGGGTTTCAAAAATTGTGACGTCACATGAGTGGCTACGCCACTGAAGCCAGTGGTGTAGCTAGGGGAGGCGGACCGCCCTTCATAGATGTTTCCTCTGGGGTGCTACTCCTAAAAAAGAAATTTGAAAAATTGGGGTTCAAGAATATGTGACGTCATACTTGGAGGGGGATCTAGGTTTGTGTGACAATGGGGGGGGGGGGGTAAAAATTGCTTAAAATTGCGTGACGTAATTTATGGACGACCTCTATGAAAAATTTTCCTCAAAATTCAGTATTTCGAGTAATTTTCCAGGAACACAGAAAATTTTAATCAATTGTTCAACCTAATTTTCACAATTTTTAAAATTTAAATATTTTTCTGAATTCAACCATGGATTTGCTACAACTTTTGTATGCAAAATTTTCCTCTAAATTCAGGATTTCGAGTAATTTTCCAGGAACACAGAAAATTTTCATCAATTGTTCAACCTAATTTTGACAAATCAAAAAATTTAAACATTTTTCTGAATTCAACTATGGATTTGCTAAAACTTTTATCTGCAAAATTTTCTTCTAAATTCAGTATTTCGAATAATTTCCTAGGAACACAGAAAAGTTTAATCAATTATTCAACCTAATTTTCAAAATTTTTAAAATTTAAATATTTTTCTGAATTCAACCATGGATTTGCTACAACTTTTGTATGCAAAATTTTCCTATAAATTCAGGATTTCGAGTAATTTTCCAGGAACACAGAAAATTTTCATCAATTGTTCAACCTAATTTTGACAAATCAAAAAATTTAAACATTTTTCTGAATTCAACTATGGATTTGCTAAAACTTTTATCTGCAAAATTTTCCTCTAAATTCAGTATTTCGAATAATTTTCCAAGAACACAGAAAATTTTAATCAATTGTTCAACCTAATTTTCACAATTTTTAAAATTTAAACATTTTTCTGAATTCAACCATGGATTTGCTACAACTTTTGTATGCAAAATTTTCCTCTAAATTCAGTATTTCGAGTAATTTTCCAGGAACACAGAAAATTTTAATCAATTGCTCAACCTAATTTTCACAATTTTTAAAATTTAAACATTTTTCTGAATTCAACAATGGATTTGCTACAACTTTTGTATGCAAAATTTTCCTCTAAATTCAGTATTTCGAGTAATTTTCCAGGAACACAGAAAATTTTAATCAATTGCTCAACCTAATTTTCACAATTTTTAAAATTTAAACATTTTTCTGAATTCAACAATGGATTTGCTAAAACTTTTATCTGCAAAATTTTCCTCTAAATTCAGTATTTCGAATAATTTTCCAGGAACACAGAAAATTTTAATCAATTTTTCAACCTAATTTTCACAATTTCTAAAATGTAAACATTTTTCTGAATTCAACCATGGATTTACTACAACTTTTGTATGCAAAATTTTCCTCTAAATTCAGTATTTCGAGTAATTTTCCAGGAACACAGAAAATTTTAATCAATTTTTCAACCTAATTTTCACAATTTCTAAAATGTAAACATTTTTCTGAATTCAACCATGGATTTACTACAACTTTTGTATGCAAAATTTTCCTCTAAATTCAGTATTTCGAGTAATTTTCCAGGAACACAGAAAATTTTAATCAATTGCTCAACCTAATTTTCACAATTTTTAAAATTTAAACATTTTTCTGAATTCAACCATGGATTTACTACAACTTTTGTATGCAAAATTTTCCTCTAAATTCAGTATTTCGAGTAATTTTCCAGGAACACAGAAAATTTTAATCAATTTTTCAACCTAATTTTCACAATTTCTAAAATGTAAACATTTTTCTGAATTCAACCATGGATTTACTACAACTTTTGTATGCAAAATTTTCCTCAAAATTCAGTATTTCGAGTAATTTTCCAGGAACACAGAAAATTTTAATCAATTGTTCAACCTAATTTTCACAAATCATAAAATTTAAACATTTTTCTGAATTCAACTAAGGATTTGCTAAAACTTTTATCTGCAAAATTTTCCTCTAAATTCAGTATTTCGAATAATTTTCTAGGAACACAGAAAATTTTAATCAATTGCTCAACCTAATTTTCACAATTTTTAAAATTTAAACATTTTTCTGAATTCAACAATGGATTTGCTACAACTTTTGTATGCAAAATTTTCCTCTAAATTCAGTATTTCGAGTAATTTTCCAGGAACACAGAAAATTTTAATCAATTGCTCAACCTAATTTTCACAATTTTTAAAATTTAAACATTTTTCTGAATTCAACAATGGATTTGCTAAAACTTTTATCTGCAAAATTTTCCTCTAAATTCAGTATTTCGAATAATTTTCCAGGAACACAGAAAATTTTAATCAATTTTTCAACCTAATTTTCACAATTTCTAAAATGTAAACATTTTTCTGAATTCAACCATGGATTTACTACAACTTTTGTATGCAAAATTTTCCTCTAAATTCAGTATTTCGAGTAATTTTCCAGGAACACAGAAAATTTTAATCAATTTTTCAACCTAATTTTCACAATTTCTAAAATGTAAACATTTTTCTGAATTCAACCATGGATTTACTACAACTTTTGTATGCAAAATTTTCCTCTAAATTCAGTATTTCGAGTAATTTTCCAGGAACACAGAAAATTTTAATCAATTGCTCAACCTAATTTTCACAATTTTTAAAATTTAAACATTTTTCTGAATTCAACCATGGATTTACTACAACTTTTGTATGCAAAATTTTCCTCTAAATTCAGTATTTCGAGTAATTTTCCAGGAACACAGAAAATTTTAATCAATTTTTCAACCTAATTTTCACAATTTCTAAAATGTAAACATTTTTCTGAATTCAACCATGGATTTACTACAACTTTTGTATGCAAAATTTTCCTCAAAATTCAGTATTTCGAGTAATTTTCCAGGAACACAGAAAATTTTAATCAATTGTTCAACCTAATTTTCACAAATCATAAAATTTAAACATTTTTCTGAATTCAACTATGGATTTGGTAAAACTTTTATCTGCAAAATTTTCCAGGAACACAGAAAATATTAATCCATTGTTAAACCTAATTTTCACAAATTTTAAAATTTAAACGTTTTTCTGAATTCAACTATGGATTTGCTACAACTTTTGTATGGGGTCGTCCATAAATTACTTCGCGCTCCTAGGGTGGGGGGGAGCTTCCGACCCTTGTGACGATGAGGGGCGAGGGGGTTTCAAGAATTGTGACGTCACAAAATATTATAGATTAAATATTTTATTATAAGTATTTAAAAAAAACTATTTTTCGGGTGGCTACGCCACTAAAGCCTGTGGTGTAGATAGGGGGGGAGCGCCCTTCATAGATGTTTCCTCTGGGGTGCTACCCCTAAAAACAAAAAGAAATTTCAAAAATTGGGGGTGTTTCAAGAATATGTGACGTAGTACTTGGAGGGGGGTCTAGGTTTGTGTGACGAAGTGTGACGATGGGGGGGAATTAAAAATTGCTTAAAATTGCGTGACGTAATTTATGGACGACCCTTATACTATACACCGAAATAAAATAACATAAAAATGCCATTACAATGCATTAGGTACTATTTTTCCGGGCCCACACTCTCTAATTTTATATTCCCCTTATTCCGTAATTGTAGCTACCATCAAATGTCGTTAACATTTCTTCTAATATATAGTTGCTGTGATTCTAAACCAACTAAAATGTATTTATTTTATTGTTTCGATTAATTTCTTCCAATATTTTCAGTGTATCTCAATAGCAATATTACTTTGAATATTTAAACTTTACTTTCCAATAATTCAATTTAATTTTCAATTCAATATTAATAGTAGATAGACGACGGTCATGGCCTGATAGTTGGCGCGATCAACTGCTAATGTAGGGCTCCCCGGTTCGACTCCGGGTACAGTCTAAAATTTCTTGACCGTCTTCCGTGCTTTCGGAGGGCACGTAAAGCCGTCCTCCTGTGTTAATGATTTGCCATCATAATAATAAAAAAAAATCTGATGTGGCCATCGCATGACTTTCCGAACAGACGTAAATTTTTATATTATATTTTTTAATAAAATGGTTACATAATTTCAACAGTAAATCGATGAAAAAATTTATATTTTGCCAAAATAGGAAGAAAAAAACTTTTGAGCTTTTCTTGTCCCCATGTTATTAGAAACTTTTCATGAGTAGAATAAGTTATAAAAAAAACTTGGCGAAATTTTTTGAAACGCCCTGTATATTTTAGAGAAAAACTTGTAGGACAAAAAATGTAGAAACTTCCATAGCGGGAATTTTTGGTTATTAATATTGGTTACTGATGTGCAGTTAATCTAACCACTCGAAACTAAATTTCTTCTGCTACACACTAAAGAACACAGTCAATATAACAAATTCTCAAAATATGAACCGAGAATTTATTATCAAAATTTTGAAATAATCGAATTTGAACTTAGCTAATTTTCATGAAATTTTAGGTGGATTAACGAGATTCAGGGGCGCATCAGCCATTCTATCGTCGGTCCGCGCGCTATGATATACTAGGTGGATTAACGAGATTCAGGGGCGCATCAGCCATTCTATCGTCGGTCCGCGCGCTATGATATACTCTAACACTTAGAAAATGTCGGAGCGGCAGATGCAGCTCGACGCTCCTACATGTAACATCGATTATTTTTTGTTTTTAGGCGATTTTTTGGGGGTGAAACGTAATAGTTTACTGCCCCATACCGCGACTATACTTTTTAATGCTATTTTGAGGGTCTCTCGCATTCCGGTTGCCTTAATCCCGGTTTTCTTGATCGGTGGCGCTTCTCGTATGTTTAGCCTAGTAACCAGAGTCAAAACCGCCCTGGAGGGGTGCAGAGCGGAGCGGCGCCCCGTAAGGGTAGGTTTTGACGATGGATTACCCTCCTTATCGAATGCACACCCCAAAATTCGAAGGCAAAAAAATTTTTAATTTTTTCACTTTTTCGGCAATACACGGGTTATTTCCCATTTTTTTGATTTTATTTATTACTAATATCCACTAATCACACCCCCATCTATCCGAATTTCAAAGAAAAATTCAAATCGGAGCGAAAAAATTTTATGCATTTTCAACGAAGCACGGGCGACTGATCGATGCTACTTTACCGTACTTTTCAAAAGTCGATATTTTGGTTATTTTTCAAAATTTCTCGCAAGTTATTTTTTCTAAAGCCTAAAATAAGCCTGTTCTTTAGTGTGTAGCAGAAGAAATTTTTTTTCAGCCGGTTAGATTAACTGCACAGTCGCCTTAATATTTTTACATATTTAGTTTCGTTTCGAAGTTATGACGCATAATGTTATAATAGCTCCAGGCAAACCCCCTTTCCCGTTAGATGATTTAATTTATTTTCATCTGACTTCGTCCTACGACAGGAAAAAGCTTATATTCAAAATTTGGAATGATTTGCTTGCTTCGTTTAGACGCTATCATGTTCACAGACGTACACACACACATACATACAGACATCTTTCCAAAAATGATAAAAATGGATTCAGGGAACCTCAAAACGTGAATATCTGTCAAAAAATTGGGGGGTCAAATTTTGCCTGATAACAATACTTTCCTTACCTAGGGGTTCGGAAAGTAACAGGGTGCAGGCACATCGAAAGGCAAGCTGTAATATTTAAGTGCAGACTATATATTTTAACGATGTTTATTCCATACTAAATAAATACATAATAATGATCTAACATGTTTGTCAACTTAGGTTACGTTGCCCCCAGTATTACCAACATTGTTTTCTTCCATACTACCAACTGTCGTTGGTTGTACAGGGGCGGACACGACACCCCTCCCCTTCAAGTTGTTGCCCATCACAAAATCCTGGAATCGCCTTGGTGGGTTTCGTGCTCGTGGTCTCATGTCCTGTTCTGTTTGCTCTGGTTTTTCCACATCCGCTACTCTCGATTCTTCCCGTAGGCTGTCGCTTCCTTCGGCATCTTCTTCCGATCCCTCTGTGGTTATTGTTGCTTCGGCATGCTGTTCTGCAGGTATGTTCTCATGTGTATCCACTTCGTCTCGACATCCTGCTGATCTCGATAATACTTGGTCCACATGTCTTTTCACTAATTCTCCCTCTTCTGTGCGTGCATAATACGATAGTGGTCCTGTTGCTTTTGTAATAGTGGCCGGCATCCATTTATTCGACTGTCCGAAACCACGTACATACACCAATTTTCGGTTGTTGGTTTTTTCTTATTTACATGTTTATTCTGTCTCTCTCTCATGTCGTTAGCAAAATCAGGGTGTAAAATATCTAGAGCCGTGCGTAACTTCTTTTTGAATAACAGTTCGGCTGGACTATAACCTGTAACTGTTGATGGTGTACAATGTTGGCTCAACAGAAATCTTGACAATTTTGTTTGCCAGTCCCCTTCGACTAATTTTTTCAGCGCATTTTTGGTCACTTGTACCATTCGTTCTGCCTGTCCATTTGAACTAGGGTGATATGGAGCTACTGTTGTGTGTCGGATACCATTTTTTGCTGTGAACTCCTTGAATTCAGCCGATGTGAATGCTGTCCCGTTATCACTGACCAGTATTTTCGGTAAACCATGAGTTGCAAATAGTTCTCTGAGAACCCTTGTTGTCGCCGCTGTCGATGTTGTGTTCACCGTTCTTACTTCCAACCATTTTGAGTATGAATCTACCACCACTAAAAACGTTTGGCCTTTGAATGGTCCTGCAAAATCAATGTGCAATCTGGTCCAGGGTTCTGACGTCCACTCCCACGGATGAATTGCTGCCTTAGGAGGCATGTTCCTCGCTTCTTGACACGTTACGCAATTTCGCACATTCTCTTCAATGTCTTTGTCCAGGTTCGGCCACCATACGTAGCTTCTTGCCAACGCCTTCATCTTGACTATGCCTATGTGCGCCCCGTGTACTAAATTTAAAATTTGCTTTTGAGCTTTGCTCGGTATCACGACTCTTGATCCATATAATAGGCAGTCTTTGTATACTGACAATTCCATTTTCCGTGTTGCAAACGCCTGAAACTCCAACTCCATTTTTCGTTCTGGCCAGCCCCTGAGTGTCCAATTTATTACTTGTGATACAGCTGGATCTTTTCTTGATAGTTCTGCCACCTTTCGTGCGTCCACCAGCTGTTCCGGAGCGCATTCTATCATCAATACTTCTCTCACGTCTGTGTGCTCGTTTACTGTTTCTGCAGTTAGTAGACGGCTCATTGCATCGGCATGACCTAAGTTTTCTCCTGGAACATATCTGAGTATGTAATTATAATTACTCAAGAATAATGCGATTCTTCTTAATCTTGGTGAAATCATGTCCGGAATTGGTTTATCTTCGCCTAGGATGCCCAGCAACGGCTTATGATCAGTATGTATCTCGAAGGCGTTCCCGAACAAATAATTGTGGAACTTTTTAACTCCTTCGATGATTGCTGCTGCCTCTTTGTCCAGCTGCGAGTAATTTTTCATGGCTTGTGTAAGTGATCTTGAGTGGAACGCCACTGGCATTTGATTCCCCGATTGGTCTGCATGACTTAATACACAACCCAATCCATACGGCGATGCGTCGCAAGATACAATTATTTTCATCTCTGGATTAAAATGCACTAATAACGATTCCGATGATAATTCCGTTTTGAGATTCTCAAATGCTCTATTGTGCGTTTCTAACCATTCCCATTTCGTGTTCTTTTCTAATAATTTATGCAAGGAATTTGCAATGTGTGCTTTTCCCCTGTAGAATGAGTGGAAAAAATTCACTAGACCTAGAAAACTTTGTAATTCTTTCTTACACGTTGGTGTCTTTGCTTGCTTGATTGCCTGTACTTTGTCTTCTATGGGCCTTATGCCCGTACTGTCGATTTTGAATCCCAGAAATTCTACATTTGTAACCCCTATTACACACTTATCATTTTTTAATTTCAACCCATCTGCCCTAAATCTCTTTAAGACTTCTCTTACTCGATTGTTCAGTTCGCTAGTCGTGGTTGCACATACTAAAATGTCATCAAAATAGGGAAATGTGCCTGGAATACCGCTTAGTCTTGTGTTAATAAACCTCTGAAACAGTTGCGGTGCCACTTTGACTCCAAATTGTAGTCGATTTGCCCGAAAAGTCCCCTTGTGGGTGATAATGGTTTGAAGCTCGCTTGATTTTCGGTCTACCGTCAATTGTTGGTATGCCTGTGCCATGTCCAATTTTGCAAAATATTTAGCACCTCCTAGTGATGCTAATACATCTCCTATTGCTGGCATTGGATATGGATCCGTTCTTAATGCTCTGTTTATCGTGCACCTGTAATCAGCACATAATCGAATCTCACCTGATTTTTTAATGATTGGAACTATTGGAGTTGTCCATGTTGGATGCTAGATTGGTTCCAATGCACCCTGTCGAATAAGTTTTTCTAGCTCGGCCTCCACTTTTGGTCGCAGAGCATACGCAACTTTCCTTGCTCGTAACAATACTGGTGTCACCGCTGGGTCTACGCTTAGCTGGATTGGGGGGCCTTTGAAAGTTCCTAGCTCGCCTGAAAACACATCACCAAAATCCTGAACGACTTCCGACAGCGCTCCTGTGTTTTCCATTACGTGGTTAATTCCTGTAACTTCAATTCCCAATTTCTCAAACCAATTACGGCCCAGCAGGTTTGTACCACCCCCTTGTGCGACAATTGTTTTTAACATTACTTTTTTGTTTTTGAACTCGACTTGTACATTTGCTGCACCTACAATTCTAATTTCGTTTTGTTGAAAATCTCTAAAGATGGTCTTACATTCTTCCATTTCGCTGTGTATATTTCCGATCTTCTGAAACGTTTCTTCTTTTATTATTGTGTGACTAGCTCCCGAATCGACCTCCATGTCTACTGGTGTTCCGTTAAGCTGCACCGTTGCTATATGTGGTTCGCTCGATATCTTGTTAATTCTTGCGCTGCAGTGATAAATGTAATTTTCTTCATCTGATTCAACAACCACTTGAATCTTATTATCGTCATTTCTTTGATTTTTTCTTTTAAAGCATGCTCTCTCGATGTGGCCCACAACCCCACAAAATCGACATTTTACGCGTTTACACGAGCATGTATTTGGATTGTGCAAATCCCCGCACCTAAAGCATGGTTTTTTTGTTTCTCGTCCGTCTTGATTTCTATCTACACGTGCTCGGTTGGATTTAACTTGATGCACTTCATTATCGATTTCTTTATTTGATTTTCGCAATTCCGCCACGTTTCTGCTTGCTGTTTCTGCTGCTACAGATTCGTCACGCGCAGAGATCTCTGGTCACGCGCGATTTCGAATGTAAGCGATTTCATCGCTAATAATTTGCGTTGCAAACCTTCGTCCCGGATTCCGCACACTAACCGATCACGTAGCATTGTCTTTAGGGTATCGCCAAAATTACACGTTTCACCGATATTTCGCAGTTCCGAAATGTATGTGGTTATACTCTCTCCCGTTCTTTGGTCACGTTTGTGAAATTGAAAACGCTGCACGATTTCTGATTTTTCAGGAGCCAGGTGGTCTGTAAGTAAGCTTACGATTTCTGCGAAGGTTTTCGCACTTGGTTTTGCCGGAGCACATAGCGAGGTTATAAGTTCAAACGTTTCACTACCACAAATGCTCAAAAAAATTGCACGTTGTCGTTCACTTTCCTCGTTTTTTACGTTGTTGGCTTCAAAGAAAAATCTCACCCGCTCGATGTATGTTTTCCATTTATCTGGCCTCGATGTGTCGAATTCTCCAATGTTTCCAAATGATGTTGCCATTTTTCCTCGTGCACTTAACTCGTTTTGTATCCCGTCGTCGTCGCCAATGTAATATTTAAGTGCAGACTATATATTTTAACGATGTTTATTCCATACTAAATAAATACATAATAATGATCTAACATGTTTGTCAACTTAGGTTACGTTGCCCCCAGTATTACCAACATTGTTTTCTTCCATACTACCAACTGTCGTAGGTTGTACAGGGGCGGACACGACACAAGCCTAGCAAGCTACCTGAGATGTAAAATCCAAAAATGCTCACAGAACTAATTACAAAAATTAGTAAAGGAACAGGTGCTGGACCTATAGTAAGAGGGAGACTTCTTAATAAAAGTGGAAGAAGAATGTAACGATTTTTTAGGTCGTTCAAATTGCCTTTTTGGGTAGCCAGGGTTTTTAGGACGTCTTGTCGATTTTTGCACTTACTTCTTTTAAACTCGAGCGCCAAAAGTTTTTATAGGTAAACTTTAAACTAATAATAAAACAATGAGTTGTTTTCGGAAAATGTAACATAGGATTTATTGAATGATTTATATACAATATATTTTACTTTAAATAAAAATGGTTTGCACAATTTAATTACTTTATTCTGAAATTGAACATAGTACGCCACTGGAGTATTTTATGTACATACAAAATATAACATAACCTTTAATAACGTTGACAGTTAATATTGAATCTAAATCAAATCAGTTTGCTACCTGTGAAAATGGAATAAAACAGTTTTACTTTAATCGGATTTTTACTTGACGGCGGAATCTGTTTCAAGCTACTGAAGTTTTCGGTAAAAAGATTAATCGGGAAAATCAATGCAAGTGATTTTTCTTACTCGGAACTTTGAAAGTACGGTGGAAGTCAATAAATTAACTCCGGAAGCAAATTAGATTTGCTTATCACAGGTGAATACTAATTCTTGATGAGAACTAATTTATTCAACAGGATTATCTTTTCGTAGATGGACATGAATGTCTAGAGACGTAAACAATCACCTGGATGGGGTTTACTAACGTCTAGAAACTTAAACGCAAGCTAGGATCGGAGCAGCGAGTATGCTTGTCTAGAGTCGTAAACAAACAAGTGATGGAAATTACTAACGTCTAGAGACATAAACGAAAGCGGAGGATTTGGAAATGTCGAGTACAATGTCTAGGAACATAAACAATGCATCGGCCGGACGGATAATCTTTCAGTTAGATACTTTCGGATCGGATATCTAACTTTCGGATCGGAATCGGTTACCGGTATCCTTTCTGCAAAAATTTTATGACCCTTCTTGTAGGAAGGGTGAAGATTTCAGAAAGTCAGCCTTTCACCAACTGCCTCTGTATATTTAAATGTTAAACATAATTGCATGCTTAATTTTATCAGATTCTATTTGCAGCAACCTGTAATTTTCAAAAAGCCTGGGGCGGTATGCAACCAATCGTGCATTATGTTAAGTGCTATTATTTAAAAATTCCATGATTTTAAAAATGCATTTGAATCAAACATAATATATCTTTACAAGAAGAAGTAATAAGATCGTACATCACTTCTTTCTATTTGGAGACCTACTGGAATTTTCCTAATAATTAATAATAATTTCATAAATAATGTAATTTTATTTTCAGTAATTATGCGAAAAGTATTTACCTATGTAAAGCGTGGGCCTGGTTTCTTTTTGAAGTGCGTGTTACTTCGACAGTTTGAAACACTGACACGCTTGATATTGATAGATTTGTAGTGTCAAATCTCCGCCGTTTTAGGCGTTTAAGGATGAATGGATGAAATAAATATTTTAATATGCATCACGTGTTTTCATTAAGGTGATAGCACATTTTAAGCACAAAACAAATAATTACAAAATGTTTCTTCCGCCCTAAAAACATTAACTTCTAAAGGTATCCAATATTAGGCGACCTTCCTCTATCGTTTTACGCTTGAACAACGCTGGGAAATATTGAAAAATTATTTTCAAAGTGAGTGTTGTATTGAAGAAACTGTACGAAATTTGAAAAAAAAATTTGATCGAAATAAAGTACTCATGCGAAAGAATTGCTGCTGTTGCCCAAAATTCCAAGAATCTCAACTCGTCGCAGAGCTCAACAACAGAACACCAGTCGCACTGCTCTGAGGAGAATACTGTAAAAAGACCTCAGATTATTTACTTACAAGGTTCACTCAAGAGTTGAAGCAAAATTACCATCCGCCGATTTTGGTCGCAAAATCATTTTTTCTTACGAAATTAATTTTTATCTCGGAGGTTATGTCAACAAGCAAAACTGTAGGATTTGGGGTTCTGAAAATTCACACCAAAGATTCACATTGGAAGCCAATGCATCCTCAAAGAGTAACTGTTTGGTGTGGGTTTTGCAGTGGTGGCATCATTGATCCCTACTTCTTTGCGTGTCACACCAGCCTTCAAACATTGCGATTTGACGCCGTTGGACTTTTTTTATAGGGCAATGTTACGGGCCGTTGTTACTCCAACGATTCACAAACAATTGACGCACGAGCGCAAACGCTCCTGATTTTTTTATTACAGCTCGTTTTCGAGTAATTGCTTACTAGAATGTCTGCGTAAAAAATAGTATAATGAGTAGAAATAGAATTTCTTTCCCTACTAGCTTATATAAAGCCTACCTTATTAACCGATTTTTGATCAGAGAAATTAAAACTGTCACTCTTTTATTCCGGGTTTCATGTAACTCAAGCTTCGGAATTTCACTTATTAAATGCAAGAAAGTACTTTTATTAACTTCTTAATTCAAATATGAAGCGTAATAGTGGATTTTACGCCCGTGTAGTTAGCGCAATACAAACCAATATGTTACACTGCCAGTGTGTTACTCGCAGCGGAGAAAACGTCGGACTTGGGCGTTTTCAACGCTACAGTGAACGTTTCACCCGCTTCCGCCAGTGATTCAGAACGTTTTAAATGCTCGTCTATCCGTTTTAAGTATGCAAAGGTGCGGCCTCGTATGGCGACGGTGATTGGTTAACATTCAAATATAGCAAATTTCATTTGCCGCACCTCTGCATACTTAAAACCGATGGTCCACTATAAAATATTATAATGGTTCCTATATTTGAATACTTTGTATTTGAAGTCATTGAGAAGTCACAGTCACAGAGTATTTGAATACATTGGTTACATTCGATCGCGGAAAACGCAGCGTTTTAGATGCCCGTCTAGTGGCTACCTTACCCATGCTCCCTATATATTTAAAATTGATATAGAAACCTGAAATGTATATATAATATATTATCTGAACCACTAAAGAAAAGCCCTGCGTCATAAATAATTCGTCATCAATAGTTGAAGGTCAGACAACTTTTTATTTTGCAACTTTGTCCCTCTTACGTTAAACGATATAAGGAAAATATACCGTCATGTCATTTCTAAGTTCATAAAATAATGACGTTGGGCTTTTCTTTCGTGGTTCAGATAATATCTATATTATAATATTTTCATTTCACCCTTAAATTTGTTTTTAACTCTGTATTGTTCTTTAGCAGCTTTATTTTTCATTTATTGGAGGGCAGTTAACTTCCTTATGCACAAACTTATTTAATTTCTTTCTAACTAAACTAAAAGGTTTTACCAACAAATTTTGTTGGTGATAATGGAAAATAAACAGATAATATTTTGAAGTTAGGTGTAGTAGTTATATTGAATGAATAAAAATAAAAATTGCATTGGTATCTATTATCGTATATTAATTATTGTATTTAAATGTCGATATCAATATAAGATATATTCATTCTCTGCAGCAAGTTTTCAGCGGAATTCTTTATTTTTTCATCTTGCGCACTGATCAGCATCGTTGCTCCATCTTTTAGTACAGTAGCTAAAGGACTAAGTTTCTCCGATGGTAAACTGCATAATAATTCTAAACAGGCTTCAACTGTTTCTATTCTAGCCGTTTTATAAACTTCGAAATCCTAAATTGGAGAATAAATAATAGCGTTAATTAAAGACGATTTAATCGAGAATAATTTTTATCGTTCTTACCTTATAAATGCTTATAGCACGTTGTTGCTGTATTTCGGGAGGTATGGGTTGTGGGGGTGGCATGGAAGTAGTGGAAGAGGTACCGATAGGGTTTATAGGAGACAGAAAGTTATTATTTTGTTTATGGTGTCTGTACTTTTCCACTATTTCGTTTAATTTGTCATCAATATTCTTGTTTTTGTCTTCATATTCGTATTTGAGTGGCATATTATTATTTGACTTCTCAGGCAATAATGTCGATCTAATCTGCATTAATGTATTCGTATCGTACTTGATTACCTTGCGTTCGATTTTATAATTTTCTGCAGCACTCTTGCAATTCAAAGAGCCCTCGCTTGCTTCGTCGTCGGTTGCGCTTGCAGAATTATCGGCGGCAGGTGTTTTATTGGTGTTCGGATTAGTTTCAATTGGATCGTTTCCATCCACTATGACATCGTCGTTTTTTAAATTAGGTAACATATCCCTTTCTAGATAGCTTTCCGAATCTGACGAACAAAAACTATCGCTTCGTTTAAAATCTGACAATTTAAATACTCTCTTTTCGGGTTGTACCGCTAAGATTTGTTTGATCGGAGTTTTATTGGAACTCTCGTTGGAATATTTAGATTCGTCGTCGTCGTCATCGTATTCCTCTTCTTCGCCTTTGGAATTTGATACATTTATGGTAAGATTAACGTACGATTCGCATAAATATTCCCACATTACTTGTAATTTTTTTAAAAATTGTTTCACGTAATCTACATCGGTCGAACATTTACCGTAATTTTTATCATTTGCAAGAATTTCTCTTATATCATTCGAAGCTATCGCATATTTTTCTATTCCGTCTAAACATAATTCTATTAAAACAATAATTTCCACCACCTCCGAAGTATTTGCTTGGGTATATAAGTTAGCAGATTTATTTAAATTGCCCACCTTTTGCATCAAAAATTTGAGTCCCGGTCTGCTGTCAAATTCTTTGGCTCGTTCGTTGGACATTTCTAGGCACTTGAGAAGTATGCCGACATGTTTTGCGTTCACGTGCGTTAATATTCCGCGCAAAGTGCACGTATTAATTTGTAGAATATTTAAAATGGGAGTGACGTGATTCAAATTTTGTAATAACGCACTGGAAATTGTTTGAATCATCATCTGATTGGCTAAAATTCCAAGTATAAAATTTCTAAATGGAACGCGTATCGTAAACAAATCGGGATTGAAGGTGTTACTTGCATCTAGGGGAAACAGTAAGAATACGTAACTCCTGTCGTCGTTGGTCACATTATTTTCTGTTGCGGTATTATTGGCATTCTTTTCACAATTGCATATTCTATCAAAACATTTATTACAATTTCTTTGACACTGCATTAATAAAACTTGTCGAGAAAGTTCGTACAGGCGTTCGTTATCCTCCGCAGTACTATCTCTACGAGCCGCCACTTTAACCGTTGCCAAATCTCCATAAAAACTATCGGAATTTTGCTTAAAAGCGGATGTTATTTGATGAAGCGGATTTAAACTTATGGCGCAAGCTCTATGTATAGCGGTCACTATAATTTCCCACTGATTTGCAGTTAAAATCTGTCCGACATGTAAAATAAGATGTCGAATGCAACAAGTTCCCAGCCTCGTTACGCTCTCTATAGGCTGAGACACGCATTCGTTTAATATCAGCAGTAACTGTTTCAATGCTAAAGTTGCGCCTGGGTATTCTTTTACCAAAACGTCATCTTCGTATCTTTTATCTAATTTTTGCTGTAATGTGTGCAAATATTCCACCACAAGTTCGGTCGCCATACCGCAATAGTGCTTGAAGTTTTGTCCAACGTCGTCGCATTTTTGAGTTTTAGAATTTTGGCGTAGCCAATTTTGAACCATGGGTAACAGTATGTGATTTATGCAGTACAGGCCAAAATTGATGCCGGGATTAACGATCAAATCTTTTAGCAACTTGAACAAAATTTCTAATACGTAAGGTTGATTTTTATTGCCGGATAATATGGCCGTCATGGATAGTCCTTCCAATAGTATGTACCAAATTTTAAGTACCCCACTGGATTTGTCCATTTGTTGAAGCATTACATTGGCCGCAATACATTTTTCTAAATCAATTTTTGGCGATAAAACTTCGTACGATAATTGTTCTGCATTTTCGAAATAAGAAGTAAGGGTCACGATTTCGGGATTCGGTATGGCAGGATCAACCAATTGCGGATTCATTTCCGTTTTAATTCTATGAGTAAGATTAAACGTGGGACACTTTGGCATGTGATACATCATCGATAAAATCGTCGCGCAATTTTCTAAAAGATTTAAGCATTCTACGCTCAAATTTATCGACTCGCGATTGTCATCACCTTTCGTTAATATGTTTTCCGTACCCTTGTTGTCCACATTATCTAAAAATGTAATTGTTTCTTCGCGATTTTTTACGATTTTATTATTTTTGGTAGATTTGCTTGCATCGTTATTCTGCGGCGATTGCAAATTTTCTATCGTTAATTCACAATTGGAATGCCTAATGTGAGATAATAAACACAAAATATAATCTAATGCGGCATTTGCAAATACCAACGTGTTGTCTGTTGACAAAAACACTTTAAAAACTTCTAAAATGGCTTCGGGATTGTGCTTGTTATTTATAACCCTCAATGTACCAAACAACGGTCTCCAACCCGAACATATTTCGGTTTGATTTGTTTCCACAAATTCACATAGACACGCAACAATTTGATCCTAAAATGGTCAACATTATTTGTGTAGTTACCACACATTTTCTTATATTGGAGGTCATTCCATATCAAATCAACCAATTTCTTGTTATTATTTTCATGACCGATTTTGCTCAAACTTGGTGTAATTCTAAGTTAGGCGACTCTACCACTAACTCAGCCACTCGAAAAAAATTTTCGAGTGCTACACACTAAAGAACATGCTTATATCTGTCTATTAAAACAATAAAAAGTGTGAACATGGTCAAAACAACCCCAATATCGACTTTTGAAAAGTACGGGAAAGTCGCATCGAGTATGCGGCAGACCCCGGCCGATGTGCATCGTTCGCCCGTGTGGTCCCTTGAAAATGCGTAAAATTTTTTCGCTCCGATTTGAATTTTTCTTTGAAATTCGGATAGATGGGGGTGTGATTAGTGGATATTAGTAATAAATATAATCAAAAAAATGGAAAATAACCCGTGTATTGCCGAAAAAGTGAAAAAATTAAAAAAATATTAATTAACATAAACTATGGGGAAACGCAAATTACTTTTTTGGGTGGATCTGGCACGGCCAGAATTGGGCGTATCAAAAAACCTACCCTACGCCCCTCCGGGGCTCCGGGCGGTTTTTCAATCGCGTACGCCGCTACGCGGCAGAGCTAAACATACGAGAAGGCGCCATCCATCAAGCAAACCGGGATGAAGGCAACCGGGATTTTAAACCCCCAAAAAATCGCCTAAAAACAAAAAATAATCGATGTTACATGTACGAGAGTCGAGCTGCATCTGCCGGTGCGAAATATTCTAAGTGTTAGGGTCATTCATTACGCACGGACCGACCACATAATGAGCGACGCGCGGGAATCTCGTTAATTTTACCACTAAATTACATGAAAATTAGCTAAGTTCAAATTCGATTTTTTCAAAAGTTTGGACCATATTCACATTTTTTATTATTACAATTTGCTAAAATAAGTGTATTCTTTAGTGTGTAGCAGAAGAAATTTAGTTTCGAGTGGCTGAGTTAGTGGTAGAGTAACCCTAAGTTATATCAAATAAACTTACTCTTATTTTCTGTTTGTCCCTATCTAAAGTACGCCGCTAACGGCCTTCCAAAATACTTCAAGTTTGCCTTGTAGAGCTTGGATAAATTATTTTTAATTATTTCTTTCGGCGAATATTATTGTGTAAATAAATAAGGTTAAAAATGGGGGTCCCTACGAAAAAAGGTGTAATTTAAAATTCTCAAAAAAAATAGATTATCTATATCATACTTTTGGCTACTTGCATACGAAATTGCTGAGTGGGGAAGCTTCTGGTTTAGGAGTGACATGAAAATAAATGATCGTCGTAATGTAAATATCCTGTAAATCTAAACATTTCATACACAAAAATGATTAAAATTTATTAATAACACACCAAAAACAATTAAAATTATTAAATTAAAAGAAAAATACCGAATTAAAATACCTTAGTTGATAATATTGTAAGAAAATTTAGTCAACTTCCTTATTTTTATAATATATTGATTCACTTTTGGTACGGTCTAAAAATGAATAAACTTTTATCCAAAAAATTAAATTTGAAAATTGAATTAAGAGAATGAAGTTCTTTTGCTGGCACCAACTCCACAGGAGCTTCTAGAGATGTGAGTTGGCGTTTTCGGTATACCTTGCTTCCTTCAGAAAAATGTGGGATTTTCGTAAGTAAGGTACTTGAAATGCGAAATCTGCTCCAACAAAATACTTTTCTATTATTTTTTGTCATGAGTCTGTATTAAAAAATTCTTTACAAGAAATTTTATGATTTTAATTTGACGTCCGTTTTTTTTTTGTCTTAATATTTAATTCTGCAATTTTGTTTAATTTACCTTAATAATTTTAAGTGTGTTCAAAATAAATCGATTTTTGTGCGGTGATTAATAATAAGTTTTAATTATTTATATAAATAAAAATAAAACACGGCAACAAAAAATTTCTTTCAAATTAATACCTTTCTTGTAACTGTAGCACAATGTATACAATATTCCAAACACTTGGATATTTACGAAAATCTTTATATCTGCGTTACCACGATAGTTCATTTTTATGTCACTCCTAGACGAGAAGCTTCCCCACTCTGAAATTTGGAATGCAAGTAACCAAAAGTATGACGAAGATACTATATTTTTTAGAGAATTTTAAATTACACCTCTTTTCCACCCAAAGTCGATATTGTTTATTTCATTCATTCAAGCTTTCCCATTCCATTAGGAATATTGCTACTTTGTTTCTCTGCAAAGTCTTCACGATCCATTTTCTGAGGTGGAACAATCCAAAATTTCTTTTTTACTTTACAACTTAACTTATTCACAGCGTGTTGATGTTCGCCGGATGGCCGCGCTAAGAAACTCCGTCAAGTCCGCGATTCGAACCCAGAATTTCCGCACTGTAACTGAACCAGTGATCACACCAAGCCACTGTTGTGGTTACATATTAGGTATGTTTATTTGACGTAACTTTGAATTTTACCAAGCAAATTCCTCAGTCAATTTGATATGAAATTACCCTTATTATAAGGTCGTAGATGCCAAAATGTCAGCTATATGTAAATAGGTACTTACTTGCACATCTGCATCGCACATTTCAAGACACAAAAGATTTTCAAATGGTTTGAATAATGCTTCGTTAAAATGAAAATGTGGTAACTCGGTTTGTTCGTTTAACAATGCAGTAACGGCGTCGTGAATACACGTTATAGCTTTTTTAGAAACACTGCTGTCTTTGTGACACGCTGCTTGCATAAAATGAGGTCCCACAATCGACCACACTTTCATGGTGTGAATTAAAGGTCTTCCCGATCGAATGCATTTTAATGTAACTTCGCCGATTCTGTGTAAAAGTAAAGTTGCCGGCGGTTTGTATCCAGTTTGTAACTCTTTCTTCCACCACCTTTTAGATATACACGGATTTTCATCGGATTTGGAAAATAACTGTAAGAAAAATAGGTTTTTAATGTCCTCTAATCAGAGCGTTAATAACTTACTTGCGTATACGACGCTTTACATAGCTCGATCAAAAAATTACAAAATCCCGGTAAAGCTAATTTTAAAGCTGCAGAATGAAATAAATCGTCCACTCTTACCGAAAGAACGCAACATATTTTTGCTGCGTGAACGCCCGATAAAATGGCCCCCTCCGGTCCATTGTGAACGCCACTTTTTTCAATAATCTCTGCTACGCTGGTGTCATTTTGTGTCGAACAAGTTGAAAAATTTGCAGTGTTTTGCAAAAAGCTATAAACATCGACACTGAAAGATTACAATTTTAAAATATGAACAATTAAATTTTCTTCAATTACCCACCACGTTTCGTCGTCACTGTTAGCATTGAAACTTATATTTAATTTGTCCGTTTTTATCGACGTCGTTGATGTGACAACATTATTTTGGGCACTTTGAGCGACCATCAGCAAGTGAGTGGAGCCGGCTTTAGTAAACAATGCGTGTTCCAAACTTGCAACGGCAATACATGCATTAAAAACGTGAGGCCAGCAAGCTGCGCTGTGAGAACCCAAAGCTAAACCTTTAACATGGATAAAATTTTATGAACTACTCCATTTACATGTGGGTATTGGATATTTCTACCTACTTATTAGCGATTTACATTACCGTTGGTGGCGCCACTAACATGGTCGAGTGTTAGACATATATCTCGAAATTCAAAGTCGTTTTATGATGAAAGTTTTAGCGCGTTATTAAATTTATTGTAATATGTTTTGTTAATTAATTAACTTCGTTATATCTTAAGCCTAAAGAACGTATTTTTGTTTAATACGTTACTTTCTCATTTGAAATTCTCCCGCATGGTGGCGTTTGCTTAATGTAAATTGCAAATAAGTAAGAGCCTATGATGGTTAATTAATACTTTCTCTTCTGAGTAAAAGCAAATCTTTTTAAACGCGCATAAAGTAAGTCAAAATAAATAGATTTATGAGTTGACACATACCGAAAACTCCCGGAATCACCTTTCCCACTCAAATGTTTTAATTTTTTTTCTTGAAAACTGCAAGACATAGACTTGCGGTTTTCACACATATTTTTAATTAGTCAAAATTTCTAAGCTTTTCTCCCACTACAAAAAGTATGCCAAGTGGCAACTACATAATCTCATATTTTCTTGCTTATTACTCCAAAATGGCCCAAAACATCAAAATTTACCAAGCAGAGGGTTCCTTGTAGTTTTACACCTTTTGGAAAATTGCAATATCCACAATTGGAGTATTTTCATATTTTGTAATCTGCTTTCTTTCCAGGTTTAATTGTCTAGCTGCTATTTGGATATTTTCAGGAAGTTGCTTGACTGCAGTATCGACATCGTCTAGAGTTTTCGAGAAAATGTGCAGGGAGATTGAGACATCTACAATTTTTTTGAAAGCATCCAAATTTGTTTTCTTATCGAAGAGAACTAGCGGTTTTTGCTTGTTAATCACTTGTGAACACAGAGTGACTATAACTGGGAAGTGATCCAAAGACAGGTTCAAACAGGACTCGGCTTTAAGCAGCAGTGAGTGTTTGAAAGAATTTACTTTTACTCAGAAGGAGAAGTATTATCGAGCTCGTATAGCTATTAATACTATAAGCAAGTTTCGATTTTGTAAATACATATTCGATACTAACCTTTTGATAACAATACATCCAAAGATAAAGCATGAGATGCAGGTATTCTGGAGCCGTGAGTTTTACAAGACGAAGCAGAAAGTAAAGCTAAAATGCTGCTACTACGAGATTGTAATTTTAAAGTGTTACTTAAACTGGCCGCCTATAAAATAAACCATTCACCCGTTATATTAATTATCGAATAAATATACAACTATGTAGGTACATACTTTATGCAATCCTTCTAAACAAGCCGTAATAACGTCATCGCGAATTCTTTGTCTTATTTTTTGTTTTGATTTTCTTGCAACCAATCGACTCAGCGTCGAAGTATTTGTCATTACGATAGATTTATCGCCTAACGCTAATCCTAATACCGACACAACAGAGGACCAACAACAAGTAAGAACTCGACGTGCCAGCTTGATGCCTGCTTCTACTTCTGGACCAACTTCCGGAGTGCCTCTCACTTTTTGTAACTTTTGCCAGTCCGATAACAGTTGAGTTGGACATAAACCTCCCACATCTAAATTAAAACTTATTACATTCCTGTCGAGCAATTTTATGTTTATTTAAGTTAGTACCGATTAACAAATTAACTAGAGCCGGTTGATTTTGGCATTTTGGATCGTAGCCGGCAATTTGTAGGAGCGATCGAGCAGTGACATTTTGATACAGTTCGCACAACCAAGTAGCAGAAACGTAAACTAAAGCGCCGCTTCCATGAATTTCGTCTACAAATTGAGTTTCCGTTATTGGAATTTGTGCACTATTATTACCATCGTAATGTCCAGATTGAATTAATTTTAAATTAAGTAAAAGAGCAGAATAAGTAGCTAAATAAACTCCATCCGCATTCATTATGGTAGTAATCTCGTAATTTTGAGCGGCATTGTGTTGGCAACACTTTGAAGCAAATTCTTGAAGATATTCATCAATCTACAGCTAAATATTAGTTCACGATCTTAACAAGTGTTCATAATTACGTACTTGTATAGAAGATCTCAATGTCAGCAAATTAGGTAATAAAATGTTTTGCAAAGTTTTTACAAAATGTCTCGAGTTATGGCGTTCTAAATCTACATTGCATTCTTCTATACCAGTTCGACCCTAGTGTAAAATAAAAGATTATTTATACACAGCAATTGGTAGGTAAGTGGATACCTGTTAAAAATTATTTTATGTCGATTAGAATTGCATAATGTCAACATAATATTATGTGGGGTATTGTAAACTGCCCTCCAAATTAACCTTTTTTATTTTCTTCAATTGTGGTTTTTAAGTCGGCATGTAAACTGCCCTCGGACTGTATAATCCGTACTTATACGTAAGTAGGAGATTATAACAATTATAATTTAAGAACCGCTCTTTAAATAGAAAGGACCGGTTTAGACGTGGGATTGTAGGAGGTAGTGACCGAGTGAAAATCGCTAATTTCACCTCAGAACTTCATCGTTCACTTTACGTGTGATGCATTATAGGGACATTAATTTTTAAATTAAACTACCCTAAACTATCTGCTGCGCTAAAAGGTAAATCGGCCGCTCAGAGGTGCATCAGCCAGGTCGAGCTTAGGTTAGTGTTAGGAAACGATTTTTTTTCGCAAGTTCAACGTTAAAAATTAGAAGCACCAAGAAAATCTACATCCGTTTTTCATCAATGCTGCGCGAAAAGGTAAATCGGCCGCTCAGAGGTGTATTGGCCGGGTCGAGCTTAGATTAGTGTTAGAAAATGATTTTTTTTTCGCAAGTTGAACGTTAAAAGTTAGAAGCACCAGAAATGTCATAAATCTAGATGGCTCAACAAAAACACCGCCCGCAAAGAAATTCTGCGCCGAGTTCTGACTTGTCAACGGTAATTTAATTACAATTTCTTGGTTTGATCCTGCATGTAAACAGGTGCATGTCAGTGGCCCCCACAGTTTCCAATTTTTTTATAAAAATGATGTCAAACGTTAGAGCATCGTTTGAGCCTGATGAGCTTCCATTATTTTCGTTTCAGCTTCAAAGGACGCGGAGTTATTCGCAAAAAACTTTTAGCGGGGCGTATACATGATGGCCCCCCTACTATCGAATTTTTGGTCAAACGTTAAAGCATCGTTTGAGTCTGAATGAGCTTCCATTATTTTCGTTTGAGTCTCAAAGGTCGCGGAGTTACTCGCAAAAAAACTACCGGTGGGGGGGGGGCGTAGACATGATGGCGCCCCCAGTATCAAATTTTGGGTGAATTTGGTGTCAAACGTTAGAGTATTGTTTGAGCCTGAACAAGCCTCCATTATTTTCGTTAGAATGTCAAAGGTCGCCGAATTATTCGCGAAAACCTACTGGGGGGAAAATGTAAATCGGCCGCTTAGAGGTGTATCGGCCGGGTCGAGCTTAAGTTAGTGTTAGGAAACGAAAAACACTGTCCGCAAAAGAAATCCTGCGTACGATCCTGAGTTGTCAACGGTAATTACAAATTATTGGTTTCATCCTGCATGTAAACTCCCCTCATCCCTTTTAATCTTGGAGTGCAGTTTACAGATGAGCTTAAGTGTTGACCTTTTGGCTCGGAAGGCAGTTTATATACTTTTTGGAAATTTACCTGGAGGATGAGGGCAGTTTACATATACCCTATTATGTATTTAAATAACAGATGAGATGAGAAAAGAACGAATTCTTTTTTGAAACTAAAGTACAACTAATAAGTATTAGGTATAAATTAATTAAGTTGACTGACCAATTGTAAAGATTTTGGTAAATTGTATAATTGTTGCAACTGTTGACTGGTAAGAAAACTTTCGTCATCCATAATACTATCGTCCGAGTGCTCGTAATGTTCTTCGGGCCCTTCCGTTGCGCCTGAACATTCCGAGTCAGATTCACCTTCTACAGTTTTATTTCCACCTTCGATGCCGCTACTATCAGAATCGCTTTGATATTTTAAATTTGCGACTACGTCTCTGCAAAATTTAAACTAATAAACATTTTATCGAGGCATCAAATTCACACATACCTGTAAGGTTTAGGTAGTCTAGCTAACGATTGATATGTAAGTGGTCCCGTATAATCTGCTTGCTCTAAAGTAATGTATCTTTTATTTACAATTTCAGATCCTTCTTGGTCCAGACCTTCGCCGGTACATAATGCTTCCAAAGAACCCAATAAAGCACCCACACATTCTACACTTGCCAACATAATATTAGGTTCATTGCACTGCGACGATTCTTCTATGGAATCTACTATCCTATAACATAAATAATAATTGCAAAGATTCATTAACTACTTCAGTATCGGATTCTAACAATCGTATGATGGCCATATCGTCTCCGGCATGTCTATGTAGAGGGCCGCTCAATAGTAAAAGATCTGCAAGCCTTGCGGGCGATCTCAATAATTCTTTAGCTGCCCGTAAGGGTTCTAATCTTTTTCCGGGACACGGTAAAAGTAACATTCGATGAAATAACGCTTCCAAAACTGGTCTCAGTGCTCTTTCTTTCCCAACTAAACGAACCACTTGAATTCCAATACTAATAACAAGATTTATACATTTCAAAAAATACAACCCATATTAGCCTACCTACCTATACACAATTTTAGATTGATGTGTCGATAATCCTTGTCGCTCGGCATCACCGGGAGCACCCAATAAAGCTAGCAATGCAGGACAAAATCTTTGCCATAAAAATGTAGCAAAATGTATGTTCGAGTGAACCGTATTTGATAGGGTATTTACCAATGTTAATAAGCATTCCAACAAATATATTGTTATATCGCTCGATTTAGAAAATCTAAAAGTAAAACTGTGTAAAATTATGTCAACAGGCTTTTCACATTAGAAGGTATCACGTTTTTATTTCTTCCAATCTACTGCACAGGTATTGCATAACTGGAATTGCTTCGTTAAAGCAAGCAACTGCCGATGTCTTGCTATACACCATTTCTGCAGTTGTGCCAGAATTTTTATGTTTTTGCTGTTGCTGCTGAATTTCTTGACATTCTTCATCTATAAAGCACGTAATATAGCATTTCTAATTCAATTAGTATCTAGTAATCACCCAAAAATGTACAAAATGCAGTTAAAGTCTGACTTGCAGCAGCTTGTGCGGCAGCTCTTATAGGCTGAGTACCGGTTTCATACGCTTCACCGCATCTACTCACTATTAGCATTACTAAACGACCATTTAGAGTCCAACTTGCGGCACACGCCAAGTTGAGCACTATTCGTAAAATGTGCACCTTATAAAATTATTAAAGTATAATTTAAATGTTAAAATAATTGTACACGGTGTAATTTTACTTGGGTATCCTCGCATTGCGATAACATAGAGGAGGTCGAATGTAACAGTTGAGAAGGAAGCCACAAAGAATCGTCTTCCGGTTCCGATCCGGTTTGAAATCTTTCATCTCGAACAATTTTCTATAAAAAAAATTAAAATTGTATCGACTCGATTAGTTGTTTACTATAAAATTGTCATCAAATATTCATTAAAATGTATTAGGTAAAAGCAAACCAAACTTACATTTAATGCCACAAGTGCTAGAGAGACTAATTTGCTTCTTCTCGATTCCAGTGCCAATCTTAAAGGCAAGAAACACGTAGTTCGTAATTCGTGTGATGGATTTCTTAGTAAATTGTTTTGGGAACACAGTAAATCTAAAATTAAAATTGTTTTCTATTTGCATATTGAACAATAATTTAATGTTGATCTACCGTATGCTTCTTGTGCGCTTTGTCGTATTCCAATAAGCTTGGGTCCATTAGCTTCTTTAATTATATTTAATAACAAATCTTCCATATTATTTTATCTTGTTAAAATTTTTATTGGCGAATTAATAAAAACCGACTAGGTAACATATGGAAAAGCTCACGCTTAATACACCATTTAACATTGGGCATGCCCCAACATTAAATCAATAATGTGTAAACCAAGGTTGTATAATTATTACGCTCACTTCAATTCATGAAAATTTCGCCCGACTATTCACTGCAAGATAATAAAAAACATTATTTCAAATTAGATTAAAGAACGTTGGTGTTTTATCAAGTAGCAGTGCTGATAATGAATCCAGGAAGTTAAGTTTCCCAACCAACAGGTAGACCAGACGAATCTAGTTCTACCGCTACTTGAACATAATTTCATGAGTAGAGATGAGATTTTTAAATTCAAAAAAAGGTACTAAAAAGGTTCTAAAAAAAGTCATCTTAGGTCGTATAAATTCAAAAAAAGGTACTAAAAAAATGCTATTTTAGGTTGGTATTGTAAAGTTACGCGTTGCTGTAACATACAAATATTTTTGTACTTTGAAAATGACCTCTCTACATCGCACGATGTTAGAGGTATGCATTTATACAAAACCGCTTCCGAAGTGGAAATATTTTCTAAAATTACATTTTGATCATTGCCAGTAAAAATATCAAACAAATTTTTAACAGTTACATTATCCGGATTGCGATCCAATACTTTGTTTAATTTTTCAACCACTTTCTTTGCAATTGAACCACCGAACTGTGCCAACTCGTTTTTCAATTTAAAAAAATCATCCAAAGATGTTGCTAGTGGCAGCCTTCCATCAAAAAAAACAGGGATAAATGAAACCGGGAGCTTAGAGACCCTTGAAATAGCATTAAAAAGTATAGTTGCGGTATGGGCGTATGGGGCAGTAAACTATTACGTTTCGCCCCCAAAAAATCGCGTAAAAACAAAAAATAATCGATGTTACATGTACGAGAGACGAGCTGTATCTGCCGGTGCGAAATACTCGTTAGGGTCATTCATATTGCACGTACCGTCAACAGAATGAGCGACGCGCGGGAATCTCGTTAATTTTAGATGTAAATTTGCAAACTTCAAATTCGATTTACTCAAAATTTTGATTATATCTTCACTTGTGAAAATTATGTCAGTATACTATATAAACCTTCCTCTTTGCAATAGGAAATTTTCAATTTATTTGGAGTGGTCAACAATACATCATTCGACCCTAGTAGTGATATAGGAAGACAGTCATCATACGTATCTACATCCTCCTCGTACAGCCACTCCAGCCTATCGTCCACGACGCATAGCAGCTCCTCAGCCCGAACGGCAACCACACGCGTTGGTCGAACCCTGACCATAGGTGCTCGCGGGGCTGCATGCAGCGCCGACCTGTGCTTCTGAAGCTTCACACGCGAAGCAAAAGTAGATGCCGCACGTCTTGCAGCATCTGTTTTAGATTGTATTTAAAAGAGATGGGCAGTAGAAATCGTACGGCATCTGGGAATAGCCTGCATGTTTGAAATACACCGCGAGGCATTGCCGTAGCAGGCTAAAAGTTCGGTCTCTAGTTTTATAATACTAATATATTCGCTGAATTAAAAAGTTGACGTAAGATTTTCTTAAAAATCAAAAAATCAAGTTCTTACTTTGCTTGGGGACTTGGAATTAGCATCTATTAGCTATTTTTGACCACTATAAAGACAGCAAGGGATTATCTTGAGATATAACGATATGGCTGACCTGCATCACAACAGACCGCCTCAAATTTACAAACGTGATTGTGTGATCTGCCGCTTGCCTCAATGAATCTGAAATTATTGCTTTAAGATAACTGGAAGATTTGATTTACAATCATGTGCTATTTGATATAAAATCCAATGTGAACAAAAAATAGTTCCCTAATTGTAAAGGAACAATAAAACATAAGTTTAAATATTAGTTTATATTTGTTTGTAGTTATTATAATATATAAAATTACAAAAATTGTCGAAATTCAAATAAATTTACAAATTTATTGTTACAATCCTCCCAGGTCCAATATTAAATTGGTAGCATATGAACTCGGAATCTGAAATGTTAAAATTTATTAATATTTTTAATCGAGTACACTATTAAAATAATATTTAAAACGAAAAAATCAGACAATTAACTAAATATCTTCAGATATGTATCAAAGCGAGCTGGGTGTATCATCATTCATTTTGCAATTACTATTCTATCTTCATTTAACTAACAGAAGTAAGTTGTAAATTACCTCATAAAACACCATGTAAGTTTATTACAGGTGCAGGATTTCATTGTGAATTACCAAGTCAAAAACATTTTTGAGCATGGTTACTTTCATTTAAGATTACCCAAATATTAGTTTGCCATTCCTCAAGCGTCATTAAAAAAAATCTATAAATTAACACCGATCAATACAACTTGATAATCTTTTATAAAAACAACCATTTTCTAGAAGTAAAAATGAACTTGACACAAAAGTGCGTTTTTGAGTTATTAGCACCAAAATGTTTTAAATTTTGCACTCTTCAAATACAATGAACTAATGTTTATTTTGCCACGTAAAAGAATCTAATAAAATCAATTCAACTGAAGGTCTTTTATACCGGTTATATAAAATATAAATTAGAGTTGATAGCAAGAGGTTAATTAAAACTCGGCAAGGTGGTTCTATACTCAATTTCAAAAAAAGCGCTGCAATTTATATTTTAATAATTTAACTAATGTAATTAATTTTTAACCTTGAAAATGGACCAAAATAAACGGCCCGAAACGTTGGTTTAATAATTGAAACCATAAACAGACATATCAAGTCTCGCAGACTGAAATCAATAGTAGATAATAAAAATTAGTACCTGTGCTTTTCTTCATTTGAAGGTTCATCAACAAGGATATTTTGTCACACAATGTAAATCTGCAACATTTATAAACTATTAGTATACAAATATTATTCAACAGTAATACTTAAAAACTCAAATTTAAATTCAGATAATATAACAAGTTCTCTTCAGATATGTATCAAAGCGAGCTGGGTGTATCATCATTTATTTTGCAATTACTATTCTATCTTCACTGAACTAAAAACCGCTTTACATCTATATGTTTTCTCATAGCCTATCACCCATAAGAAAAAACATACGTAAAAACATAGCAAAACATAGGTACTCTTTCAGAATAGAACGTCGTCTATTCTGCTATGAGAAAACACAGAACATACTAACGAAAGGTGACGAACATACACGCAGATAGTTGTCAAAGTTGAAAAAAGAAAGGTTAGGTATTGTGCTGTGTAAACATTGATATGAATTTATTATTTCATATTAATTTATTTTAGAAAAAAATTGTTTGAAATGAAAAAATTTTGATTTAATGTAATAAGGTACGTGAGCTGATTAAGGCCCGGCATTAAATAAAGCCCACTGCCACCAAAGTTGAAGTGTATTTTAAAATAAGATATATATTATACCAATATATTCTTATTTTAAAATACACTTCATTTGACTAGGGATTATTAGCTTAGTTCAGACGATTATGCTTTTATGACGAGACGTCAACTTTGGTGGCAATGACTATAGTCAAGTGTGTAAAGCTGACTGCTTATAAAAATCTGTCGCAAAAGATCGTAAGTATTTCAAAAATTTTGCTAAATGTCAATACATTTTGTGGTTTATTATAACTATAGTAACATTATTTATCTTCCGAAAAATAAAAATGACAAATTAATATTCAAATTTTTGAACTTTACTTATTCTTTTAAAAGCTAACCATTTATCTAATACATAGCCGTTGGGCTTTATTAGATGCATACAAATTTGCATTATAAATTTTGATTAAATGCCAAAAAAAAACGAATCAAAATTTATTTACAAAGCGCTCTCCAGACCAATAGACCAACTACCAACATCAACAGCCACACCATCAGCCAAATGGTTTTGTAGTGTATGTGAAAAGGACAGTATTGAAGACATGAGACAGTGATTTTGAATGTTGGTAACTTTTTAAACCTAATATTGCCCAATGAGACTTTGTTTTGGTGTTTACAACAATTTTATAAGTAGTTTAGAGAACAATGTTTAGTTTTTGTATTAATTTTAATGTATTTTTGATTCGGGCCTTAATAAACACCGCACCACATAATAAGGCCCAAAATTAGATTTGTTTTTTGTTATTTATATTAATTTTATGAATTCAAAAAATTTTATTTTCAGTCCAGTATAAAGTAAAGATTTTATCCTAGTTGTGCATTTCAATATCTCCATAAATAAAGCTATAAAACCATTTATGCCCGATTTCTTCACGTTTAGACAAAGTTCCTGACAACTAACCATAAGTTAAGTTTATCTCACGGACAAAAAAAAAGATTTTCTTCACTCTAATGAAAGTAGGCGTCAAGTAAAGGATAGATAACTTAAAGTTGACTTGGCAACACAGCATTGTATGTCATTAGTTTATGCAATAACCTAACTTTTAAGTGCATCCGTGACATGAAGAAAACCAAAATTTGTTTTAATTTACAGACATCTATCGAATCAAGTTGTCCCCAAGATAACTATAGATTAAGTTTAGTGAAGAAATCGCACATTAGTACGTTAAGTGGGCTTTAATCAGCTCACGTACCTTAAATAAATTTTATTAAGTTAATAATTTTTTTTAATTTGGTTACCTTCTGAAGTACAATAAATTTAATATAACCTTATTTGTTATAAATAATTGTTACTATTATTCATTAGAGAATACGAGAGAAATCATGTAAATCTTGAGTTTGCTAATTCCAAATGAAATGAAAAATTATCTCATAATACACCATGTAAGTTTATTACAGGTGCAGGATTTCATTGTGAACTCTCAAGTCAAAAGCATTTTTGAGCATGATTACTTTCATTTAAGATTACCCAAATATTAGTTTGCCATTCCTCAAGTCGTTGCCATTTTCTAAATTCTGTGGGGCTAGGTAAAAGGAACTTGAGACAAAAGTGCGTTTTTGAGTTATTAGCACCAAAATTTTATAAATTTTGCACTCTATAGAGGGTTTTAGAGAGAGTTTTATACCGGTTATTCGGCAAGGTGGTTCTATACTCAAAAAAATTTCATTTTATACGAAATTCTAATACGAATCAACATGTTTTTGATGGTTTGTGAAAAATTGAGTTTCTTGACTTTTACCGAATTGCAAATAATAAGTTTATAAGGAAATCTAAAATGAAAGGAACCATGATTATATTGTACATAATAAACTAGGTATATCGTGCCCTTATTGTATTGGCTCTTAAGTTTTTTACAGTAAGAATACGATATTAGTGTATCATATCAAGTCTTGCAGACTGAAATCAATAGTAGATAATAAAAATTAGTACCTGTGCTTTTCTTTTCTTCATTTGAAGGTTCATCAACAAGGATATTTTGTCACACAATGTAAATCTGCAACATTTATAAACTATTAGTATACAAATATTATTCAACATTAATATTTAAAAAAACTCAAAATTAAATTCAGATAATATAACAAGTTCTCTTCAGATATGTATCAAAGCGAGCTGGGTGTTATCATCATATTATAGAACAAAAAAAGATTTGTAGACCAAAATTAATACAATTTGTAGGAAATTGCAGGCAATTATTGCAACTAAATTTACACTCTTGTAAACCAAAATTGCCAAGTGGTCTACATTTAAATTATTAACAACTAAAAATTGAAACTTACTGCAGAAAAGTGAGATTCTTCATCGTGTACCAATAGGCTGCAATTACGACCCAATTTCAACGCCAACCTGAAAATTAAAGTACAAATTAAAAAACAAGCAAAGCACAAATCGATACTTACCAAGTATGTCTAATTGGCATATCATTATTATTTAAGGATGAGGAACTACAGTAGCACTAGAATTTGGTTAAATAAAACTAGACTTTTTAATAGCGAAAATGTTTATTTTACATGATAAATTATACAGTTTCTTGTACAGGTGGTTCGTAACCTTCGGGACGATCTACTGCAACACCAGCTTCGCCGGGTTCAGCAGCAGCTCCTCTACCGCCATCACCATGTAATTCTAACAATTTCGACAATTCAAAACGCGGTTTCTTCAAAACTTTTACCTATAATGACAAAAAACAAATATGTACCGTTTACTTTAAAAATTTTAAAGTTTAATAATACCTTACGAATGTACACATCATGTAAGGGATATATTCCTTGGCAGGCTTTTTCGATATCCTTTGCTATAGAATCGGGAAGCAATTTGTTGACTACTTCTTTTAAATCGCTGTGAGTTATATCACGAGCAATAATTTCCACCATCTTCTTACGAATAGCTCGAACCTGAAAAAGATTACATTTTGAACACCTTCCAAAAATTATGTACATAATGAAGATCAAAACTCATAAAATTATATCAAAAATGTATCATAGCGGCGAGCTGTATTATCTTCATAATATTTAATTTAAAAATTGTAATAACCACAAACAATACTAACTTGGGTGTGTTGAGCATAGCACGTTTTCTTCTGTGAAAGTTGATCTTTGTTGGTAAATCCAATGCAAAATACCCTAAGCAAATAACCATCTGTTGTTTTGACGTCGGTGGATGCTTCAATCAAAGTTTGCCATTTTTTCACCATGGATCGCAACTTGTCGGTTGTTAAATCCATACCGTGGAAATTAGTCAATACATTCCTTCCTATAATAAACATCGTTAAAAAGTAATTAGCAAGAGAAATAAACAACCCACCTTGCACATCTTCGGCAATCAGTTTGAACTTTCGATAAGAACGTTCGGCATCTGTATCGTTTTGAAGATCGGCCAACGAAACTTCAAAAACTCGACCTTTTAAACCTTCCGATGCAATTTTTGTGCCCTGAGTTCTGTTCACCAAAGTTTTTCCAACTTGACGATTGGTGAACATGGAAGGTGCCTTCACATCGTACCAATCCTTACGGGTGAAAGGATCAACGCTAAAAAAGCGATAAAGTAAATAAAAATATAGTTACATAGAGAAGCATAACCTAGATTTGAAAAATTAAGCACGTTTAGTACTACGAAAACGTCCAAAACGAAAATATCATCTCAAATCACGTGTTAGAAAAAAGACCGAAATTCAATTTTTCGAAGCAATTCCTCAAAATAACATAAAATTCGCATTGTAAAGTTAACCGCAAGTAACAAGCCAACACGAGTTGCGATTTCAAATCGCCCAATATTTTAATCATCGTGGTATTTTTCAGACATTCATGAATTGCAACGTATTCACGCACGTGTTCTTTACTAAAAATTATGAAAATTTTTACTTACATCTTCTTCTTTACACCCTTTTTGCCTCCTTTCGATAAACCTTTATTTTTTCCAACGGCCATGTTGAACAATTTGTACGTAAAGAAAGATTGAACTTCTGAAACACGTTTGCTGGCTGGGCGCTATGCACACAAGCGCTATCTTCACACCATTTTAAAACGTCAAGCGCCATCTGGTTTTAATATAGCGATCGAATTTAAAATTTCACTTTTGTTTTTTTTAGATTTTGATTAAGAATTAAGACTTTCTCTCCAATATTTAAAGGACCAGTTCAAAATGGTCAATGTTCAAATCCTTAGTTTTGAGTAGGTTTTTGGTAGTCTTTGGTTTAAAGGGGCGATGACGTTTATGGTTTTGACGTGAATACGTCTATAAAATCGGTACCGTGTTTAAAAATTTTTTATTAAAAATGTGTAACGAAAATTGTGTGTGTGTATGAAAAGTGTAGAAATGATAAATTTCGAATAAATTTCAGCAAAAGCTTGGAACGAAAACGGGTATCCTGCGACGACGTATTCACGTTAAACCATACGGCCATATGTCCCCGAACATAGCCTACTTTTTTAAGTCTTTTTGGACACCGAACATAACTCGTGTATGATTGCAAATCAGTTGTCACCTTGCATTGGAGCAATATTGTCAGCTTGATTTATATAGTGCACTTAGGGGTCATCCATTAATTACGTAAGGGTTTTTTGGGGGGAGGGGGTATTGGATATCTTACGGACCCTTACGTAGGGGGGGAGGGGTCCGACGTACTTCTTACGTAAGTTTCTTGAAATATGTTTTTAAATTAAATTTAAAAATCAAAAATAATTTTTTCTTTTTATGTTGATAATTATATCCAGGTATAATGGAAATACTATATATTGAAATATATAGTACTTAAAAATCATTAAAAATAGTGGGACAATAGTGTGAATTTTAGAAAATGGCATCAAACTTTGGCGATCTTCACGAACGGTTTTTCATCTATTTATTTATATAATATAATTTTAATTTAAATTTTTGTATTTATCATTATCTATATAATATATTATTATTCATATTTTATAAATATAAGGGGTGGGGGGGGGGTCAAAATTAACTTTCTTTTAAATAATCCTTACGTAAGATGTGGGGGGGGGTTGCCACAATCTTACGTACCCTTACGTGGGGGAGGGAGGGGGTCCAAAATTACAAAAATCATCCTTACGTAATTAATGGACGGTCCCTTACGTAATTTCTAAATTAATAAAAAAAATGCCGAAAAGCAGACCCGGTTTGTCACGTATGCCAAAGAGAAGTAAGAAGGCTAAAGCAAAGAAAAAATATCTACTTTACCTGTCCATCTGATTATTTTAATTTAGATAGCGAGGGGAGAGTTTAAAACTAATACTGTTTTAATTTTAGGTATGACACCCTCACGTATGTCTATTTATTAATATTTTGTTCTATAATTATTAAATGTTGATAAATTTGAACAATTCGGCGCTGAGCCGTGCTACAAAGAACCCATGTTATTAAAATTTGTTGTCTGCGTGTTTGTTTGCTTGTTCGCTATACGTTCCTAGACCCTTTGACCGATCTCAACCAAATTTTGCACAGTTATTCTGTAGGTCCAGGCGCAACTATTCGTGCATAAATGGAGAAAAAATTCGCGCGGGGAACAAAGTTATTCGCGTTTTTCGATTTTTTATTGATACACCCTATACGGATACCTGGTAAACCCTTCGTTTGCCAGGTAGAAAACCCTTACTTTACCTGGCCATTCTTGCTCATTAATACGCTTTCACTAGGTGGTGCTCTTAACACTCAAAAAAATTTGCTCAAGAAGTAAATCAAGAATCCGTGCATTAAATTAAGAATCTTGAAAAATTCTTGATTCTAAGAACTTATTACAAGAAGAATAGTTGAGTTTGCGGTCAATTAAAACAAACGAATAGTTTGTCCGACGTTTCGGGTTCTTTATTAACCCATTTTCAAGGCTATCAAAATATACAAAAATTAATACAAAAATATAAATGATAAAACGAGAATATTGAAAATATTGAAAAATGTTAAATGGGATACTAACCCAGAAGGAAGAAGGAGGTAAGAGAGTCATCTCCAATGGACGACCCTACCACGTCCATTGGAGATTACTCTCTTACCTCCTTCTTCCTTCTAGGTTAGTATCCCATTTAACATTTTTCAATATTTTCAATATTCTCGTTTTATCATTTATATTTTTGTATTAATTTTTGTATATTTTGATAGCCTTGAAAATGGGTTAATAAAGAACCCGAAACGTCGGACAAACTATTCGTTTGTTTTAATTGACCGCAAACTCAACTATTCTTCTTGTTATTAATTATGGAAGGTCAACAAAATAATACTATTAATCTAAGAACTTAAGGTAAGTGACCCAAATTCAGACAGTGTCCTAAATTCAGACATATTTCTGTTTATTCAGTTAAAATAAGAAATTTACAATATCCAGATATATGTTAACACATCTGTTGGTACAATTTAACATTGATTCTTTCAGTAAAAATTCGTTTCATATCATACCGACACCCTAGCGATAAGTAATATAACCTAATAGTTGGATGGTGTTTGAAAGTTGTGTTTTGTGTTCCTCTACTAAGAATTTCTAATAAGGTAAGCAGATTTTAACTATTACTTTATGTACCATAAGACACCACTTATTGAGAAAATTAGAATAAATTTTGGTTGTGGTTGAATATAAAGGCTTTAAATTTTCATTTCCACTGGGTTTCATGTCAGGGTAATCACAGAATTAATAAATTTTAATGTTGTCGGAATTAGGTACAAACAAATGTGTGTGTTTCGTAAATCAGACACTGGGTGTCGGATATGTGTACATGAGATATGGAGTGGATATGGTTTTATTTCTTTCTTTTCGCTTAGATTAACATAAGTCTATACCGTTTTAAATAGTAGAGTTCCTTTTAGAGCTTGTATCCAAATTCCGACACAGGTGTCAGAGTTAGGGACTTCACCTGTCTGAATTATGTTCAATTTATGTAAACGGGTATTCTCTGTTATTTTTACATTTAATAGATATTTATCATTGCCATTAATTATTATTATTTATCATTGCAATCTTTGCTTTAGTTACAGAATGTCGGCAAAAAAAAATTGCAAATATAGCAAAGATGATTTAAGACGGGCTTTGGATGCCATAAAAAATGGCACACCGTGTTTAGCTGCGGCGAAACAATATAACGTCCCGAGGACTACGCTTATTGGGAAGATACAGGGCATTTACCCGGAAGAATGTCGTAGCGGAGCACCTTCAGTACTAACTGTAAATGAAGAAAACCTATTAGTTCAATGGATCATTAATATGGGGCGCATGGATTTTCCTGTAACCAAAGATCAATTTATTGCTCGACAGTGTTTGTCTTCTGGTAAAAAATTTAAAGCGTTCTAACAATTTTAGAAATGGAAGACCAGGTCGTCACTGGTATGAATTATTTACTAAAAGGCACCTTGAAATTAGTGAACGAATAGCACAAAACTTATGCGCATCGCAAGAAAAAGAGGATAGAAAGAGAAAAAGGGAAGAGAATCAGAAATTGCGAAAAGAAAAAGTAAAAAAACCTAGGAAACAAATTATTCGGCAAAATAAACAAAAAAACACAGATGAAGATGGGTCAGATAATGAAGAAGTCCCCTCAATTCGGGATAATGATGAAACAGAAAATAATCAAATTGAAGATGAAGGTAAGAAACAATTTTACTTGTAAGTATTTAACTTAATTTTACTATACAACAATTATTTAACAGGTAATGGAGAAGTGGAACCCACATTATTTGTTAAAGACATAAAAATTGGTGATTTTGTAATTGTCAGCTATTTTGAAGATTATTATCCAGCACAAATTACAAATAAAAATACTGAAAAAGTGTTAGCTAATGCAATGGCTAAGACTGGTGCATGGTGGAAATGGCCAAATAATATTAAAGATGAAATTTGGTATGATAATCATGAAATCGTCAAGAAGATCAAGCCTCCTGTGGAAATAAATAAAAGGATTTTTTTTGCTGTTAAAGAGTTAGAAAACAATATTATATTATAACGTTAGAAATCATTTATACTATTTTTTTTGTATTAAACTTTTAATGATAAATATTTAAGTGATTTTATTTTTTGTCGAAATAATGTTCCTCAAATGTCTGATTTAGGGTCTCTGTCAGAATTAGGTTCCCTGATATGTCTGATTTTGGAACAAAATGCACTCTTACTGTCGGAATTAGGTGATTTTGGGATGGTTCTAATAAATATATAAATTAAATTAATTTATCAAAGTTTTATGATAAATAACTGCTTAGATCTCCTTAGAAATAATTATTAATTCCAGAAAATTAAAACTGGTCAACGTCACTGAATAATTATTAATTACATTAAATAAAATGTAACGTGAATTCCTAAAGGTGTCTGAATTTGGGCCACTTACCTTACTTCTTATTTTTTACATTTTGGTATTAAATCAAGAACGCTATTCTTATTCTTGCAGTACTTTATTAATTTAAGCTTAATTTTGGAAACAAGAATGACGTTCTTAAATCAAAGAATACAAGCTAACACGTTAATGATATCACTTTTGTTACTTTTTCGTTCAAAAACATAAATTATAATGCAATTTTAAGCATTTTTATCTTCGCTATCGTAATACAAAAATTGTCCTCTACATGAAAAGGCATATTTATAAAAAATATTTTACACACGTTTTATTTTATTTTGTTTTTTAAGGGTATTCGTTACTCTGCTCATTTTTAGGCACAAAAATTTTATAATAGTTGACGTTATTATAATTCATAATTATATAATATACATTATTGCAAATTTATATTTTAGCTGCGAAAATCGCATGGCATGGTAACCAATTCTCGACTTTAAGGTTTGGACAAATGCCGTAAGCTTTATTCGCTGTATACTGGGCCAACTCCCTTTTTTGCTAAATTTTCTTCCTAAATAACAATAATTTACATTATGTTCATTATGTACATTATAAATCAGTGTTAAATTAAAATAAATAAAACATTTTCTGAAATGTTTCTCAGATCAATTTTATATTATGAATTATTTAAAATAAATGCATGTTGCAGAAAAGGGAGAAACACGTGTCAGATATACTTTTTTACAAGCATTATAATTTATTACATTAACCAGTATTTATTTAAAATAATTTATAACCACGTGTAATTTTTATTTAAATTAAGACAAATAAATAACTGTTATTAATTAATAAAAACAAAAAAAAATACAAGCATTATAATTTATTACATTGAATTGAATTGATGGCAAAATTTTTTAATTAAATTTGAAAATTTTTTAACTGCTTAATTTTAAAGAAATCTTTAGTTTTTGGTAGATGTTGCTATTTTTAAACACTAAACTTTGTAGGCTCTTGCACGAATATTTTAAAAATTTTGCTGAGCCACATCGCTTGAATTAATATCAAAATTTTTAATTAAATTTGAAAAATTTTTAACTGCTATTATTTGCGCGCTTGTTTATAATGCTTGATTGTGAAATTTTTTTTAATTTTTGATAAATGTTGCTATTTTTAAACACTAAACTTTGTAGGCTCTCCACGTGTAATTTGAAAATTTTGCGAGTCACTCGCTAAATGTATCTTATAGATACATGTATGATTTGTACGATACTCCATTGCAATCAAGTAAATTAAATATTTATTATGTATGCCACGAAGGTATTAAACATGAAAATTTTATTCTGTCCCAAATAGAATGCAAATGTGTTGCTATTGAGCATAAAAAAGGTTATGCAGTTTTTCCAATTCTTCATCAAAGACGTTAACGTGAATACCGAAAATGTAAAATTGTAAAATAAAAATGTAAAATAAAAAATGTAAAATACGTTATTTAATTTTATCATTTTAATATTATTGTAGCCCGCCTGTGCTAGCTAGTCTTTTATAATTTAAAATTCGAATTAGAAAATAGGATTTTTATGACTATTTAAAATGACAATAGTCAAGCACGTCCAGATAGCACAGATGTTACAGCGTTAGACTCAATACCTGTGGGTCCTAGGTTCAAATCCCGGTGGAGCCGTAAAGAAAATCTAAGTATATATAATTAATATTTCAACTTAATCAGGATTTTACAGATATGCAAAAACAACACATCGAATCGAGCTGGTAGAAAAAGTAAGTAGTACGTGTATAAATAAATTTAATATTTAGAATTTAATCAGGAATTTACAGATATGCAAAAAACAACAGGACGCAATATGATGAATACCACCAAAATTACCATAAATAAGTAGTAAAATTTAAAATAATGAAATTGTACAGAAGTGATAATAGATAAATTGTCAAGTAAAATAATTGAAATAATAATAATTTTTATTATTTTTTTTATGTGTTTTAAGACTGGTCATTCTAAATTAATAACTTCTTAAATCTTGGAACCAGAATGTGTTCGCTTTGAAATAAACCTCGGGTGTGATTAGCATAAATTAAGAATGGGCATGTTTAAATAGAGGATGCCTGCTTAAGTATTAGGGTTTCTACAACCCTAATTAACAATAAGCTTGCCATTCTTAAATTATTCTCGTTTCAAAGTACCCGGCATGATTGGGTCAATTTCCAGAACGTTTGTTCTTGATTTAAAGTTCGTTATTCTAGCTGGTAAGAATGGATTTTTTTGAGTGAATCTATCATATAAGTGTACTGATTGATGGCCAAAAATCTAAATATATTTTTTAAAAGCGATCAGTTATCCCATCACCCTGTAGTGTACTGAAAGTGGTTGTATTTTTTAAAAGCGATCAGTTATCCCACCCTGTATGTACGGAAAGTGGTTGGTTGGCATAATACTATAATAACCACTTACAATCACGGACTAGCAGTCAAGGCAGCCGAAGGCATATAAATATAATCTATTATGGTCCTCCCTGTGAGGCCGAACAACTATGGCCCTCGCGGATATATTATGGTCCTCCCCTGTGAGGCCGAAGGCCGAACAACTATGGCCTTCACGGATCTATTATGGGTCTAGACGGCTAAGGGCAGCCGAAGGCCGCCCGTGCCAGCTATTAGTGTCATAATAAACGGGCCGACTTGGTTTACTTTTTAAACGTGGTTAGGTAAAATTCAAATAATATGGGTTAAACTTTCCCGTCTACCGGTGTTTTTTTATAATTATAATTAGTCATAAACAAAAGCTATTGAGACCAGCGCCGTAATAGCAAGCTCTTCTGGCGCCTGAGGCAAATTTGGGGTATATGCGCCCCCCCCCTCCCAAAAGATTCTTATCATTTTGATAATTTTATACCATTATTTATTGGATTTTGTCGAGGTTTAGCTACGGCGCAGCGCTGACTTAGAGTAATGAAAACAAATGGATGCTTATCAGGAACTCATTTAGGACCAGGGGGTCTGGGGGGTATAGTATACCCCCAGGTACACTTAAATTATTGCGAAAGAAAAACTTTCACTTTCTCGGTATTAAGACGGTACTGGGATAGTTATGAAAAATATCACCTGCTGTCCTCCCCCTCCCGGATTACAAACGAAAATTGCAAAAGGTTCAACGAAAAATGATAAATTTTGATGGTTCTCAATAATGGCAGGTGTACCTGGGGGGTATATATTCCATACCCCCCAGACCCCCCGGTCATGTGCTATCGATTTTTATCGTTGGGAACTTCTGAAGATCTTATATAAAATACGCACAGTATGTCAGAATCGTCGTTTCCATGGTAACGTAACGCAATACCCCCGTCCCCGAATATGAAGACTATTTTTATCGGTAGGAATTTTTCTTTTCAATTTAAATATATTTGAATAATTGTGTCGAAGATAATGTGATATTTTTGCCGGTTACCCAGTCAGTTAAAGGGAAATGAAGAAGAACGCGGGGGTTGGAATCAACTTTCCTAAAATCCCTTGTCTTCTCCTAGTCATTGCACCAAAATTGAAGAGGAGAAAATACCCTACAGAACGAGGTTTCAGAATTTACTTCAGATCTAAAGTAAATCCTGAAACCTTGTTTTTGTTCACCATCGATGGTGACGTTTAAATGTACGAATTTTTATTCAGAATAAGAATTATTCAAAATTTTTTTCCCTATTTTCTCTTGATTGAATTGATTCTCTTGACTGAATTGTTTTCTCTGGATTTTCTTTTTATTTCATAAATACTTAGTATGATGTAGGCAAATTTTTTTAATCTGTTTTATAGAGAATTTTGTACTCTTTAATTTTGATCTGATGATAATTTTCATTAAAAATGAAAGTAAGCGAGTTATAGACGAAAAACTACTGTAGAGGATTAAAGTGCCCATTTGAGGAAAACGCTAGCAGGGAATTTTAGGCGATGCGATGTTGCAAATAAAATCGTGGTCAAATTTGAATATATGATTCCCCCCCCCCCCCCAATGATTCTTATGTTTTTGAAAATTTTAAAATATTACACTGCCCAACAGCCATTTTGGTGACGGAGAAGTAAGAACTGAATTTAAATATGTTTGATGCCCTAATTTCAAAAATGTCTTTTTTTCGTAGCAGCTCTAGTTTTTTGGATACGCGGTCTTCTTCTTAAAGTACCGTATCCGCTCAGCGAACGTTGGTTATCAACTTGACCGAAGTCAAGATGACTTAACTAGGGAAAGAAATTTAATGGGGTGGTTTCCCGTTGCCTTCCCCATAGCCCACAGATTTATATTGGGCTTGAAGATCACAGCAGTATATCCGGCGCGACTAGGTATAGAACCACGGTTTCCCGCTCGCTAGTCTGCCGGTGTAAGCTTAACGCCACACTGCTGGTTTTTTTTACCGCGGTATTCGATACGCGCGGTAATCGATTGTATAGTTTTAATAAAAGGTGAAAATAATAAGAAAATATTTTTACAGGTCAAAACCAAAATTTTGCAGGTAAAATTAAACAGCCTTAACTAAAAAGTTCAATTTTTCGAACAAAAAGTCCTCGGTGGCGAAGGACACGTCGTAGATCATTCATTCGCCAGACCAAGGGCGTAAGCTGTCAATACTTGTATAATATTCGTCACACACATAAATTAATAATATTAATATGCTTTTGTCACCATAGTAGGTAGGACCCGATGTTTTGTAAGCTGAAAGGACGAACACGAAATCATCTATTTGGGACCACTGAGTAAATGGAATAAGATGACGTCATTTCGATATGGCCGGCCGTTAAAATATGACTAAAACTAATTTTTTTTACAACATCATTTTTTTAATATTACAGATTTATTTAGCAAAATTGTTTTGTACAAAATAACGTGAGTATTAGTGGTTGTTTGTGGTAGTGCTTTTTTGAATATTTACAATATAAATGTTATTGGCGCACAATTTTCTAAAAACTAGAATAGATACTTGTTTTTATAAAATCTTGATCGAGTATTTTAATTTCTTGTTTGTGCTTGCTTTTAATTTTATATTATAAAAAGGCCGTAGACATGTGGAAGTATATTTTAAATAAGTAGGTGGCTAGTTCTAAAAATATCTTTGTGACTCCATTTACTTTCTTCATCATAGACTAGGCTATAAATGTATGAAATTGTCGAGTATTTTTAATATAGTAAGTACTATTTTTATTTTGTTTGCAGATTTTGTATAAATTAAAAATCCAAGTAGGTACTATGATTTTATGGTACAATTATTACGACCGTTGTTATTGAACAAAATTAAAAATGCCTGTGTTATCGCCAAGAAGAACTAATGCTTCTCCTTTAACTGGATCGTACAGATCGACATTTAGTTCATCTACTATCGACCGACCTTACTATAGTTCTTCTAATTCTTTTACTCCACGTATAAACACTTATAGCGAAAGATTTAGTTCACGAAGTTATGTAGACTCTGACGGTCGAAAAGTATTCTCGAGGTAATATTTAATATAATATTATTTGTTGGATTTTATCATAAATAGTAATAAAGAACCGCGGTGGTCATTAACAAATTGGAAATTAATTTGGAAAAATATGCATGTTAGTAATTATTTATTAATTAAATGATGCCCCCGGAGAAGTCTCGACTTGTCGGGGGCCACACGAGAAGTGACCAACGTATTGAAATTATTTAATGTTTTTAGACAAAGCAGTATAACGGAAGATGGTATTACGACAAGATACAAGGAAGAAAGTAGAGAGGGAAGTTTAAGAAGAGATTCGATATCACGTGATTCTGGTATTAGTTCGGTAAGAGAAAACTCAATTGCAGACACATCTCGACGTGACAGTTCTGTATCACGCGGTGGCGGCGAGGCGAGACATCTTTCTGTAATCAATGTGGCAGAATCTGTCGCGGAAATGCGTGATAAATATTCGCCTTCCAATTATGTGCCGGCATGCATGCGTAATAAAGATGCTATATCTAGATCGAAAAGTATAAACGATATTGGAAAGCCTCCGGTTGAACGTAGCGAAAAGAATTTGTCGAAATATAAGGTAAATGATAGCTTAAATTTTAGTAATGGCTTAAGTGTGGTGACAAATTTATCTAACAATACTAACAGTCTAGAAAAGATGTGCGATAATGCTTTAAACGAAGACGATAATGGAAATAGAGCGTCGGTGGCAGAAATTAGGAAACGTTTTGATCAAAATGTTGCCTATGCTAAAAATTCAAAGAGGGATTTGGTAATTGAGGGTACGGGAATTAAAATATCCGATAATGTGTTTAAGAAGCAAGACGTGGATGGAACGACAAAATTGAAAATGCCTCATAACGACATTTTGACAGTTGGTAAGAAAGGCGATGATTTAATATGTAACGGTCATTCGATGGCAAAGGGAGATAAAATTGTCGACGACGACAAGGAGAACGAAAGGAGTTTGAGTTTTTTGAATGGCGTTTACGACAAGAGGCCCACAAAATTTTTTAAATTGGAACTCGAGCACAAAAGTGGCGGCAAACAATCCCTCGATGACACTTGCGTCAATAAATTATTACAAACAAGTGACAATTCTGTCGAAACGGAAAAGTTAGTTGATGTCATCGAAGCGAGTCTTGACAGTTCAACTCAAAAATGTCCAGTTAGCGATGCAAAAATATTAGAAAACTGTTCAAAATTGAATGTGTTGGATGAAATTGACGATAATTTGCAAATAGATACAGAAAATAATGCAGATAGGCAAGATTTGTGTCGAATTTTTAATCGTACCAATAATTTTTCATCCTACATTACCAGTAGAGATTTACTGCAGCAAGGCGATGTTCAATTCGACCGAGAGACCCAGATGATGAGTAGAAACGATTCATCGATAATTCATGGAAGTGATATGGAAAATCGAAATTTTGTTAGTGAAAATAGTCATTATTACCAATCGTCTAAAGTTAATAATGTAAGTAAGCCGCATTTTTTATTGTTGGATTTTTTTTGTGTAAAGTGTGTTGGTGTTTTTGTTTTTAATTTGTTTATAGCTTGTATTGAGGTTAAAAAAAGAACCAAAAAGAATGTGTTTTGCAATCGTACAAGGTGCTGTATTATATTATGTACTATTTTAACAAATAATTATTGCTTTTATCATAATGTCCGTTCGTCAATTTTCTCATACGGTTGGTGTCGGCAAAAGACAAACCTTGGTATGTAATGTCACTTAGTTATGTTAATATTTCATTATTTATTTCAAAAATGCCATTACCGCTATGTTTTTAGTTCATACGATACACCAATTTGTTGTTGCATAACAAATTTGTAAAAATAGAAATTCAATCGGCCATTTTTCATTCGTTCATTCAAGTTTTAGTATAATTTATTTTTACAAATTGCCTTTTCATTAAATGAACTTTATTTTATTAGATTTCATATGTAGGCTATTTTGGTCAGGTGCATTCATTTTAGCATTATGTGCATTTATTTTAGGAATATTAGAATCTAAAAAGCATACTCGACTTAATTTTAACCAATATTCACATTTTTGTATTACTGTTAAGGTACGTTAAAAAATCCCACTGTAATAAAAGCTCACTACTTACCGTTAAATTATACTTTTAAAATATATTTATTTTAAAACCGGCGCTAACTTGTGCTTTTAGTAAAACGATTTAAATGGTTACACTTTTCATGCGTGACATTTTTCGATTTTCGTCAAGTATTTGCTTGAAAGTTTTTTTGAGCTTCGCGACGCTCCCCACATCATTTAGTCTTGACCCACTTTTAAAAACTTCACTCCACATTTGGAAGAAAATCGCGTCATGTGTAACAATTGCAACCAGTTGTATTGTTTTACCGGACACCGACAACTGCCAGGTGCCAGAAAAACTTGTTTTGGTAGTAGGGAGTTTGAATGAAATTTACGTGGTTTATCGCGTTTTGTCATTGAATATCCGATAAGAACCGTTACACGTACAACAATGAATACCCACCTCTTAAATTCCACCAGCGATTCTTACACAACATGTCGGCAATTCGGGTTATTCTTGTTTCTACATTGTTTACATTTTTACAATCGTGTACTCTTATAACAATTTTCTTTTAAACTACAGAAGTAGTAGAAGCGTTTCGCCATCTTAGAATTCTGGAAACTCGATAAAGGTTTGCCAACAATCGACCGTTTTTCATAACTTACACTTTGCACACAAAGCATCGATATGCCACTGTACATAGTTTTTTATTCAGGCAAGAACCTTATTGGCAGTTGAGAGTAGTAATAAATTTTTTAAAATTATTTATGTCATTTTTTGTCAAAAAAAATTTTACGATACCATAAAAAGGACCCGACAACTTTCTCTAGTATCACTTGTGGCTGCCTATTTGAGGGACATTTAGTCTGTAGTTATCTACGCTTTATGAATGTGAAAAACATTTTATTAGTTAGTTTAGTTTTAGCTTTATTAAGTTTTTTAAAAACTTTTCTTAACTACAAAATTTTAATTTACAATCTTAAGCAGACGTAGCCCAATGTCGCACAATATGAAAACATCAAAACGTCTCCCGAACATATTATGTATACACCCTCACCTTAAAAGAATTCAAACTATGGATAACCTTAACCTCATTTGGTAGGTTATTGAACATAATCAACTCCCTATTTAGTTTATCACATTCTGTGTTTTCACCAGCCTTAACTCTATCTACTCGAAAATCATTTGTATTTCTTAAATCCGGATTATGTACATCTCGGACGTAAGTTCAGTTTTTTGACAAATATGCAGATAACAAACCATTCTTCATTTTAAACACAAAAATCAGAATTTTTTTATTTTATTCTCTGTCAAACACTTCGCCATTTCAAATTACTCAACATAATCCTGCCAGGCTATCACATCTTAATATTACTCTCATTTCCCTTTTCTGCAGTATTTGTAATCTGTGAATATCACCATCATTGCACATTAGTATTACAATAATCATACAATGGCAACACAATTGTATTATAAATATTAAGGGGGTTACCTACTGTGAACAGTCATTTTCAAGCTGATTTTTAGGAATTATTTTTAGGATAGTGGTTGATAATCGCGTATACTAGGGCCGTACAGAATACATTCTTCGGCTTCGAAGAAGTAAAATTCGGCACTTATTTCTTCTTTTGTGGCAGTTCTCGCCTTTTTGGAATAGTAAGACGCTCGGTGATTAGACAGTATGATGCGGCCGCCGTCTCTCTTATATGCGTAAATTTTGGCCTTCTCGCCGATTTTTACATAATATCTGTACGAATACCTCGGTTTTTATCCCGTCTTTATTTACAAAAAGACGTGTATTTTTTAGGAGCTCAAAAGTCACTGAAATTTTCCTATCAAAACTTTTTTTTTTTATTAAAGAATCAACATATTTTTGTAACTCATATTATTTTGTCAGGTTTTACTGAAAGTAGTTTATTTTGAAAACTTTTAAAATAAAAATTAGCATAATAAATTAGTCAAAATAGATTAAAAAAACAAACAATTTTAGGGATTTTGTACCTAACATTATTTGTTTGTGTAAGATATGTGTCAGTTGAAAAGCTTGTATACTAACTGTACCCATAAAAAACATAGCAGTAAATTAGTTAACAACCCCAGATGTTCCTGGGGGGTTTCAATTTGTAAGAAAAAACTTTAAGCTCCTTTTTCACAATCAATTCGATTTTAAGGGTGGACTAAAACGTCGATTTTTAATCATTTTCTTTTTTAACAATTTTTAAATTTTTTTTTGTTTTTTGGATTCCTAAAGACAATTACAAACAGCTACAATTTATATTTGTTAAATTTAGTTTTGTATATTTTGTATAAAGTACAAAAAACAAACAGTAATTCCGTTTTAAAATGTAATTATGATTTAAAAAGTTTTAATAATGAACTCCATTACAGAAAATCCGCTATAATTCGGGCAATTTGATGAATTTTACTTTAATATTTTTTGGACACATTTTCAAGACCCCAAACTATAGTTACAGTAGGTAACCCCCTTAACAAGACAATCATTTGGTATTTTATACAGCAAATTAATTTTTATCGCAATTCTAAAACATCACATTTATGTGCATACTGAAATTCAACTTTTTATCAATAACAACACCCAAATACTTTTATTTTATCAACCCCCTTAATTTTTTGATCATCAATAAATAATTTAGTTTCAAAATCACAATTCATCTCCATACACTTGGTCTTCTTTCCATTTCATTTCAATTAATTCATATTAAACTAATTTTCCAATCTTTTAAGTCTTCCTCCATGAATATTTCGCACTCATCCTCTTGTTTACCAGTATACCAGAAATTGCCCATATAATATATCAATGGGTCATCTGCAGAAAGCATCAAGTTACAATGCCTCAGGATAGATCCTATCACATTCATATACAACACAAAAAGTAATACTCCCAAAACACTGCCCTGTGGAACACCAGCATCACAATTCAAATGATTAGATAACATAACATTTCTCTTGGTACGTTGTTTGCGATTTGCTAAGTAATTCTCAAACCATTTACATTCGGTCCCTCTGATACCATATTTTTGAATTAAATTGCTTCCTTCCAACATTGTGGAAATGTTCCCGCTTTCATTGACTCATTGATTATTTTAACCTGCATTCAAAAAATTTAGATCATTCTTATTATTAATACCTCTGATTAGCTTTTTCCAATTTTTTTCAATTAATTTAAAAATCAAATCACTTTTTTCTCTAGGATACAAAAATGGCATCAATTACAGTAGTACTATTTACAATGTCTTTTATACTCACTATGATCTGATGCTTATTAGTGTTTATTAAAATTTTCAACAATTTCCCTTAACCGTTCTTTCATGAAATACTATATCATTTTTTTCTGGTTAATTTCCTTCAAATACTAAACTATTTAGCACTCTCCACATTTCTTTTTGATCGCCCCTTTTTGCATTTATTTTATTTTGTCGATAATTACGTTTAGCTGATTTAATTTTATTTTTATATTTATTTCTTAACTCATAATATTCAGACCAGTGAATATTTGTATCCACCATCATTTGCAATAACAGCTGTATTATACAACTTAATTTTCTTTTTCTTGGAGAAGTTCCATGAAGCACCAAACCACTCGTTATTAATTCGATTCACTGGTATAATCTTAGTACAGTCGAGTCGCGAAATAGTGAATTAAATATAGCAAAGACCTTTCACTTTTTCACTATTTTGAGAGTTGTTCACTATTACGGTATTAAAAAATTTACAATAAAATCACATTTTATTTTTTATTGTACTTGTTTTTTATTTAATTTAACACTAAATATTTCAACTTCTGCATTTTCTTCACTCCACTGAATAACATCATTTAAAGATGTCAATGCATGATTTATTGAAATAAGTTTATCATTAAAAGTATACGGAACCATCTCATCCTCGTCTTCCTTTTCTGATTCAGAATCGATCTGAATTTCGTTCCCTGTATAATATTCGTAAATTCTCAATCTTTTGGGGGAAGTCCCTATAAATTATGTCATTGAAACTGCACGATTTAGTACGCAGTTCGCTGTATCGGGGTTACCGCTGTTCGTTATATAGGAGTCCCATATTAAAATTTTTGTGTTCACTATTTCCGGTAGTTCACTATATACGTTATTCACTATTTCGCGACTCGACTGTATTAGTAAATTTTTCAGTACCATTCAACATAGTCCAGTTAAATCTCTCGGCTAATTCGCCAACCTCACTTATCTCGAGCAAACCGCCAATATTCCCATATATCTTCTCAACTCCCACTCAAAATCATTTTTTCCATAATTTAAATATTTGAAGGTCGGTCGTTCAATTTTAGTCTGTTTACCTCATAACAAAATTTTAAATGCAATAGTTTCATTGTCACTTATAATATTAAGCCTCTTTTCAATGCAAATTTAGCAAGATGATATGCTGAAAATATGTTCCTCAACTTGGATTGGAACCCAGGCGTATTAGTCGTGAATACGCGCGTTTTCACAACTGCGCTGCCGAGGCGATTAGTTTATGTAGCGCGGAACTTCTACATCTCGTGGACTAATAATTTGAGGACTGCTACACAAGAATTAACGTACTTATTATTCACTATTATATAAATCTATCAACGTATTACTTATCAATTAATCAGCGCGGTTAAAGCGCTACAAGTTGAGAAACATATTTTTCAGCATCCCATCTTGCTAAAACTGTTTTAAATGATTCAATTCCGTTACAACATTACGAATGCCCTGCCTTAAAAATGTTTCCCTGCTGTACAACACTTTGATATTACTATCTTCAAGTACCGAATTATACTCATTCTCAAAATTTGATCAATTATTCTATTCTTGTGATTTTTATTTAAGCCCAATAGTATGACTATAATCCATCAATTTACTTTTCGCACTTGTTTAATTTTTCTATCCGAATCTTCACAGTTTATTAGTTCAGAACCATTCTTTTTACCGTAAATACCCACCCACCCATGTTCAGTTTTAATTCACCTGGATGAATTTTGTTGCACCTGTTTTGAAATTTTTCCATTTTAGTTTCTGTCATCGCGTAAAAAATAATTTGAGGCTCTTGGAAATTCGCAAATAGAATATTTTCCAAAATTTCTTTTACACAATGTTCCTATGAATAGATCTGAATTATTTTCATACTACATCAATGGTACTAAAGAGCGATTATTCTGAAAAAAGTGCGACATTGATTTTGTTAGATTATTTAGTCCAGCACAGAGGAAATTTATCATTCTATTTAACCAAATTAACAAAAAAGTATGTTTAACTAATTTTAATTATTTTTAAATTTAACACCTTGAACGTGTTTTCTCTAAAGAAACGAAATCGTAAAATTAAGAAATTTACATAATGGAATACAACACAAAACAGTAGGAACAAAACGAAAAAAACAACCTCTTTACATATTATAAGAATTAATAAGTAAATATTTTATGTTCACTGAAAACTCCTATCAAGGAAAATTTTCCTGGCATCTGATACTTTTGTATATAGTGAGATGAAGATTTAAAAGAAATAAATAACAGATTCCTGATATGTAACAGGCATCTGCATACGTAATTTGTTTGCAATAATTCACACTTTCATAGAAATACACTTTTTAGTATTACAAAAAACCATTGGTGCCTTACTGAACCTCTTCTCTGTGTATTAAATGAGCATCAAGTAAGACCAATTTAGATGACAATAATAATAAATTCTAAAAAGTTATTAGGATTTTTCATACATTTTTTTCCCCCCATCACATTTTTCTTGAGCAGAATTTTTACAGTGTAATATAAATTTTAATAAAAATGTCTTTAATTTTTATTCAATACTCTATGTGCGAGTTCCTTGATAGTGTTATCAAAAATTAAATGTTGAGATACATAAATTATTCATTATGCATTTTTACAATAAACTATGACTTGTAGTGCAATAAATGTTATAAAAGTTTAAAATGTGGATCGATTTGTTAATTACTGCTATGTTAAATTTTGTCTTTTCACATGCTTTGAACATGTTAATGGTATTTTTTTTTATATAAGATATCTTTTGATTTTTAGAAATTTTAAGATTAAAAATGTATTAGGTGTATTAATATTGCAGGTCGGTTACAATAATTATGTGCGTAAATTTTTAGTAATTAATTATTGTTAAATGATGGAAAAGTAAAAAATATTTTTAGTTTTGATTCTGACATAATATTCGCGATTGACATTTTAAAAATATTGACATTAATGTAAATTTAATATTTGAAACTGTTATTTTAAATTCTTTGTCGGTTTGGGACTTATTTAAAAAAAAATGTACAAAATATTTCATGAATTTGCAAATGTGTTTGTGAATTTTTGGAATTTTTTGCTTAGATTTCATGTTGGTAATTATGAAACTAAACTTTGTATTATTTCAAGTTCGTAATATTAAATGTGTGTTTAATTGCTGTCATTTTTTAAGGATATTACAACACCGCGCCTCAATAGAGCTATATCCCAAAATGCTACGTCGATAACCAACAGTTCGTCGGCCGCTATCAACAACACATCTTCGCACAATTATCAACGTGCCGGTAATTCAAATGAGCGTGAAGATTCTTACGAAAGACTGCGTAGCGTGAGTCCCATTGTAAATATTGGTCTTAATGGACTGAAAAATATTGGAAATACTTGTTTTATGAATTCCGTTATTCAGTGCTTATCCAACACGAAATTGCTACTGGAATATGTAAAAAATGACACTTACACTAACGATATCAATACCAGTATATCGAGTATGAGAGGTGCTCTTATTAAAGGTGAAGAAACATTTTTGTCGAGAATTACATTTCTTTAAAATAAAGTGAAATTCATTTTTAGCATTTGCCCAAGTAATAAAAGAAATATGGTCGGAGGATGCATCGGATCGAGTTGTTAACACTTTAAGTTTAAAATCACAAATACAACGCTTTGCACCAAGATTTATGGGTTATTCGCAGCAAGATGCTCAGGAATTTTTAAGATACCTCCTCGAGGGTCTTCACGAAGACGTAAATAGAGTTGTCACAAAACCTTCGCCCATTCTCACAGAGATTGACGAAAAACTTGGCGATTCGCAGAAAGCCGCCGAGTCTTGGCAGCGTTACTTAAGAATGGACAATTCTAAAGTGGTAGATATATTTGTCGGTCAGTTAAAATCTACTTTGAAATGTACGCATTGTGGACATTGTTCTGTAACTTTCGATCCATTTTGGGACTTATCTTTGCCTATTCCGCAACGTAGTGGTTCATTGAGATTACAGCAGTGTTTGGATTATTTCACTAGGGAAGAAACTTTGGACGGAGACGAAAAACCGGTTTGTTATTTGTTCATGTTTTATATTGATTTGAAATGAAATAATTTATTATATTTCCTAGACTTGTTCGAAATGTAAAGAAAGACGAAAATGTACAAAATCGTTTACCATACAAAAATTTCCAAAAATATTAGTAATACGTATCCTTAAATGATTCTATATATAATTTTGTTTACCATTATTATCTATTGACCTTAATAATTGATCAGATTTGAAAAGATTTTCTCCTACCGAAAGATTTCGAGGTAAACTCTCGGTGACGATTGATTTTCCTTTAGAAGGCCTAGACATGAAAAATTATGCAGCAGAAAATAGTCCATCCGAGTGTCGTTATAATTTGTATGCAATTTCTAACCACAGTGGCACCACTTACAGCGGTCACTATACTGCATATTGTCGTCATCCCTATTCTCACGCTTGGCACGAATATAACGATTCGAGGTATATTGTCTAATTTTAAAAGGAATTTTTAATTATTTTCTTTTTTGTGTTTAGGGTTTCGAGTATTTCATCAAAAGCACTTGTGAGTGGAGAAGCATATGTCTTATTTTACGAACTAGACAACCAAAAAACACATCTATAATAACAGTATGGATGTTGCAATAAAAGTACATAACTTCTTTTATTGTTTTTCATTGTTAAGTTTTTATATAAATGAATGTCTTCTTTATTTAATTTGTTGCTTGTTAAAATTTATACTTTCATATATTATATACATTATTATACAATTTTTAATTCACTGTAAAATTTTTATGTGTTTTAAATAGAAATTTTTATTTTTTTTTTGAATTCTGCTAACAATATTTTAATTGTTTGTAATATATTTGAGGCAATCTTTTTGTATGTTATGTGCTTGTTTGTTTTTTCTATGTTTAAGATTCCTTGAGGTAATGTGACTTTTAGCGAAAATGGCTCTCGCAATATTTTTAACAAAAAAATGTTCTTCTCGAAATAAAATTATTTTTTGATTGCAAAATGTTATTGATTATTAAATTAAATTATCATAATGTGTTCTTTATTATAACAATGATGGGGGATGGTACCTATCGCCATTGAGGTAGCTTTGAATAATTTTTTGTTGAAACACCAAAACACTTGAACCACTTCTCTTAGATGTACTTAAATATTTTTGATATTTTTGTTTATAGAATGTGGTATTTATTTTTATAATAATATAAAATATTTTTTCTAGTCATAACATAATAATTATGTACACAAGATACTCTTTAAATAAATTATTATTTGTCGATTATATAATATTATAGTCGCAAAGTAAATATAAAATTATTATTGCAGATACTATTGTAATAATAATTCACTCACTACCTGATGAAGTTCACTTGTTCAAATGTAACTCACTGCACTTTAAATTTTATTATTGTTATCGTATATTTTTTTTACGATTCCTACTAAATTTTATCACGTTGATTGTTTTTATACTTTAAGCGATTATTCATTGCATAATATTATAAGAAAACAAAAGTGTTACCTGAATTTCAATCTATTTTATTTGAAAAGTAATTAAATTTTAGAGTTGTGCATACACCTCAACTACCATGTTGATATGAAGTTCATGTAGCATTTAGATTTATAGTCTTTATATAGAAAAAAAATAGTGAAAGTTTAATTATAATATTTTTTAATTAGCTTTATAAAAAAACATGTTGAGCACTAACCAATTTATTAAACTGTTTGCAATAATATACCTATTTTCTGTTCAAATCTTGACCCAAAGTAGTGAAATTAATTACAAAATTTAATTTCGAATACTTCTGTTGTTCTAATAGACTGGATACAATAATTATTGTTTTTTAATTTTTACTCGCCATCAGATGCAATATTTTTGGAATTCAAGAAAAGTACCTACTTGCACTTTACTATAGTGAGATTTTTCTTTGTTCGCCAGACATGGAGTGAGATGAAATAATACCTCAGGTAAAAATTAAAATAAACATTCTATTAAATTTGATCTATTCTTATTTGAATAGTTTACTAGGTACTGGTTTGATTTGCAAGTTCTGTGGTGTTTCTAAGAGGATCTGCATATAAATTGATAATTGTTCAAAGTTGTCTTTCGGTTAAAAAAAATGAATCACGATGGGCAAAATTGTGATTGTAACAAGTTGTGGATCAAATAATTACAATTATTATGTTCGTAAATTACGTACTCCAGAAGAGCGAAAAATTCAATATGGAATCGATGAGAGATGAATGTATAACAGCATTTTATTGTAAGAGGTTAGAGCAGAAATTAATAGCAAAACCTATAAAGAAAAATGAGGTCGAACATATTATTGACATAGCTTGGAGTAAAATTAAAACTATTATTCTTAAAAATAACGGAGAAATTACGAACGCTCCCGGGATACCAGTTAGGAAATAAAGAAATAGGTGTCATTTGTTACGCAGATGATAGTCATCAGAGCAGCGACGTAGCGCAATGCAAATGTCTGGGGTCGTTGGATTACAGAACGCCAAGCAAAGTTGCTAGCGGTATGCGTTCGTATGGGTGACCAATTTAAAAATAACGCCGCCGGTCGCTGCTTCCCTACCAACCCGACTTGGCCAGCGTGGTAGGGTATGGCCATACCCTCCCCTTCATGGGGAGAAGTCTACATCCAGCAGTGAATAAATACCGAAGATGGTGAGTGCTACATACTCTCGCTACAACAGCTAAGAAATACAATATGATTGTGGCTACGGAAAAAACCAAGTCTTTGACAATAGCAAAATACCCACTACGCTGCAAATTGGACATTGCGGGGAAAATGATAGAAGAAATGTCAGGAAGCCTTAGAGATATAGCATGGAAAAACAAATATATGCGTAAAGTGAGGATTTACAAAAGCGTAGTCAGACCAGCGTTGACTTATGGAGCGGAAACACGCGCTGATACGAGTAGAACCGAGCAGCTTCTGCCAACAACTGAAATGTCCACATTAAGAATGATACTCGGTAAGACTAGGATGGATTGAGTAAGAAATGTAGAAATTAGAAAACAATGTGATGTAGCGGATGTCATTAAGTTTGTCAAGAGAAGAAGAAAGGTCAAAATTCAGTTTTGCCGTTACCAACTTTGTATTTGCTTTTCTCAAGACTTTAATTAAATTTATATAGAGTATTGTTATTACAATATACCTTATAGGTACTCAAGTTTTAAGCCGAAGGATATGCGCGTTTCTTGAGACGGGATTACAACGCGGTTTAAGTGCTTATTTTACGAGTAGTGCACGTAATATTCATTTTTATTTTTAAACTACCGTATTTACAAATTTTTATCTTGCTGTGAATTGTTTTAGTCACGTTTCTTATGTTAGTGATACATCAACAAGTTTTGCATGAATTAATTGTCAGAAAATTGTTGGTGTATTTAATCACGGACCTCTATTTAAGAGGTCCGTGGGTGTGTACATCGACTTGCCAAAAAAATTCATGCAAATTCATCCAACAAAAGTAATTGCCGAAATTAGAACATGTTGTATTTTTCCATTAAGTTTTTCGTGAAATTTAGGTAGGCACAAACACGATAAAGAAATCTTTTGTAATGTTTAATTATTAATTTTTCAATAAAGAGTTTCTTAAAGCAAAGTTAAAAAAAGAAATATTTTCATTTCATAATAAAAATTACTGCTTTCCCGAACCTCTTAAATAAACCGGGCATAACCCTCTTAAATATTTATTTAAGAGGTGCGTGATCACTGATCACACCGGTCAGTATTCAGTCCATTTATTCCTAAATTAATTCGGACGAAAATTGTTGGTGTAATACTCGTACTACTATAGCATTAGTTGTTTCTAAAAACAAATTTTACAGCAACTTCCCACGGGGTTAATTTTAACGGCTCTTCACATGTGCAACTATAGGAAAATTATTTTTGTATGATGCCATGACAGTTTTGGGGAAGAATTACCTAACCACCGCCACTCCAAATTTCCCCAAAATTTTTTTTATAGCAAAAGGAACCTTATTAGAGTGTCCTGTAATAATTTCGCCCGAGAATGTATAGTCAAAATTTTGAGAAAAATCAATTTGAAAAGTACGGGAAAGTAGCATCGAGTATGCGGCCGACCCGGGTCGATGTGACATCGGTCGCCCGTGGTCCCTTGAAATCGAGTGAAATTTTTACGCTCCGATTTGAATTTTTCTTTGAAATTCGGATAGATGGGGGTGTGATTAGTGGATATTAGTAATAAATATAATCAAAAAAATGGAAAATAACCCGTGTATTGCCGAAAAAGTGAAAAAATTAAAATTTTTTTTCCTTCTAATTTTGGGGTGTGCATTCGATAAGGAGGGTAATCCATCGTCAAAACCTACCCTTCCGGGGCGCCGCTCCGCGTTGCACCCCTCCAGGGCGGTTTTAACTCTGGTTACTAGGCTAAACATACGAGAAGCGCCACCCATAAAGAAAACCGGGATAAATGAAACCGGGATGTGAGAGAACCTCGAAATAGCATTAAAAAGTATAGTTGCGGTATGGGGCAGTAAACTATTACGTTTCACCCCCTAAAAATCGCGTAAAAACAAAAAATAATCGATGTTACTTGTACGAGAGTCGAGCTGCATCTGCCGGTGCGAAATATTCTAAGTGTTAGGGTCATTCATATTGCACGGACCGGCCACAGAATGAGCGACGCGTGGGAATCTCATTAGGTTTTTGGGTGTTTGTACATGAAAATTAGCTAACTTCAAAATCGATTTACTCAAAATTTTGATAACATTCTCAGAATTTTTTTGCAGGAGGGGCCTATATAAACCTTCATCTTTCCATTAGGAAGGTTACAAGTCAGTTCGTAGTGGCGGTGGTTACTACACTCTCACCCAGTTTTGTTATGGCGTGGCGATGCGATTTGTGTATCATTGAGATTGATTGTATGGATATTAAATGGAATAGAAAATCAAAAATAAGCACTATTGATGGTTTTCCATATTTTTGACACCAATTGTGCACACAATGTAGGGCGTTAAAAGTTGCACTACGTAAGAAGTTGGTCAACTTTATATTTGGACGCCGCTTACCGTTTACCAACTTCGTACGTAGTGTAACGTTCTACGCCGCACATTATGTGCACAGTAACTTATTTACACGCATTTTAACTTAGGCTTGACATTTGACGCCGTTCATTTTGTTTCACCCTTAGACAACTTGCAAAATTTCAGAACGATTGCTCATCAGGAAGTCATAGAAAAATTGATTTCAAAATGTAAAACATACAAGGGAAGTTATAAATAAAAGCGTCTAATTAAAAAAGAAACACTGTTATTAATACAAGGTGGTGTTTTAGTACGTATTTTTGTAAATAGAAAACTTTCAAAACAGACTATTATTAAAATAATTAAATATTAATACAAATTCTTGATGAGCAAAAACCAAACATTTTTTTATTTTATTTTAGTTTTCAATTCAAAGAAGTACGACTATAATATTAATGATGATGTACTTGCGCCTTAAAGTTTGTCAAATAAAACAAAATCGTAGGTTGTCCAACTCTAAGGGGTTAATGACGCACACAATATGGTCTATTCAAGAATTTTTGCTCAAGAACGTATGCATTAATATTAAAATTTGATCATTGTAATATTAGTCAAAAATATTCTAGTAACTAGTTTCGTCCCTATTGATTCAGGGACATCTTTAGATGTGGTTTAAAAAGTAATATAAATTATCTTCTAGATCAGTGGTTCCCAAAGTGGTCCAGGTGGACCCCCAGGGGTCCATAGGAGACCACACGGGGGTCCGCGTAGACGTGAAATTTAGCCCCAATTTAGCCCCACCCCCAATTTAGGGTGATATTTTTTAGGAGTTTTGGGAATACAGTAGAAATGTAACAGCAGGGGGTCCACGAGAAAAAAAGTTTGGGAACCATTGTTCTAGATATAGGGAAGGCGCAAACACGAAAACTTCCAAGTCTAAAGTGGTTCAACATGATTTGCATATTGCGGCCGAACGAAAATTAAATTAATATCCAGAGATCGAGGGATTGACTACTGAAAAATAATTATTGCTAAATTTGCATATTTGAAAAAAATTGAAGACATAAAAAGAATTGCGGTCAATTATTGCAAACATTGGCAACATCTTGTGCACCAAATTTGCAGAGTGGTCAACCCCTAGACATAGATTAAACAATGCCAATACAAATAAAATCCGAAACGATAATATAATAAAAGTTGTTCATCGGATGTTGTTCGAATCGAAGCTGTTCAGAAGATTTTATGCAGTCGCTTTCTGGATGTAACGGTTCCCCAAGCACCCGTATAGGGGGTGGCATTGTAGGACGATCTGGTCATCAAATATGGCGTTTCTATCTTTGCTGTTCTGTAGAAATCTTTCAATTCCATTATTCTTATAGGCTTTCAACACCTTCAACATTTTTTCATTTTGACTGCTATTCAGGAGGCGAATCTTTTATTCTGAAATAAAATTTTTTAATAAGTAAATTTTAAAATTGACATTCAAAGTTACAAAGTCAAACAAAAGAAATGAAATAAAAATATGTTAATTATTTAGTTAACCCAAAAACCACAAAATCGTAATTTGGCCGTATCTTTTTGGGCATCCTATGCCCACAATTGTTATCAAAATTAAACTAGATATAATTTAAGTAGGTACAGTAGCGCTCATAAGTAAGGTGCCACTCAATTTTTTAGCAAAAATTAATAAAAGCAAAACTTATTTCGCGAATTGTTGTATCACATTCCTAAAAGTAAGTAGGCTAATACAGATTTTGACATTTAAAATTTAATGTTGATAATAACGCGAACAGTATATAAATATAATTATATTTTATTCAGCGTCCAAAAGTAAAGTGCCATATTCTTTAAAACGTCAAAAACTGAAAATAAAATTAATTTTTTGGAAATAAACTTGTTAGAGTAGTTGCTTAAACAGTAAGAATCATGGTAAAGACGAAAGAATATTCCGAAGATCTGAAAAATGCGATTTTGAAATCATTGAAAAATGGATACTCATTAAGGACAGCAGAACGCTGATTTGATGTACCACATCAAACTATAGGTCGTTGGATTCGTAAAATAAACCAACATGGATCAGTGGCCAATCAACCAAGAACAGGGCGACCATAAAAAACATCCAGACGGGAAGATAAAATGATCGTTCGTGATGAGGCAAAGAATCCTCGTTTAACGGCTACCGAAATTGTTCGTGATTTTAACGAGAATCGCGAAGATAATATTAGTGTTTCGACAGTGAAACGTCGACTGAAGTCACCTGGACTATTTGGTAGGCGTCCTTCTAAGAAACCACTAATTTCAAAGAAGTATCGGATAGCCCGATTAAAATTTGCCAAAGATCACTTAAACTGGGGAGCTCAAGAATGGTCTAAAATTCTTTGGAGCGACGAGAGCAAATATAATTTGTTTTCCTCTGATGGTATTAAGTATATTCGACGTCCAAAAAATAAAAGACATGATATTAAGTATCAGGTTCCCACTGTAAAACACGGCGGTGGAAATGTCATGGTGTGGGGCTGCTTTTCCCGTGATGGTGTTGGACCTAGACACTTAATCGATGGTATTATGGATCGGTTTATGTATGCTGGCATATTAAAAGATCACATGCTACCACATGGGAAGAGAAAAATGCCACACAACTGGATATTTCAGCAAGATAATGACCCGAAACATGCTTCAAACCATGTGAAAGGTTACATGGCGAAGGCTAATATCCGCCTACTCGAGTGGCCTAGTCAGTCTCCTGGCTTAAATCCTATAGAGCATTTGTGGGAAGAGCTCGAGCGACAAATTAGAAGTAGGACATACCAAAATAGGAGTCGGTTATGGGCGAGAATGGCAAAAGTTGCCATTGGAGCGTTTAGTAAAGCTTGTTGACTCTATGCCTTCTCGATGCAAAGCAGTTATAGCCGCAAAAGGTTATGCAACGAAGTATTAATTGTTTTTAAATCTTTATATTTTCAATAAAGTACTTTAGATTTTGTTTTAAGTGCTTTAAATAATACTTTATTATAAGCAAATATTTCCTATTTTTTGATTTTTAAATTTTTACTTGTTTATAAAATTTTCCAAATAATTTTAATTATGTGTTATAATTCCAAGGTATTTAAAGAATAAATTTTGAAAAATTAAACAAAATGTTTTGAAATTTAAAAAAGTTATCGCAAAAAAACTAAGTGGCACCTTACTTATGAGCGCTACTGTATATACATTAAAAAAGGATAATTTCCTTGCCATATCCATATTATAGAAGAACCTTCTTAATATTATGATCTAAATATAATAACAAGAGGTTTGGTGATGTTTCATCGGTAGCACCCAATTTTGTTTAATTACACAAAAACACCACTTGGAATGTTAGAATTTTGCACGTACGTAGGATCGGTAGTGGATAGACCGAGAAAAAGGTCCCTTTTTTTGTTTTTACCGACGGACCCACACCATCACTCCGTTATTTACCATTCGAATTTACATTTACGTAAAAAACTACCTAGGTCGTAGATCTATTTTCCATGGTTTTTTGCCAATTAATATTCATACGATACAGCACAAGGATAAGGACAATACTCAAAGATTCAGCGAGTACAGGTTTTAGCAAGTTTTAACAACTACGCTCGTGCAATCTCCTTGCTAAAACCTGTACTCGCTGAATCTTTGAGTATTGTCCGAATCCGCGTTGCTGTTGCGGTGATAATTCCGTGAAGAAACGCCACGACTTAAAAGCACATCACATACGAAAATCGACATTTCAAACGCCATTTTTAATGTCGAAAATTGTGAAACAAATTGACCATATCGCATCACAATCATTGCAAAAAAAATCAAACAGAAAATTTCGTAAGTACCGAAAAAAATGGAAGCATTTAATCGCACTAAATTTGTAATATAAAATTCGTTACTAATATAAAATTTGTTAGAAGTACATTGCTTTAAGTGAACTCGGGTTGACACTTATTAGGGTTGACTAATGCGTTGAACCGGTACCTGCATCGCATCTGTTAGTCATCACGTCATCACACTCATAAATTATATTCGAATATTTTTTATTACGTATGAATGATTACTACAAATATTCGATATTCACAATATTCAAATTTTTCAATTTTACATAGGGTTATTTGAATATTTTCGTAGTGCACGATTTGTATCTGTATAAGTATCATGTAAAATAAGCGCACGCTGATTGGTCGAAACGCCAAAATTTGACCCTGAGTGGAATTATCAGTGAAATTTTATTCGCCAAAGTAGATATTTCTACGTTCGTGTACTACTGAGGAGTCAAAATTTTGCAAGTACCTAGGTTTTCGATGGAGAGTACAAAGAAAAAAGTCGAGAAACTTAACAAAAAGGGTCCCGTTCGGATCCGATGCGTGCCCCGATATTTTAGCTTCGGCGGAATTTTGATTTTTTTGTTTCGTTAGGATCCTTTCAAAATTGCAATTAACTTTTTTTTTAAATACATAAATCATGTCTGATCTTCTAAATGTTTTTCACATTTGACGGTTGTTTAACTTTTTTTTATTCTACAGTACCTACTACCTACTTAATTTTTTACGGACGAAAAAAATACGGCCGCCCGCCCTGACCTTCTAGAGAAATTGGGAACTCGATTGGCGAGTAATTCCAACATAAGTCCGTTCTATACGACGAGTAGGTATAACACTCACGAAATTATAGGCTGAGCAACAGTTCAATTAAACTTTCTGGATATTTCGTGAAGAAATTGAACTGTTGCTCAGTATAGAATTTCGTGAATGTTGATGTACCCGTCGTTAGAACGGACTTATATTGTTTAAATTTTAAACTTCGAACTTAGTTAAAATTAGTTTTTAAAATTTTTCATTTAGTTCCTTCGTATAGTGGTGTAGTTAGGCAAAATTTTGGACGGCGTCGTAGAACTCTATTTATCAAAATGTTGTTAACTTTTCAGCGACAAGAAAGGATCGTAACCGTTCTTTGTAAAATAACATTTTACCTCCCTTTTGTATTTCTAACAGGAAAGCCGTGAAATTTAAATTTGGAAAAGGGAACAATAATTAAACTAAATAGTTTAATTTCACTCTTGCATAGACTATTTGTGTGCCAGACGAATAAGAAAACAATTTTACGTGCTTTGGACAAAAACGATTTTAAAAGATTTTTCTTTCGTATGTTCCTACCTTTAATAGTTATAAACCGAAAATTGTGTACTTAATTTTTTCTTTCAAAATATAATATTATTATCAGAAGTTAATGAATCACGAAGATTTTATTTTTGCTATTATTTTGCGACTAAAAGTTGATAATTATTTCATAGTACGAGAATTTCATATCAGCAATCAGTGTAAATTCACTTAAATTTTACTGTGCCTCCAAAATATGAACCACAAGTGAGATTTTTCAACCAATTTTGTAATTACTTTCATTTCGACATGAAAACCTCGAGTTGTTGTCGGGGTCACCATTTTAGCCACCTTTATTTATAAAATATTTTCAAAAAATCCTAAAATATTAGGTAATCTTAAAATAATTCTTCTTCTTCTTCTACTACTTTTATTAAGGGGCCGTCTATTAATGACGTAAGGATGATTTTTGTAATTTTGGACCCCCTCCGTCCGCCACGTAAGGGTACGTAAGATTGTGGCAACCCCCCCCCACATCTTCCGTAAGGATTATTTAAAAGAAAATTTATTTTGACCCCCCTCTCCGCCCCTTATATTTATAAAAGATGAATAATAATATATTATACTAGCTGCCACAGTCGGCCTACCGGCCGCCTTTAGCCATCTAGACCGTGTCGGATGTGGTTGTTCGGCCTTCGGCCTCACTCAAGGGTATCACAGGCATACGTGTAGACCGTGGTTTTTCGGCCTTCGGCCTCGCTCCAAGGTACTAAAGTAGCCTATGTTTTTCGTAGCATTGTAAATAACTTCTACACCAAATTTCTACTCGTGCACGCGTATTTGCATTGTCGATCGGTTGACAGTTTGACAGCATTCATTATTGTTTTTTAAGTTGATTTTGAGTAGCCTGCCTTCCTTTAAGGAATCTCGATAATCCATTCATGCGCGTCCCATAGGGACTATGTCCTATGGGACGCGCATGAATGGATTATCGAGATTCCTTAAAGGAAGGCAGGCTACTCAAAATCAACTTTCCTTTCCTTTGCGAATTTTTGCACTATTTCAATACAAAAACATGCGCAGGGACCTACATAATAACTCTTCCATATTTGGTTCCGATCGGTCAAACGGTTTAGGAGTCTCCAGGGAACATACATACATCCATTTTTATATACAAATAGATAGATAGATAATAATAAATACAAAAATTTAAATTAAATTTTTATTTACATAGATGAAAAACCGTTCGTAAAGATCGCCAAAGTTTGATGCCTATATATAGTTTGTACTATATATTTCAATACTATATGGTATTTCCATTATACCTGGATATAATTACCAACATAAAAAGAAAAAAATTATACCCATTTGATTTTTAAATTTAATTAAAAAATTTTTTAAAGAAATTTACGTAAGGAATACGTCGGACCCCCCCCCCCTACGTAAGGGTCCGTAAGATATCCAATACCCCCTCCCCCCCCAAAAAACCCTTACGTAATTAATGGATGACCCCTAAGAAGTCTTCCTCTTATAGGTCCAGGACCTGTTCTTTACCAATTTATGTAAATAGTTTTATGAGAATTTTCGGTTTTTACATCTCAGGTAGCTTGCTAGGCTTGTCTATAGGTATTTTATTATATCGTCAAATATAATCATAATTGAACAAAATCGGCCAAAAGTATAAACATGAAGCTTTCAACCAATAAACCTTCTCACCGATTTTATCGAAAAATAATTTGTGATCTTACTTAGATTTGAATGCGGAAGGTTAGGCGATGTCTACATACGCAATTTTTTGATAACAATAATATTGAAATATTAATTTAAAAATAGGCTTTTACATCGTCATATTTATATACCTACAATAAATTCCCTACGCTTATAGAATGATGTAAAAACGAATGGATACATCATGGCTTAGGGCCAGTTGTATAACAGAAGATCATCCTCTAGTAAGAGTTAGCCCAGCGATTTCTGCTATTTGATTGGTTGACACACCAAAAATTCCTGAGTTAACTCTGACTCGAGGAAGATCTTCTGTTATACAACTGGCCCTTAGCAGTCAGGCAACCACTGAGTTTCAAAATGGTGTTATTAGGTTCTGTTACAACCACTTGATACAAATTAAAATTTGTTTAGTAAATGGAACGAAGTAAAAAGCTCTTTTAATATAATGATGTACTTACACATATTAGTACCTACTATTATGTGACTTTTGATAACTCCAAAATACTAATTTTATAGTTACAACATTCTGATAGTATCTATGTAACTACTAAACTCTCGATACTATCAGAAAACAAAGATATTTGAAAGAAATGGAAAATTTGAAGTGAAATTTTAGTGCACATTAACGGGAAAAGTTAACGATTATTTTTACCCTTTTTTGAAGACAAATTTCAGGGTTTTAATTTTTGAAATTGGATCGTTTTAACAACACGAAATTTTATTTTATTTATTATAAATTACCAAAATTTTAGCTATTAGTTAGTACGGCGGCGGTCATAGCTTTGGTAGTTAAGTGCGTCTACTGCTAATGCGAAACAACGCTCGGTTCAAATCCCGACAGGGTAAGAGCTTTATTCTGACCGTCTCTTGCTTCGGCAAGCAATGATAAACCACCGCGATAATTTGCCATGAGTGCCCACATCTCGAAATAAAGTGTATTATCACACTTCCCGTGGTTCGGCGCCCACGTTAAACCAGTAGGTCCTCTATGTATGTCAAAATAATTTGAAACGCATAAATATGGATAGTATAGATTTCCAAAAAATCCAAATCTTTATATTTTTGCCGAAAATTGTTAAATTTCATTTTTTGGATATATTTTTTTTGGTATCCTGTGAATTGAAGTGATACCTAATCCAAATTTATATAATTTTCAACAACAAAATTGTTTGGCTTCTCTGGGCTGATCTCCAAAACTTCTAAGAAAGCCTGGAATAGTATTTTTTAGTTTTACGCACATTTTTAATTACTTTAAGTCTTATCTCGTGGGATGCTTCAAAAACGAGGAAATGATAAAAACCGGTAAAGAGTGATCAATTTTGAAAATTTACAGCTAAGGCTCCATTAGGGTTAGAAAGTTGTTCTGGGCAAACTTTTGCGGATAATTTAATCTACTTTAATTTATATGTGAACCACACTTTTATGTCAGATGGACAGGTGCAAAAGTTTACATCAAAATCCGAAAACTAGTACATTATTTGAGATTCTTTGCAAGGCTGGTTCCCGGAAACTATAAGAGCTAGAAGAATATTTTTTAACTTTTTTATTACAATTTTATTTAGTTTAATTTAGCTCGATGCATAGAAAACGCTCAATTCATGACTGCGATTTTTGGGAGAGAGAGGCAAATTTGCCTCTGTCCGAGCCCGATGTCGAAAACTTAGGAGCTCTTTACTGATGCAAAACTAATGTGGGTCTAGGACAAATGGACGCGGCCGAAAGGACGCGACCGAAAGAACGTGAGCGTTAGGACGCAGACCCAAAAGGACGCAGACCCAAAAGGACGCAGACCCAAACGAACGCAGACCCAAAAGGACGCGGGCCATAAAGACGCAGACCCAAAAAGACGCGACCATATAGACGCAAAAAATTATTTTGACATTTTATACTGATTATATACCAATATTTTGAAAATGGTGATAGGGTTACTATCGAGTTTTTTTAAATTTGTTTTCTAAAGAAATATCAAAAACTAACACTAATCTAAGGACAGATCCACCTCTTCGCGGCAGATCCACCTCTTTGCGGCAGATTTAACTTTAAGCGGAGATTTGTTTGTTTTTAATTAGTTTTCTAAAGAAATATCAAAAACTAACACTAACCTAACGGCAGATCCACCTCTTCGCGGCAGATCCACCTCTTTGCGGCATATTTAACTTTACGCGGAGATTTATTTGATTTTAATTAGTTTTCTAAAGAAATATCAAAAACTAACACTAACCTAACGACAGATCCACCTCTTCGCGGCAGATTCACCTCTTTGCGGCAGATTTAACTTTACGCAGAGATTTGTTTGTTTTTAATTTAGTTTTATTATTATGGCCGCGTCTTTTTGGTTCTGCGCCTATATGGCCGCGTCCTTTTGGGTCTGCGTCTTTTTGGGTCTGCGTTCAAATGCTTGCGTCCTTTCGGTCGCGGCCTTTCGGCCGCGTCCTTTCGGCAGCGTCCTTTCGGCCGCGTCCTTTTGGGTCTGCGTCTTTATGGCCCGCGTCTTGCGTCCTTTCGGGTCTGCGTCCTTTCGGTCGCGGTCTTCCGGCCGCGACCATTTGTCCGGCTCCGAAACTAATGTGCTTCGGTAAAAAAATTGCATTTCCACAAAGCTTCAAGCCCTCGATGTAACAAAATCCCCATAGTAATAAATTATGGACATAGGTATATATATGTAGTTGCAGGCCCGTAGCCAGGATTTCATTTGGGGGGGGGGCACTTGTAAAGGGGGTTCCCCTTTTTATTACAATTTTTTTAAAGTTTTATTTATTTATATATTAAACTACTTTATTACAAATATTTTAAAAGTAAAATTTTCGGGGGTTCCCCTAATTTTTATTACAAACAAATTTTTTCAATATTTTATTTTTCTTAATTTATTTTTATTTAAAACAAACGTTATAGTCCAGGCAAGGATGGTTTTTAGTTTGCTAAAAATCCGGGCAAGCTGAATTTTGGCAGGAGTGTTCTAATGAACCCCCCCAAAAGTCTCATAAAATCTCACGCCGGCGTCCCCCACAATCGGGGGTTTTAGCTCCCCCAACGCGATTTTTTGCCGATAACTCGCTTATTTATGCTTGTATTAAAAATTATGATCAGACCATAATTGAAGAGCATAAAATTCTCATATATAATACCACAAGAGACTATCAAATTGTCGGCAATAATTTTTGAAACTGGAACTGAGTGTTTGTCGCCCTTAAAATCACCATGAGTGCTTTAGCACGAATGGTGATTTTAAATGGCGACAAACACGAAGATTCCATGGTTTAAAAATTAACCGACAATTTTATAGTATCGTGTGGAATTCGTTTGACAATTTCGTAAATAAAATTTCAATTTTTTCTGACAACAAATAATTTATAGTATGCGTTCACGTAGTTTCCATCGTTACTATGGAAATTTGACAATACAGACCACGGTGGTCGTATTGCCGCGACAATACACCACCGTGGTCTGTATTGTCAAAGGAAGTAGATTATGATTGGTTCAAATTGATGAGATTGTAACATCCTATTGGTTGAATTATTATGAACGAAATTGTCTATCAAATACACTAGCCCTCCATATACGCGCGGGTTCCGTTCGCCAAAAACCTCGCGTACATGGAATTCGCGTAAATGAAACCAAAGAAGCAATAGAAAAAAGGGGTTAGGTTCCAAAAATTATTTAAGACTAAAAACAAAAGTTTAAAACTAAGGTTTATTTACGAAATAGGTAAAATATAATGCATATAAAAACTAAAATATACCTAATTGATAAAAAAATTAAATATAATGCATAAAAAAAACTATAAATCGTTGACACCGTATTTGTATCATTCAAGTGCTAATACATTTCAGCGCCTGTGAACGGAGTAGAAATTACTTTGTATATAGTACATACATCTCTATTTATTATGTAAACAACTGTCAATGAATATCTTTAGCTTCGACGTAAGATTTATATACACCTATACCTCCAAATTTGTTTATGCTATTTGGATAACACATAATCTATATACAGTCGACTCTCGATAATTTGAACACTCGTTAATTTGAATCTCTCGATAATTTGGTAATAATTAATGGTAATTTGAAATTTTTCTCTGGTCCTTCTCTGGTCCCTTGAGTTTCAATTTATCGAGAGTCGACTGTATATATAAATATAAAAATGGATGTATGTGTGTATGTATATATTATGTTCCCTATAGACTCCTAAACCGTTTGACCGATCGGAACCAAATTTGGCACAGTTATTATGTAGGTTCCTGCTCATGTTTTTGTATTGAAATAGTGCAAAAATTCGCAAAGGAAAGGAAAATTGATTTTGAGTAGCCTGCCTTCCTGCCAGGCTACTCAAAATCAATTTAAAAAAAACAATAATGAATGCTGTCAAGCTGTCAACCGATCGACAATGCAAATACGCGTGCACGTGCTTTACGTTTCTATTTGACCAATCTTAACCAAATTTGGTGTAGAAGTTATTTACAACGCTACGAAAAACATAGGCTACTTTAGAACCTTGGAGTGAGGCCGAAGGAATGAATTACGCCAAATAAATTTAGAAAAAAACTTTTTCCAAAGTATACCTATTTTATTTTCGAAATTCAAATGTTTTGATTCTTTTGAACATTTCGGGGGGGGGGGGGGGACACGTGCCCCCAGGTGCCCCCTCCTGGCTACGGGCCTGTGTAGTTGTTTATATTTCAGACAGTTGTTGATGATCTTCTTCCTTTTCCTTTAGGTAATTTGTTACAACTGCGGTGCATTTCTTAATGGCTTATTCTAGGGGCCCTGCCCATAATGTATTTAGCTTTAGCTTGAAGCTCAGAAAAAACTAGATCCGCCACTGATTATCACAATATAGGAGAAGTTGTATTATTGAATCATCACCAACGTATACGTGGCGTCATGTGTGTGAGAGCGTGTGGTTAGATATAGTTGACGATGTCAAGAAGTAATTTATTTTATAAAAATTGTAAATTTCTTCTTCTTTGTGGTCGCCTATCCGCTTTCGAATATTGGCGACCTCTCAGATCCTATGTATGCGTTGTGCGTTTGTAGTACTATCACACACATACAGGCGGATCTACTTGTTTAACACGTGTCCCTAACCGCGGGAAGTGTATACACTTCATCTCCAGAGCTGTTTTTGGCAGATTATCTACACCTCGGTGGTTTGCCATTGCCTTCCGAGGTAGACGGTCAGAATAAAGTTTTCAATTGAGAAAAAATATGTTAAGCATCATCCATCAAACGTATGATTCAAGAATCGGCTAATCGACTCCACGTTTCTTTCGTTCCAAATTTACTGCTGGCTTCCAAATTAACGGATCAAAAAGATATAAGTAAGATCCGGCCAAGGCATTGTGTTTTGTCAACGAGTTCAACGTTTATCTGTCTGTAGGTAGTTATCTTGCTATCCACCTATGTATAAATCTGAGCCTGGTTTAGTAGAACAAGAAATCGTTAATCGGATTCTTACGTCCCGCTATTAAAAATTTCTTTATTTAGCGTTTTGGAATAAATTTTGTACGTATTTTAATTTCCTATAAATAATTATAATAAAAATTAAAATATGATAATATATTTTTGATTGCTTATGTGGTATAATATTATGTGTCTGCTACTTAACTGGTATATTATATAGTTGGTTATTTTGATATCTAACGTTGGTCACGGTTCCATATTATACACAATCGATTTAAAAGGAATAATGAGAAATTACATTAAAATTCTATACTTAAAAATGATTTTTCAATCGTGCCTTTAAATTTAGGTGTAATTTTATTTTTATCTTACTTATTAAAATGCTCACTTTAAAATATTTGAAAATAAAGTTAAATAATTGTTTAAAAGTTGACACATGCACGTACCAATAATAAATTATTATACATTTAAAGTACTAGCTATAAAAATTTGAATTTTGGATAACAAAAAAAAAACGAATTAAATATCGACGCGGTAAGTTTGCAAATTGTCATTTCTGTAGCGTTCGCGAGATGGCGTGTAGTAGTAGTTTGCAAAACTGTAATGTACCTAGTGCAGTCTTTAATGTTGTATGTTTTACTATACGTAGACAGAATTTAAGTTTTCAATTAGTTGTTATAGTTTTTCAAATAAAATATTTTAATAGTGCTTTTCACATTTTCTCTAAATCTGTTTTAAAGATTGTACGAGCGATTGTTTCCTAGTATACCTTCGGTTTTGGCATTTTCTTGGTAAGTCGTTGCTGTAGTTAAGTTGGTTGACCTAATTTTGACTTTTAAGATCTAGAAATAAGACAACCCTTACATTTTGTTGCATATAAATTTTAGTAAATTATTTCTACAATAATTTCGAATACATTTATTGTTTCTTTATGCGTTATTCTGTTTTAAATTTGAGGTTAATTGATGAAAATGATATTGGTAGATTTTTATTTTAGGCGTAAAATTTAATTTTCAAACTGCTATGTGTATTAAAGGCTTATTAAAAAATACGTTATAGAATAAACGGAATATAATATTACACACCTAATAAATTTTTATTCCGTATAATTTGTAATAAAAAGAAACATTACATTTTCAAATCCAAATTTTATTTATTTTTCAGTTTTTTTTTATTTTGTTATTCAAAATCCGGGCTCTCACATTAACTTTGATGCACAACTATTTTTTTATTCTCTATTTGAAAAAATTTGTTTAGCAATTTTCGACACATTTCATTTTTAAGCTAGGGCCATAATTTAGATCCATTGGTATAATAGCTATATAGCCTAGGCACAATGCTATTGGTGGGTTGTATTTCACATAGGGTGGATTTCTAACCATTTGATTATTAAAACTACTGATGTGTCTACTTTGAGGGATCTGTTCTTGTTTCCTCCCATTTAGCGAAATAGTTACCTCTTTAGGTATTATACCGAATTTATTAATAATAAGATTTCTATTTAAACATTCGCCGAAACAATTTGTAGAATCACTGAATAATAATTATTATAATTCAAAATTATAAATTATATACCAATGACTATTGTAATTGCTAAGAAAAATAGTAGTAGCAAAATTTTTTACACTACATTTTATGTAGATAGGTACCTACTACCTTATATACACTTTGATGGTGTATGTTGTAAGATATATTTTTAAATCGTTTTTAAAGTTGCAAACAGACACACACCCTCGCAACACAAAATTCCTAATAATCTCGCCAATATTTTATTATTAAGAGATTGAAAGTTGCCCTCGTATATAGGAGGAATATTTGTTACTAAATGACACAGAGAATATCGCAAGAAAATGATTAAAATTTAAATTAACTGTAGTTAAAAATTTAATAGCAAAAGTACTTATAAGTATTTATGTTTAATTTAATTACGCCAGAGTAGATATTTTTTACTATCTTTTGATATACTTATTAACTTATTATAGTTGCAATCCCTAGGCTTGGGTGTTTTCTTATTCGCGATGGGCGTTATTGTGTAAGTTGTGGATCAAGCATATTTTTTAGTATTTATCTATGATCGTATTAGATAAACTAATTTGAAATCAAATCGAGATTGTTACGGGATTAAATCGTCATCATCATATTTTTCGTGAATTTGATTATTACTAGTTATTTAATTGAAAACTGGCGCGGATCCGAATTTGCAATTTTGAGTTTGAAATTTTTTTTGATTGAACGCGTAGTTGGTGGCCGAATTTTCGAAAAATGTGGTTAATAAGAGGGGGAGAATGGTTGCGACCTTAGCAAAAGTTTAAGTTATGAAACTGCGAATCTTCATTATTTATATAAACATTTTGAGTTGGAATTTTTCCCATGGTCTATGAGTATGCGAATTGTTTAAGATCCATTTTGGAATTATATCTGGATGTGTGTGTCGTGTGGTGTTTTTTTCGTCAACAATTACAGACAAACGCGTGAACTAATCGAGTTGATATTTTATACACTAGTTTGAAGCAGCTGTCTAAAGAGTTGATTATATTTTGGTTGAAAACAGTCCGTTTTTAACCCAATTTTTATATAAGAATGAAAATTGCCGAAGAGCAGTGCTGCTTCCCGGCAAAACAGGCATGAGAATGAAAATCGTATCAATCGAAAGAGATTATTTTTCCGCTTCTTATGATACCCTACACTCGATATTTTTCTCTTAAATTATTGTTAAAATGTAAAAATTAAATAAGCGCTTTTAAAATATGAGTTGCCTTTTGATTTGTCAAATCGATTGGTATTGCTTTTGCATGTAATTGTGTAATTTACTATTTTAACAAATTTACATAAAGAGATATAATTAATAGCAAAAGTATTTTTTAATTACTTATCAAAAAATTAATTCTGATGTTTTACGACCATAGTTAAAATTTGAGTGCATATATAGACGGTGCGGGCGTCCCGTAAATTTCTAATTTTTTCTGCCAAATGGCATATTAAAAATATTTTTCATAGCAAACATGTTATTTTATGGATAAAATACAAAAATAAAATTAACGCCTTTTACAACAAATTACAAATTAAATTCGGTAATTTAATAATAAATAAATAAATGAGTTGTGTGTTTTATCGAGTTAAAAAAAAAAGTTTTATTATTATTATTTAAAATAAAATGAAGTAGAATGTAGTGAATGGGAAAGTAATGTGTTGACACATCAGATTTTTTATTATTGATGTACTCGTGTTGGTCACGAATTTATATTGGAATGCTGGATGAGTTTTCTATTTGATTGTATTGAAATCCAAAAAAGGAAATATTTATGGCCCATGCAGGAATCTAGGATACCACATCCCTGTAAGATATTATGTTCCATTCAATCGTCTCTTTTAATTAATATTTCATAAGCGTCAAAATTGCGTCATCTCTTTAGGTCTCTAGTTGGGATGGTTTTTATGTATAATCATCTCTACAACATCGAGAAGGCTAATTTTTGACAACTCTTAACGTCCTCTTTTTTTCGACCGATGATGTGAATAATGTAAATTCTTTAAACGCGTTTCGAAATTAATTAAAAGAACTTTGGAGAAAAAGACTAATCTTATTTTTAATTTAAAAATTAACAGCTAAGCAAATACAATAGAATTCAATTTATTTGTCTAGATTTTGACAATAGTTGATCTTCTCCTTCAGATTTTTTTAATCCTCGCAAGCTAAATAATCTGTAAGTTTTAAGCGACTAATGCCCAGTTATTTAGTCTCCGGTTATCATTGAGTCCGGGTTAATTTCCATGTATACAATTTATATTGTTCAAACAATTATAACTAATTATAGAAATTAACCCGGTTTAAAAGACAACCCGAGAGTGAACATCTGGGCCTATACGTAGATTACTATTTTAATAGTTTTTCTTATCCTGATTTTACTCATAAATATCTCTCATCTCACTACCGCATAGGTGTTGGGTTAAAATTCACCGATATGCTTTTTCTGGATTTTCTTTCCATTTTACGATAAAGTATACGTAAGGAAAGTATAGTTTTATCAGGTATGACAATTGAAAGAAGAAGAGTATCATTTTTTTTTGCTTTTTGAAACGTGCTTTCTTTGCAATTGAAAAAATTCGTAAAAAATTATTGGAAACATCACCTCGTGTAATTTAATTTTTTAGCTCAAAAAATGTTTTTAAACTTGTATAATATAATAATTGAACAGTGAGGCGAAAAGGGATACCCGGTCCTTCAAGGATTGAGGTTAGGCCGCAAGGCCACCAACCCTACACTTGTAAAAATTGAAACCCGGTATCATGCCCCGGAATTTGGACAAGAAAAAAACAATAGAGGTAATGGAAACTGGGAACGGAGAAGCGGCACTCGCTGTAAATAATTACATAACCCAACATTATGACATTGACAGATAATTCCCATTGTAATAAACAGAGAAAGTTGTATTAAAATGAAAAGTAAAGATGCATTTTAAAATTCACTGATTTGACTAGTGATTTTAAGTTTACTTCATATTATTTTTACTAATGACGCAGGTGCCAATTTATTGGAGCCCAACTATACATATATCACAATATAGTTTATCCTAAAATTATTTGACGATTACGGGAGAAATAATACGCATATGTTACTGAAATTGCAATATCTTATTAAGTTAATAATTTCAATCATGTACTTTTTAAAATCCGACTTTTTAGTACACCTATTAATGAAACGCAACAATTGTTTAGTAATCGCCATAAGAGTCAACTTTAATATTAATTCAGATTTGCGTACAGTACATGGCGACTAAATGTCACCCTAGAAAAATTGTATACTAATAGTACATTATGAAAATGTTTTTTTTAAAGATGCCTGAAAATGAATTTTGTCTACATTTGAAATGATAATTTTCACATGATAGTGAAATCTCTCATAACGGACACCTCCGATGGGCGGACAACTCCATTAGGCGGACACTATTTGATAGTCCGGAATGAAGTATAGAGAATTCAATGAGACATAATCTCTCTTGAGCGGACTCTCTCTTGGGCGGACGCGGACACAATATTTAAGTACAAAACTTGTAAAATTCTCTCTTAAGCGGACACAAAATTAAAAATGTTGCAACGCTGCACTATTAGCCAGCGCGGCGCGCGGCGACATAAATTCTGTGGACTTCCCCATTGTGTGTGTGTGATTCCCCGCGATCATTAACGAATACATTTTTATGGTTGGATCAAAAAGATTTCAGCTCAGCAAGTATGTATTAAAATACCAAAAAATCGCACAATCAAATTCGAAGTGTGGACTAGTTTCGAACTTATTAGTTCTCATCAGCACAATTTACGAATAGATTGTACGAGCGCATTACGGCTATTTGCCAACCACAAGCAAAGTAAAGTTATAGACTTACAAAATTGCTTGCTTCAGCAGCGCCATCGCGCGGTTTTTGGGAGAGGCCCCAGTATAATATGATGAGATCAAAAAGATTTCAGCTCAGCAAGTATGTATTAAAATACCAAAAAATCGCACAATCAAATTCGAAGTGTGGACTAGTTTCGAACTTATTACTTCTCATCAGCACAATTTACGAATAGATTGTACGAGCGCAATTCTTTGTAAATTAAATTTTCAAATGTATTTTATCTTACCGTTTTGAATTAAATTTAGTTTATTTACCCTTCCGGATACGAAGTCTTATGCAAGTTTGTGGTTCTTATATGTTAACGTTACTATGAATTGCCATTGGCGTATCAATCGCAGTAGAACATCGCAATATGTATTTTTTCATTTTTCCCATACGCGGACACCTCCCTTAGGCGGACATATTTAATAGTCCCGAAGGTGTCCGCTCAAGAGAGATTTCACTACTATAATCATAATATTATTATGAACAAAAATTTAATTTCTAGTTGACTAGAAATATAATGGTAAAATTATATTCGGGCGTAGGCCTATTAAAACAATTTTTATTGTCCGACGTTTCGGACCATTTAAAGGCTTTTCGAAGATGAATGTTGGGGTAAGACATTTTTGTAATATAAGTAACGAAATAACTCAATTCGTTACTTTAAAAAGTGGTTTACCCTTACCTTCATCTTCAAAAAACTTTGAAAATGGGGCGAATTTAAATGGCTCGAAACGTCGGACGGTAAAAATTGTTTTAACAGGCCCATGCCCGACTATAATTTTACCATTATTATCTGAAAGGTTAACGATATTTACAAATCTACTATTTTTAAATAATATCTGCAGTCATGTAAATATTAGATTGCTCAAAACTACTTTGTAATAATTCGCCATACGAGCCGAAAATGTGCCGCTCTTTTAGATGGATGTAAAGTGTTACGTCTGGCATCTTGTAACGATTCAAAATTAATGCAATATTAGTACAAAGAATTAAGACAAAGTATTCTTAATATTTAACATGAATGATCTCATTTACCGGGGAATAACCGTGTCCGGGTGATTTCATAATAGTGTCGCACGTGTAAGCTATTTTGGTAATACACAAAGAAAGTAATAGTACAAAGTATTTTTAATAGCTAACACGCGTGATTTCATTTACTTTACCGGGGAATCACCGCGTCCGATGACTTCATCGCCACGCGTAAGTTTTTTGTGCTTACGGGGCGCGTGATGAAACTATAATATATAAGGACCTACCATCAAACATTCGAGACATTCTGATCCTAGTTCGATCACAACTATCTTTGAGTATCTTTTGTGAAATACCTTAAATTATCTTCTATATTGTGATTCTAGTTAGATCACGATTATTTTTGAATACCTTTCGGAAAATATCTTAAATTACCTTCGATACCTTTATGAATATTTTTAATTGTAATTATATTACATTACCTCCGAAATTTAAATATTCGACAAATTTTGTTTTGAAAAAGTGTGTTACGACTACATAGAATTTTCAATAAACATTAATAAGCGTTTAGATAAAAAGTGCCTACACTATTATATGGATTTTGTAGTAAATTCGTAATGAACAATAATTTAAATTAATGTATTAAGAATAGTAAATAAATAAATAAATGATATTAGTGAATGAAATTGTGAAAAGACTACTGCAATAATTACGTTAAGTAATAAAGACTAATAATTAAATAAAGTTAGTAAAATTTGTGAATAAACAAATCGAGTGACAGGACATATTTATGTGAATCTATCATCAAGCAAATAAAGTTGAAAACTCGTCTAACTATAATGGACTACTACTAGATTAATATACTGAATAAAGGTATTTAATGTTTTTTTAAGAATAATTATATATATATAAGTTTACATAGGCATAAATTAGAGCAAATGTCCAAAATGCAGCCAGGATCTCGTAGAGGAGTGATGATGTTTTGCTAATTAAATTTGCTAGTATATTTAAGTTATTTTATTACATTTTATTTCAGGAATAAATGTATTATAGAATTAGTTATTTTTTTAGCATATAATAAATCCAAACCAAAGAGGGTCATGATTGTAAATTCTTTCAATAAAATTAAAATCAAAAGTATTTCCTATTTTTTTGAACAAATTTCAACCTACCTGAGATAAGAGTTTTTTTAAGTATTTTTTCTACGTTGAGTTAGCATAAGGGGTTACAATTGGCGCTGCCCAACGCGTGGCCGATTTATTGAAATTTTAGTAGAAAGTAATACGAAATACGATTGAAATTGAATTTTTTTAGAATAAGTAGGTAGTACATAATACAACAATGAAATTATTGTAAGGTTCAATACGAATTTTACTGCAAAATCAAGTATCGCGAAATACGTTGGTTGTTTTATGTAAACAAGTACATCTCACGTTTTTTTTTATTTAATTCGCGGAGCCGTAATTTTTAAAGCAATATTAAATAATCTGCATTAGTAAATTCTTTCCGGTATCGAGTGACAAGGTCAAACGTTAGTTCTTTTTAGGCGTAACTTTGTATCGAACAAGTAATTAAAAAAATTGCGTGTCAGTTAGGAATTTATTTGAAAATAAAATTTTTGTTTGGGCATCATTAATTTATTAAGAATTTTGAATAAATTTACTTGGAAAAGGTAATATAAAAAGCGTGAAGATGGAGTCAAATTTCTTATCAGATAACGAGATTTTGAAGGAACTAACTTTGCGGAAACAAGTTTTGGGTAAAAATGCTCAACAAAGAAGTGCACTGCTACCAATCTTCCTCCAAGTGATTAAGCCCTTACACTTTTATTTCTGTTGTATATTATCGTTACCTTATTATTAGCCAATATAATTTCTTTACCTTATTTTTAGTTCATAACGACCCAGTATCTTAGTAATGTTTGTGTTAGTTAATAATATTCCTTTAGTTTTAGTGGAGAAATTGTTATTTTCCCTCAAAACGTGAATTCATGAACAATTTTATTTTAATGTTTAGTTTTAAAAAAAAATTTTGTTTTGACGAATTTAGTTATCAAACACGTCCCGGTCGTACGACGTAAAACTGCGTGCAAAAAAAAAACAACTGTTCCTCGTTGTTAACTTTTTAAATATCATTTTAGTGACCCAAACAACTACCTTATCTGAAATTAGAGGGTACGCTTTGCGGAGTATTGGAATAGCTAACCAATAAATCGTTTAGTTAAGCCAAGTACAGACTGGTGTTGCATTGGCCTAGCTACCCAATGTTATCATTAGTCGTGCGTTAATTTCATGTTTATGATAGGTCAGTAAGCAAAAAATAATTTCTCATATAATTTGTTTGTTAAGAGTAAACATATCGTTTACTTTACTTGTACCTTTATGTGAACAAATAAGTTCTGCCTTTAATGAGATAAATTTTTCCTACCTTGAATTATTTTAATTAATAAGCTCATTAATCATTTACCTTTTTGAACAAAGAAAATGTTCAATTGTACTACCTATTAAAAATATCTTGAGTACCTTCCCAAAATATCGTCTATTTCTGAAGACAAATACCTTCAGTATTTTTAAAAATATGTTTAGTATTTTAATAAAAAAATACCTTATGTTTTGAAAACATCTACCTAGTGTCTTGAATATAATCGAGATCCAGAATTAAGGGTACAATTTACCGTCATCTATACCTTTATGAGCACCTTTACCTTTGTTACGATTTCCAATAGGAATCATACGAAACTTCCTTATCTTATCTAAAATAACTTGAGCAATAGATACGTTTCGTCATTTTAGTAGTAAAGCAAATAACCCCAGAGACACCTAAGTTGATATTTCCACTTTGGAAAAGCTAAATTTAATCGCAAGTTTTTTTCTGTTTTTCCAACGACAATTGATAAAACAGACTAGATTCCATCTCATTAGATACCATTTTTAGCGTGGCATCAAATTCCAAAGGAAATGAATTTTGTAAATATGATTTTTTCATTTTCCAGGCACTGTAAATATGATTGAGCCCAAATTTTACCATAATTTCAATGTCCAAATTAATCTAGACTTCAGAGTTTCCATCTGCATTTGTGGGTCCCACGGCCAGCGAATGATCCCGTGATTTCGCGAACCGCCCTCTTTTACAGTGGTCACAACGAAATTTAGGCTGACTAAGACTTGCGACTGGTAATCATCGCGAAATTTCAATTCTTTTAATGATTATTCTAATTTTTTTAGTAATTAGTTAATTTTATTTTAATAATAGTAAGAAATTAGAGGATTTAAGTTTCTTGTTTTGATTAAATTCTCCCAACCAATTTAAAACAAGTGGCGCCTAACATTAAATTTGTTATTTAGATTCGAGCTTATCGTAATTAATAAAGAACTACCTTTAATTCCGAAAAATTAAGACTATTTTCCTAAATTTCTTTTTGTGAAAAAATATAACTTTTCGTTATTTTTTTTAATTTGTTTTTTTGTACTATTAGGCGATTGTAACGATTCAAAATTAATGCAATATTAGTACAAAGAATTAAGACAAAGTATTCTTAATATTTAACATGAATGATCTCATTTACCGGGGAATAACCGTGTCCGGGTGATTTCATAATAGTGTCGCACGTGTAAGCTATTTTGGTAATACACAAAGAAAGTAATAGTACAAAGTATTTTTAATAGCTAACACGCGTGATTTCATTTACTTTACCGGGGAATCACCGCGTCCGATGACTTCATCGCCACGCGTAAGTTTTTTGTGCTTACGGGGCGCGTGATGAAACTATAATATATAAGGACCTACCATCAAACATTCGAGACATTCTGATCCTAGTTCGATCACAACTATCTTTGAGTATCTTTTGTGAAATACCTTAAATTATCTTCTATATTGTGATTCTAGTTAGATCACGATTATTTTTGAATACCTTTCGGAAAATATCTTAAATTACCTTCGATACCTTTATGAATATTTTTAATTGTAATTATATTACATTACCTCCGAAATTTAAATATTCGACAAATTTTGTTTTGAAAAAGTGTGTTACGACTACATAGAATTTTCAATAAACATTAATAAGCGTTTAGATAAAAAGTGCCTACACTATTATATGGATTTTGTAGTAAATTCGTAATGAACAATAATTTAAATTAATGTATTAAGAATAGTAAATAAATAAATAAATGATATTAGTGAATGAAATTGTGAAAAGACTACTGCAATAATTACGTTAAGTAATAAAGACTAATAATTAAATAAAGTTAGTAAAATTTGTGAATAAACAAATCGAGTGACAGGACATATTTATGTGAATCTATCATCAAGCAAATAAAGTTGAAAACTCGTCTAACTATAATGGACTACTACTAGATTAATATACTGAATAAAGGTATTTAATGTTTTTTTAAGAATAATTATATATATATAAGTTTACATAGGCATAAATTAGAGCAAATGTCCAAAATGCAGCCAGGATCTCGTAGAGGAGTGATGATGTTTTGCTAATTAAATTTGCTAGTATATTTAAGTTATTTTATTACATTTTATTTCAGGAATAAATGTATTATAGAATTAGTTATTTTTTTAGCATATAATAAATCCAAACCAAAGAGGGTCATGATTGTAAATTCTTTCAATAAAATTAAAATCAAAAGTATTTCCTATTTTTTTGAACAAATTTCAACCTACCTGAGATAAGAGTTTTTTTAAGTATTTTTTCTACGTTGAGTTAGCATAAGGGGTTACAATCTATCGAGCGCGATTTAAACCGGTTTGATATTTTTCACGTCTTAAGGTGGCAAATTTACATGCTATTTGGCCATAAGTGCAAACAATACTTGGATTTAATTAATACATAATCTACAGCTACGAAAATTACACAGATTATTAGCCGAAGCTTTATGTATAACATATTGCAATATTCGGCGTAAAAACAACTATAAAGTTCATAACAAAATAAATAGCGCGATGACATTATATCGTATAAATTATTTGACGATTACATGAAAACTAATATGCCTAATATGTTGCTGAAATTGCAATATGTTATTAAGATAATAATTTCAATAATGTGCCTTCTAAAATTCAACTTTTTAGTGCACTTATAATAAAATGCATCAAGTGTCAGTAAATAAACCCCATAAGAGCAATAGCGGATCTGGTCAAAGTTTATGGAGGGGGTAAATACATGTTTTGTAATAAAATTTAGGGAAAATTAAGGTATATTTTTAAAATTTGTATTGCAATGAAGATTCATGGGGGGGTAGTTACCCCCATCCCCCCCCGTAGATCCGCCCTTGTATAAGAGTCAATGTTAATATTAATTCAGATTTGCATCAGGTAGGTGGCGACTAAAAACACACACAAAACTTTAATTACATATGAAAATTATTTATTTTTTTCAGTTATGCCTGAAAAAAAGTTTTGTCTAATTTATTCGTAATGCTATTTTTGACATAATATACTATATTAGTTTGTTCCAATCCTATAAATTCTGTCAATGCCAAAAGTCTAGGGGAAATATTGGCAATATTTTGAGTCACTAGAATATTTATGTTTTAGGCTTCTATACAAAGTATAACAAGAAGCCTTATGATCTGTCCGTCCGCATAATTCAAAATCATACAGAGCGTTTCAAATCGTGTTGGAAATACTCTGTGTGTATAGAGGTCTAAGAACTGGGTACCCAGTGCGCTATTAGGCTTCTATACAAAGTATAACAAGAAGCCTTATGATCTGGCTCCGTGTCTGTCCGTCTTTCCGTCGGCATAATTCAAATCTAATCAGAACCCTCGAAATTGTGATTGTAAACACATCGTATGTATAATAAAACAATAATTTGTTTTAAATTTATTTATTGTTAACCACAGCAGTGGCTAATTGGTGAAGTTAAGTTGTAAGTAAAAGAGAAAGAAGAGGATTGTTCCACTTCAAAAAATGGACCGTACATTACAGAGAAGTAAAGTTCCGAATGGAATGGAAAAGCTTCATTATTATTAGTTATATAGTGAATGATAAATACCAACCGCAAAAATGTAATTACTGCAGATTACCTGATTATTTTTCAATGCAGACCAAATATAAGTTATATTTTATTTACATAATTTTTCACCTATATAGGAAATTTAACGTATCTGTTGATACGTTGATCTGTTGATCCGTTGATCCTCTGATCCGTTGATTTGTTGATTCTTTGATCCGTTAGTCGTTTGATCCTTTGATCCGTTAAGACATTGATACCCTAATAAGAAGTGATCTCGAAAAATTTAATTGGTGCAGATTATCGGATTATCTGATGTTAAATTATAAATATTATGTCGACCAAAAATAACAAGTAATAACAACTTTTCACACCAGAAAGGTAGCTGTATATAGAAGCCTAGGAACTGCCGCTATTGCAACAATTGCAATTGCAAATTTATGCATTTCCTGGACTTACACTGCAATTAATATTTATTTAATGTTTTAATTTTAACATTACCCTCTCAAAATAAATGTCAGTTTGACGTTTCTTAACAATCAAGTTACATGCGGTCGTCATGGAAACAATGCATTTATTTTTACTAAAGTCCCTTGGGATTTAAATTTACTTTAAATCCCTTGAGATTTAAAGTTAAATTTTAATCTTCGACAAAAGGGACTTATAAGCAGTTTAAGTCCCGGAATTGCATAAATAAATTAATTCGTTACAAGTATGAATATTAATTAATGATTTTGACATGTTAATCGTATTGCACAACAAAACTATTATTGACTTTAAATTTTAGCATCGTGTATATTCTACCTAATATGAACATAACCTAAAATGTTAAAATAAAATGTTAAAATAACACTTTGACAGAATTTATAGAAATGAAATGGACTATAATTTATAATGATACTACTATGTATATTGTGAGCAATGCAAACTTAATTTCGAGTTGACTTGGTGTCAAAATTAATACATTGACTTTTTAAATAATATCTGATGCAGTCATGTGGACATTAGATCGCTCAAAACTGCTTTGTAATAATTCGACATACCAATGGCAAAATGTACTGCTCCATTTGATGGACGTAAAACGTCCTACCTGACATCTATAGAGCGCGATTTAAACCTTCCTGGTATATTTGCCACCTTAAGTAAAAATAAATAGATTGTTTCCATGACGACTACATGCAACTTGATTATTAAACAACATCAAACTGATGTTTATTTGAGAGGGTTTTCATTACTGATGAGTGAGGTTATGTCCATTATGACACGGATAGGAATTGTTAAAAATTTATACATCTTAAATTGTTTGTAATTAATTAATAAATGTTGAGCCGTAAATAAATAAGTTTGAGGCGTTATAGAAAGAAAACCTACAGAAAGCCGAAAATATTGTAGTGATGCGCTTGAAATCATGAGGCGGTGTTTGGATACAAAAATAAGCAACTCACCCCAATGTAATTTTTATTTTCTGTTATTTAAGAGGTTATAATCGCATCAAAGTCGGATAATTTTAATATTATACAATTTGCGAATCAAATTTGTCACTGCCCTCGCTGATTATAATATTTTGGTTTTTTAATATTATACTTTAATACAGGATTAAGATAATATAATATAATATATTATGGAATAGGTGCACAAATTATTTGTATACCAATTTTTAAAACTAAATGAAGAGCTAACTGGATATATGTTTTCTATATCGAAACCGCAAATGATGGTGGCATTGACCTAAAGGGTATTGATCAAGTCATCTTCTAGTCTAGACACTCTCTAGACGATATGCACCTCCCTCTATTCATACACCCCCAAAGTCCAGCCCTTGCATCACCACAACGTTGACTACAGTCTACATTCTTATCTTTAAATGCTATTCGTACATTGCCCTTTTAAGTCCCAGTTCATGTAGTTTATTTACCTGCCTAGCCATAATAATATTATGTTTAATTTAAATGTTCTGACCCTATATTACTATAATTTTTTAAATAATGCCTTTGCCTAAAAATAATCAAAAATGCACTCGGCGTTTGTAGACCTCCTACTTATGTAATTGTTTTATTAATGGAAAACTTATTCCGAACGTACGTTTCTTATGCTTCCAACATATTTATAAAAACTTATTCATTTCAACTGATCGCTATAACAAATTATTTTGTCCAACTTTTTTTTAAATGTGTCGAATCGTTGGATAAGTCTTATTGCCTCTTATTGACCCCTTCTCTCAACAATTTATTAATTATTTATTTATTTTTAAACAAATTTTTGCTATATTAAGGTATAGTGTATTTCAAATTAATTTGAATTAAAAAAAGTCTAGCATCAAATTACGTTGTTATAAAAACATACAAACTTACTGTACACCTGGTACACGCGTCCACGTGGAGTCGCAAAGAGAATTTGCGTAATAGAAATATTATCCAATAATAAGTACTTATTATAAATATTAACCAATTAGAACTACACTACTCCACGTGGAGTATGAAATGCGGGCTTTCGTTGGCGCGATAATCTAATCTCTTATATTGTTTTTCCTTGCATAGTTTGTATGTTTTTATAACAACGTAATTTGATGCTAGACTTTTTTTAATTCGAATTAATTTGAAATACACTATACTTAGCATATCAATGACTATAGTCCATCCGTTTTAAGAATACATAACTAAATTGTACCAAAACTGTGACCTTCGAGCGTGATTGGATCAAGTGTACTATACACGTTTACACTGCCGAAATTTTAGTTGCGATTGATGGCTCACGAATTTTCTTTCGTAAAAGTTTTTGGTAAATTTATAGCATTTCTGCAAGATAAATTGCTATTTGACGCAAGCATACTTTTAATCCAATTTTTTAAAGTGTTAAATAAGTGACATTTTTTTTCGTCGCCCATGCACGTAAAGTAATTATTTGACGTTTCCCTGTGTAAATTTGACTTGCCGTTCAAGGCGACCTCTACTGCAGACTAAAACCAGATGGACTACAGTATAGGTATACTATGTTGACTAATTCGTGTTTTATGTAATTTACTTTTACTAGTTATCTGACTGACTGAGTAAAAAGTTTTGAACCCCGAGTTTGAAGTCTTATATTTCAAAAAGTTATTGATGAAATTTTACGCGCGAAAAATAATATAGGTAAAGAATTCCCTGTTATCTATAACATACTAAAATTTCAAAATTGTAGGCTAACTGTTTGTATTTTACATACAGATGTTTAAACAATCTACTCAATGGCAATTTGATAAATTTTTTTCTCGTCAATTTTTTGCCAAAATAATTATGAAATTTAAACCGTATACATACAATGAATCGTTTTTTGTGTCACCAAATTTTTGTAGCATAATAATATTTCTTAAGTATTTTTTGAATTATTAAGTAAAACAGTAAATTGTGACTTCTTTTCGTTATTTTAATGAATTAGGTAAGCAAATTTTTAACGAAAGTACCTAGGTACCTATACTACAATAATTATAGTAAATAAGTGTTTTTTAATTAAAATTACTATATTTTGAAATATCTCCAAGTTACGACAGTTTAAAATTTTTAATAATAATACCACCTATGTATATTCTTCATTAAAAATTTGAACTGTAGTAAAATTAAATTAAAATTTGATAATGTTAATTAAGGGTGTATTCCACATTTTCGCTCATAAATCTAGGCAATTTTCAGGATTTTTTTAGAAAAATGAAACAACATAGAAATTTTTCTGTTATGGTGGGATATTTATTATATTATATTGAATACGAGTACCTACACAATTGTGAATTTTTCATATAAAAATAATAAAAATTTGTGCTGCTACAGCCTCCTGAACATAAGTCTATTAAAAAGGTGGTGGGCAAGCTCAGGTCCTTTGTATTTGTCCAAAATTAAAAAACGAAAGATTTTCGTATTCAACAGAGTTGTCGCTATCGTCCCCACTACAATCATAAGAAAAAAAATTGCATAGGAAATGGCAGCGTTTTAAAAAAGAATTGAAATTTTCTACATTTTTTTCAAGTTGAAACCACAAAAAAGCACCTAAATTTTGTACGAATGCATTTGTTTCAGTTCAGACGATAGAGAATTTTATATAAAATCGAATGCAGCAAGATTCAATTGAATCGGTGTATTATTTTTTAAGATAGAATGCCCACCACCTAAAGAAATGTCATTCGGAGAAAAACGCATTTAAAATTATGCGATAAGGTTCGAATCTTGTGGTGTAGGTTTCCCATATACGAATTTGCAACTGAATCTTCTTCATAACTTCCTCATTTTTTAAATTTTTCACAAAATTCTTTCACTAACATGTTCCAGAAAGATTCCAGATTAATAATAAATATATATAAAAAAATGTATTTTTTGAAGTGAAAATAATGGAATACCCAATACCCCCTTAAGAAATATTTATTTACTATAATATTGTAGTGTAAGCAAAACGTTTAATAATATTTTTTATAATTTAATATAATATCGATGAAGCCACACTTGGGCGCTTTGCGTATATACAGTAAACACGCGATACCGTGAACCTCCGGCTAACGTAAACAGTACGTTTTTTCAACGTACCTCCGTATACCGTGAACAAATTAACCACGAAATCTATCACCGTGTAACGTGAACAATTTTATTGCTCGGCGACGCTATAAAAAATACTTGTTCATCATCAGTTTCATTAAGCCCACATTATGCATGGTGTGTTGGTTCACCCTTTCTCACATCTATTCATTTGCTATCTTTGAGTGGGCTGGGGGCAGTGAAATTGTCTACATCGATATTATTACATTGAAAAGTTGACGAGAAACGGCAATTCTGAAAATGATTGAAAACACTAAAAAAATAGAAAAAAATATCAGATTACTTCCCTAAATTGCAATAGTATTTACTAATAAAATGTTTGCTAGTAGGTATACATATTCTTCCTGTATATGCAAAGATAATTACCATTGCCCACCGTTTTAGAATACTTACCTGCATTAACGTGAAAAAATCGTTAACGTGAATAGGCCTGGTTTTATTTGGTTCACGGAATCGAATGTAATTCAAAAAATTCTTCACAAGTGTTGCTACAAAAATTTGAAGACACAAAATATGATTCAAATTTAGTAAACGGTTTACGGGAAAAAATTTTGCAAAGTAGCGATTGTATAAATTCGTGATCTTTTTTTAAAGCTTTATATAAATATTTTATGTAATAAAAAATAAAATATTTATGTATTTACCAGTAATTTTGATAGCTTTGTGTACTATGAAGAAAAAATCTAATTTAGCCATAGGAACATTTATTAGTTACGTAAAACTTACAACTTATTATTAAATTAAATTACTATCTTACATTCAAGTTATTGAAATGAAATTTTGTATCTATATATGAAATTAAATGTTCAAATAGAAGCTATGACAAGTGAACTGTAATATTCAAACAACTAATGAATTCTCAATTTGCGAATATTACTTATAAAAAAATGTATAACTATTATGTAATATTTATAACCTTTGTATTAACCACTACACTATTTTTTGTACAATAAATGGCACAATTTCTGCGCAGAGACGAATTTATAGCATGTGCACACTGCGCCAGTGCCTTCTACACCGAAATTTTACGGTTTCTTGTATAATAAATTACTAGTGTAATACAAACATAAAAGCATAATACGTTATTACAGCTAGTATTTGAAAAAAATTTCATATAGTAGTAAGCTTAATTTTTTCAATAACATCGATTTTAAGAAAGTAAATATAATTTTAAAATATTTTCTAACTTAGGGTTCGAGATTCCGATAACTGTAGTTTTAAAATTTTGCGGGATATTGTAATGAGTAAATCAATGTTTTTTAATTCAACTTTTATTATTAATATGAAATATGTGATTTTTTCCAGTATCGAGCTGAAATTGATTAAAACATATTTACGAGAATTATTTTTTTATACACATGTAACTTACCACATTCTCTGCATATGAACTTTCTCCTTTCCTGGGCTTAATGTATATGATTTCAAAAATACCAACTTTTCGAACCACCAAATTGTTGATTCTTGCATGTTTATTATATATCTACAATATAATTTGTTTGTAACATCGTAGGTACAAGCAGGGAAATTGTACATATTGTTCACAATATCGAAGTGATTAATTGGATTAACCCAAATATTACTAAAACGCGCGATAAAAAAAATCATAGCAAAAATATTATGGAAATAGAAACCATCCTAATCTGAAAATCGGCTATGATTTTGCTATTATTAACCTTATTATTTTTGCTATGAAAAATAATAAGAAAAATCATATAGTGTAAACACGAATATATTGCTTATTATTTTTGCTATGAAAATTACTAACAAAAATCATGTAGTCTAAAGGCACCTTAAAATGCAAGCGCTATTTACTTGTGCTTGTTTTTGTCGTACTTTCGAGTGACAAAAGTAATAATATTTAAAGTAATTGTGGTATGATTTGGACTCTTTCACAGCAACTTGTTCTTATAACTTATTTTCTTTACGTAAACCTATTATTTAAAGCGACCATATTTGTTTACATTTGTAGTGCCACCTACGTTAATTTCAGTTATCAATACTTAGGGTTGATTAAGGATTTTAAATTTTAATATTACTTGTTCCTAATTTTGCAGTCGATAATAATTCTGGTTATTACGCCCTGATCAATTATTTGTTTTTGTGAACATTTTTGTTTTATAAAAAAATGAATATATTATCTAGTATCAGTAAAGGATTAACCGATTAGTAATAGATCGTATTATATACCAATAATTTTATTGGTTGGTTAATTTAAACAATTATTATAATTGCGTGGAGAGGGATTTTAAATTATACTGTCATTACTATTGGGAGAAGGTTTGCCGTCATTTTGTTTAATTTTTGTGCCCCAATAATGCGGGGAAGATGGAAAATGCAGTTGCATTAGTGAACATTTGAATCGCATGTGCAACGCGCATTATAAGATCAATATTACGTAGTTTCGGTCGATTTCGTTGCACTTCGTATTAAACAAATGCGAAATTGTGCATTTTGTTACTTCAGTTGTAAAATAATGTTCAACAAAGTGAAAATACGCATTTTTGAATTGCGTTGGTGGTTTTAAAAATATTCTGCTTGCGGTTCGTCTTAAGAAAATTTTGATATTATTAGAAGATTATTTTAAATATTTATATATTATGTTGTTTGAGTGGTGGTACTTACTCCTGTGCAGTGAAATCGTGCATTGTGTAAGCGACCGTTGGACTGATGTCCGCCCATGATTGGTTCAAAATTGAAGAAAAAAGACAAAATGTCTGTTGCCAGCAGGATCTACAGAATGCTCGATAACTGTGAAGCATTTTCTACAGTGCCAAAAATAACCCTAGCAGGGTTCCAAAGGCAGGAATTATTTCTTATTACGATAAGCATAACCAATAATTTTCAATATAACTAAGTACATTATTAGTATTGCCCTATTACTTATTTTGTGAATCTATAGGCAAATTTATAAGTATTATTTTTGAGTTTGTGTGCGAGCATATTAAATCAACAACATAAGGATTTTTATAATCTCTTAGGCGAACGCGATATATTTTTTCAAGTTGGGTAAGTAAAATTGCAATTTATTATGTATTGGTAGATTCGGCATTTTTTTCCTCAGTTGTTTAATCATCGCTATTCAGATTTACAATAATTATTATTATCGAGGATGCATACGTAACTTGGCTACTTAGTAGGTACAATAATTATTACTTATTGTACGTATAATGTAATACCTACTATAACTACTTAAAAATACTGACGAATTAAATAATCGATAAGTTAGTATATTATCAATTAATGTATGTACATATCTATCTATTTATCTAGAATTAGATATTATGCTATGGTGACAGTCATCATGAGACCCACGCGCTTCAGACAGTCACCCTACCTATAAGTAGGTAGTATACTTTCAATAAGATACTTTTTGCTTGAAAGACTCATTTTTATTTTAAAAATTACAGAAACACCAGAACATTGTAATTCGATTAATTTATACCACCTCCTGACGAGACACTTTATACACTTCAAATTAAATCTTAAATTTTCTTTCCTCTCTTCTTCTCTCGACTACCGGCAGCAAGAAACAAATTAATTGTTTATAACTCAAAAAAGAGTTCTTGTAATTTAAAATTTTTAGGTGCTCGATTTTTTTCTTCAAATAATATGCACATAATACTAAAAGAAAAAATAATAATTTAGACACCATTTTACCTCTACAATAGAAATTAATAAATTATATTAGCTACCTACTAGATTAAAAATTTAAAAAAGGACCTATAATCCTATAATATAGTAGATCTTTCCGTCGTCACGTATTATAACAAAACAATCGATATTCAAATATCGACGTATGATGCTCTACAACCAAGACGTGAAAAATAAAATGAACGCAGGTCTGGAGCCGCATTAAAAAATGATACACACTTTTTAGAAATGATAAAACCGAAATTAGAAGGGGAGACAATAAATAAACCCACAGTTCTTATTCTACTTTTAAATATCATTTAAAAAAATCTTTATTGTAGATGTCATTTACAGCTGCTTGTCTGTCTGTAAAAATATATGTATTAGTATACCTACATTATAGTTTAATCAACTGATGGCTGGTATAAATATGTACCTTTTCCTATGTGTAACCTACCCTTTTCATGATGTATTCATATAAAGACCGGATCATCGAAAGTTGTCATAATGCAGACTAAATAAACTTGTTTTAATTTTTTTTTTATTTTACGTATACCTAATAAATATAACGTTTTCTTAAATAAGGAATTGACGAACTTGTCGACAATTTCAAAATATACTATATTTGTGTAGATCTACATACATAACATACTACGTGTACTTCTACTATATATAATAAAACTCCTTTTACATAATATCGTAAATTTTTAAGTCGTCTCCAAATTGACGAAATTCCGTGAAATTTTGTTATTTACTACGGTAAATCGTGCAGTTACCTTTGATTTTTGCTGCATGTCCAGTAAATAATTATTGTAATGTTTTCCTATTTAGATTGTAACCAAGACGGACTATAAGAATTGATTCATCAAACTTGGGAAAATCAATTTTAAACCTCTTTCAAAAATTAAATTGAAAAAGTGTATGTACGAGTAAAATTTAAGTTTTTTCTTTTAAATAATTATTATATATTTGTAATTGCATAATATAGGTATCGATGGTTCTACGCAAAAAGGGCCAATCTGCTTTTTATAGTAGAAGCACCGATCTGTCTTGCGTTTAAGGACACAAGTAAAAAAGACCAATCTGCAGGGGCCAATGTGAAATATTTTCTGAGAGTGAGTGTAAAAAGGGTCAATCTGTATTTTTCTCTGCCTTCTGAAAACTATTCAGTTTTAGAAATCAATATGAAAATGCAGATTGGGCCTTTTTAGAACCATCGATACAATATGATGGAAACCTAAAGTAAATGGAACGAATTTTATAAATAGTAATTGCAAGTAATGCAATGTAATTTGGTATTTTGAAAACAAATAATATTTTGCCAAAATACTTGAGCAAAAGTGCACTCGGACATAAAATTTAATTTTTGAACTCCCTTTCATTTGGCACAGTACATTCACTTTATTTGTGACATGTTTTTAAAGAAATTTTTAAATCCATACTTGAATTTTTTAATTTTTATACCTAAAAACCTTAAAAAAAATTGAGCTCGGTCATGGCAAAATCACGTGATTTTAATCCATAATGCATATTATCAAAAATTGTATAACTAAGTACTATTATGTAGTTTGAACTTAAAAATATTTCTCATAATATGACATGTCAAGTAAGAAATCATAATATGAACCAGCTTTTGTACTTGACTAAAAGTTTGTCTAACGTGTAGTTTAGAAAATAATAAACTGCATCTACCGTTTTTGCACTTTTCAAAAACGAAGAACACGGTGTAGTATCTACCTACTATTATTAGAGTATTACTCCTAGATGAAGGATAATGTTTTTAATAAAAAATTGTATAAAATAAGTAAACATTATGGATTTAGTCACGGGAAGTAGATAATAGATCAATATAAAATCAACAACTGGGAAAACGAAGTTGCTACGATGCTGGTGTTATAATGATTGACGCCATGGTTTTTAACTAGGAATACATAGCTTAGGAGCTGAACGAACCAATAGCAATTTTGGTTGGACATAACCTGGTTTGGTCCCTCCTTCTATGAACGTTGGTGCCTACTTTTTTAGGTAAATGGTATCTCTAGTGTATATTTTTAGGCCTGCGGTATAACTATTAGAAGTAGGCAGAATATTATATGTGATCAAATTTAAAATTAAAAATGGTGTACAATATAGAAAAGGTTACCTATATTGTGTAGATTGTAATTTATAAATTTATTTAAATTACAATGTAAATTTATATTATATCTATCTATTATATATCACAAACTCCCATACTAAAATGATTAAGGTAATATTGGTAATATCTAATAAGGTCTAGGTTTCATGCGACACACCTTGATGATTTTTTGAATCGTTTTTCTGCGTCAGGGAACTTGGTTTTTATTTTTGTAACAATATTGTCATTTAGTAATGTAGATTACAATAACTTAACAAAACAAGACTAAATTATTATTTATTTTTGTACCTACTTAATCGTATTATATTAATATCAGTTGATATAAGTGTTTTGAACTATAAAATTTTAAAATAATTACTCGTATTATAATATGAACAATTATGTTAATTTAAGTGCTTATTACCGATTTGTCGAGAAATTTTCTAAAAAATATATTTTAGATCAAATATCTATACACTGAATATAGTCCTCACTCAGTCACTCACTCCATTATTAAATCAGCGATAAGTTTAAAATGCACCAATCAACGAAATCAATTTCCTGAGTACTAAATTAAGATATTACCAATATGAAAATTTCTGAATTGCTATTGTCTAGGAGCGTCCGCAATCTATCTATGCTTTTTATAAATTATGATGCAAGGAACTAAAGATACAGCAGATGCGAGTTCCACTTGGGTAATTGATGCGTACTACGTCATGCGGAGAGTACCTACATAGTCGTATATCTACCCAATGGACAAATCGATGAGTTTCAATTTATTGCTAATTAAATTTCCAAATCAGTCAATAAATATTCCTACAGGTTCTTACACATAATATTATAATGTTCTGCTGGGAATTTCTAGGTCAACGCAACGTTTTCTCTGCGTTTATATAATATATTCTTAAACGTTTTTAAGTTAGTGTAAAATCGCTGGCATAATAATATAAAAGAATCGGGGATGCCGGATTTGAAATTCCGAGATGGGGTCTACTACATCATATAAGTACGAAACGGAACCAGACGAATCTAGACTCTAATTTCTTAAGACTTATTTAAAATGGGACAAGAAAACTTATGATAATCCCCTTAGCCCCCTAATACACAAAGTGGATGTTTACATAAAATTTGTTTTTGTATTTTTTTCATTTAAATATGAAAATATTTATGGACGAAAGCTTTTATATGGGTACGGTGAAAAATGTGGTTTAATTTATAGTTGCCATAGTATTTATAGGAGATGCAATATGGACGATTGCCTATCTTTTTTTCTAATAGGGAACAATTTTAAAAAAGTATAATATTTTTATGCATGGAATATTCATAATTTTTTTGCATTTCGTTTGATATTTGTACATTAAATTTGCTTACTAGGGTTTATTTCATTTTGCATAAGCAAGTGAGATACCAAGATACGGTTAGGGTAGGTTGGACCAATGCGACATATTTATGTTAACTAATTAACAGGGCCGTCCCAAGATATTCGGCGTCCGTGGGCTACTGAAAATAATTCTCCCCCCTTCATAAGAAAATACTCGGAATGGCTAGCGGGAGCGGGGTGACCGGTATCCCAAAAGGCTTGCGCCCCGGGGCTATTATATAGAGTTATATTGAATTAAATTTATTAATCTCTTATATACTTTAAATATTAATTAGTCTCAAATGTTTAACCATTAGCACTTTCTACTTAAACGAACTCGTAAATACTTATTTAAAATAAATAGTAAAATAAAGTATCTATCCAAGTCGAGAGTCCTCGCGAATCAATTAGGCCATAAGTAGCATCAACTGCTTTTACCCAAATTATGAGAACCATCGACTCGGGGAATAACATAAACATTCACACGAAAAGTTTATATAAGAACCAAAATATATTTAGATCATTATAGATTATAAGTTACCTTACTGAAGTGCACATCGTGTAGGTATTTGTGAATAAACGATAATTTCAAATCCTATTGGTTTTATTTACAATATAGGTATTTAACAAATAAAATATAAACTAATTTTGGAACAACATAATTATATATAGTCCATTTAGCCCTGTGTTTAGGGTTGCACTGCTAATTAAGGTTTATTTTCTGGATACATGCAATTCTTGAAACAATGAATATTTCTCTGTGTAGAAATAAATTTGGCATGGTGCAACTACATAGGCCGTAGTCTTTTATTTATCGTTAGCCCATGAGTATTTATTTTACTGTTGTATTGTATTGTGGGCTGAATTTACAAAATACTCATTGAAACAGCCGTAATTAATCCATACTATCAGTTTTGAAACAGTTGGCATCAATTCTGGAGACTAGGAAATTGCATATTATGTGCGATTTTCCGTGTTAATTCCCTATCCTTACTACTGGACAATAAATTTAACACCCTATATATCGCACTGCTAAAAAAATACTGTCGTAAGTCGAGAATTTCAACTTTTCAAGTTATAAATTTAAAATCTCTTTTTTCTGAAATTGACCCATGGCAGTATTTTTATGGATGCAGCATTATTTTATACACTTTTTAGTGACGTAACTCAGAATTTACAATTTTCGAATTACGACAGTATTTTATTGGATGTTATCAATTTATTATCATACACGCACAAACATTTTATTATACAAATTATAGGTTTATAAAAATCGCGGGTACTTAACATCGTTTGTTTAAAAATTTACTATTTTTTAGTCAAATATTTATTATAATATTTTATGTATTATGTTCATAACTTCATTCAGTTAGGCAATGCACAACTTCTTATTTTTTAATACATCTCCCGCATCACGAAACTTGCTCAAGTGCATTGCACTGCCCCCCCCCCTTCCAGAAACTTGTCGTTGGAATTGCTGGCACCAACTTGCATTTACAACTGATCGTATATTTTTCGTGGTTAGAAATTCTAGTTATTTTTAACACGTCTTTGCACTCTTAACTATGCAAATATTTTCTTTCTGTCGTGTCATTATCTACCCACATATACTTAAAAATTTAACTTTATTTATTATTTTTTTAAATATTTTGTTTCAAATTTTTTTTTATAATATGTACATCAATTTTTTATAAATTGGTTTATAGAGTTTTATGAGGGTATTTTTATCACCTCAACACAGTGGGGTAAAAATTGAAGAACATGATTAAACGTCTTAAGGTAGTGGGTAAAGGAAGGTATATTCGTGACATAGGTAATTTCGTGATAGTTTTTATTAAATTTCCCAGAATTTTATCTATTGCAGCAGTCACAATTTTTGCAAGAGTTACTGTAGACAATGTCTACAGTAGGTACTTGCAGTAGTAGGCTTTCGGATATTATCTTGGTTGGAACGTTGGAAGAGAATTCATATAAAAAAAATGAAAACATTGTGATGGCGTGAAAATTGCATACCTACTTACCTATACCGAGAGAATTTAAATTCGGGCTATATTTTATTAATTTTTAGTATAGACACATAAGGAACATTAAACCATAATATTATATAATAATATGTAGTTTAAAATATATACATAAATATGTAGGTACTACATCATTATTATGTACTCATAATATACAATACTTAATGCAAGCCTCTCACAGAAACTTTATCTCCCAATACTGCAAACATTGAATTTGTTACTACTTAAAGGTACATGGGTTTAAGGAGCTTGATTCAACTTAAAAAAAGGTAAATTGCAGAATACGATCATTATTATTTTTTAATTTAAAATTTTATAATCAAACACAGTTATAATCTAATACTTATACCGTTAATCTTGGTAAATTATATTATGTAGTATATTTATCAGAAATTTTCAAAACTGTGCAAAATTTAAAAAAATTGTTCATTTTCCTATGTATTTATGTATACTTAATATAATAATAAATTATTATTTTATAAAATTATTATTTATATTATTTTTTAACGAATTTTATTTATTTCTTACAATAATTCGACCGCTCTTTTCACACACATAATAGTAGCGAATGTATCTCGTCTTCGTCGTAAATAATACAATTATCGATTAAAATATAAAAGAAAACAATTTTAAAATGATATATCGACCTTCTAATCATTATTTTCGTTTTGTTGTAATTATTTCCAAGTTGTTATGTTCAGGGACTTGCTTATATTGTGCTAAAGCGTATTAATAAATAATAATTGTCAGATCCTGTTACACAATTTTTTCACTTACAAGTTTCATGATTATTTTGTAAATTTAGTGTTGAAACCCCCTATGGCCTCTCAAAAGTAGTGTCGATGCACTTGGGTATTTGTAATGATAAGACGGGCTATGAACGAAACGTCACCGCACCACCGTCTAGTCGCCAAAAATAATTTTTTATGTACATGACCTGGCTCAATATGCGAAAAATTGCGCAGTTAGTATGAGTTGGTTGATGATACTCTATATTGTGCCGTTAGATTCTAACGTTTATTAGTATAATTTAATTTTATAATGTTATAGTTTACGATGAGCAATATTGTATAAGGTAATACCGTATAGATTTCAAATTAATTAATTTTTTGTTGCTTTGTATTTCTGTACTACTTATCAGCATTATCTCTCTATGTTATTATGCACTACAAAAAAATATAACCTATATACTGTTATTATTATTCGTATGCTGTATAATATGTTACTGATTGCCTATTTTTTAATTTAAATTTTGTGATTAATAATAACAAAGAATTACAACGCAATCGTATTATAGATATACTTCACTGAAAGCCGAGAATACGGAATTCTGTGTTTATTTGCAATAAATTGATAAAATTAATGTTGTAACCATATCTGGTTACAACTAAAATACACGAATTTTCACCAAGAAATTATAATACATTGTACGTATAGTACATCATCTACTTCGCAAATGTTTCGTCATACTATGACATCATCAAACGATCAATTAAACCGAAAGAATAAGAAGTGTAATGTCTTGGTTTAGGTGAACTTTCAGAAAAAGTTAACCGTAACTTTTATTGTTTAAGACTCAGTTTTTCAGTCGCGGGTTATCTTTGAACCAAGTGGTTACTTTTATGGATACAGTTCTTGAATCAATTATTTCTATGGAAATAACCCTTTGCTTAAAGATAACCCGAAACGAGAAGTTGGGTGTTACTGTCTATTTATCTACTGTATAATAAGAAAAGTACTACTTGCATATTTATTAGGGAGTCAAAATACTCGTACATCGTATTTCATAATCTTGGTTTTATTAACAGTCGACTCATTTATAATTATTTCTTTTAAAATTAAATTATTTCTAGTATGCTTAGGGCAAGTAGTAATAATACGAGTAGTAGTAGTTCTGTAGATCTGTAGTGCATGATGATTAGTACCTACCACATGTGAAGATTGACCTGCCAGTCAGTAGGTGGAGTTTTAAATTTTGGCACACGGTTTTAGATGCAAGTATTATAGGCCAAACCTAGAAGTAATTCCCACATAAGTAATTCTTTGTTTATTTGAATGCTAATGAGTTGTCATTCTACATACCCAAACTATAGGACATGATCATGGTGCATTTGTTTATTACACTTCGGTGTCTACAAGTTTTTAAAATGTAGTTTTTCTAGAATAACTTACAAATTATTGATTTTATAAAAAAACTCCTTAATACAAAAATATTCCTTACGTAATTCCGAAAAACTTTTGTATTGAGAGTTTCTTTCTGTAAAATCATTCGCTTTCAAAATATTACGGTAATACATCGATTTATAATGATAATTAAGCCCAAAACTGCGTAACCGAAAATGTTCTGACACTTCCGGAACGAAAACTAAAATTTTGCACCCACGTAGATTTGATAATGCATCGACGAAGCAAAATCGAAAATGTGAAAAAATGGGTACCTTTCAATTTAGGGAGGCTCAAAACTTTAGATTTTCGAATTTTTTATTTCAATGTGATTTGTTCGTTTCGAACTGCGATTTGCGTTTTTGGCCAATTAATTTATTAAATTAATTTTCAGCAAAATTTAATTCTTTTGATGAAATGAATTGGGTTTTTAAAGAAAGTATACTAGCATGATAAATTTGCTATCAGGAAACGGGCATATCGTGAGCTTACTGCAAAAACTGACCAAGTCAAAAAACAGAGTTTCTTTTAGATAAATGAAATTGAATGTTTAATATTTTGTGAAAAATCAGCTTTTTAAAAGTTTTAATTTTTGTTTTAGGAAAATGAAACTTTAACAATACTTATTATTAGGGCTTTTGCTGATTTTTAAATTTTTTAAAAATACTGAGCGAACTTAATCAACAAAGTTTGTCGTGACCTCGAAACTGACTTGGTCAGTTTTTGCAGTAAGCCGACGATATATTTTTTTGTAAAATCTTTCGTTTTTATTATTATTAAATTGACCAATGAACGTAAACTACCAGCTCTCAATATAGTAACCGATACCGCCTATCTAGAAATTGCCAATTTTTTAACACTTCTTTAGTTCATGTTATCCATAACTTGCAATTAGTTGATTTTATGCAATAAAGGGCTATAATCATGTTTGTAGATAATTTCACTTATTACCTAACACTATAAAACCAATAATTTCGGTACCATTCAATTTGAAAGTAGAAAAAAAAATTTTCTGCAAACATTTGGATTTAGACAAATATTTTAATTAAAAAGTTTTCGTAAAAAATTGTCATCGCCACAGAAGATACAATGCTTTATAAATAATTGCAAAGAATAGGATCTATATTTTGGATATATTGAAACATAGCCTATTACCATTAACATAAAAAAATCAGGTCTGTGGGAATTACTTCTACCCTAAATGCTACGATATATCCAGTGGATAGTTAGGGAAGAGTGCAATAAACTCCACCACCCGAAAAAAATTTTCGTGTGCTACACACTAAAGGACATGGTTATATTAGTCTATAGAAAAAATATTTTGGGTGAAATCCTTAAAAACAACCCCACAATCGAGTTTTTAAAAGTAGGTAAATTAGCATTGAATAAGCCGCGCCCCCCATGCAGGACTCGCATACATGCATCGGGTCCCCTGTCGGAACGGGTGAAATTTTTTCGCTCGGATTTGATTTTTTCTTTGAAATTCGGATAGGTGGGGGTGTGATTAGTAGATATTAGTAAAGAATATTAGCAAAAAAATCGTAAATTACCCGTGTATTGACGAAAAAGTGAAAAAATTAAATTTTTTTTAATTTTCGATTTTTGAGGTGTGCATTCGATTTGGAGGTTTATCCATCGTCAAAACCTACCCTTACGGAGCGCCGCTCCGCGTTGCACTCCTCCAGGGCGGTGCGGTTTTGACTCTGGTTTACTGGGCTAAACATACGAGAAGCGCCTTCCATCAAGAAAACCGGGAAAAAAGAAACCGGGAACTTAGAGAACCTTGAAATAGCATTAAAAAGTATAGTTGCGGTATGGGGCAGTAATCTTTTACGTTTCACCCCCAAAATATCGAATAAAACAAAAAAGAAATCGATGTTACATGTACGAGAGACGAGCTGCTTGTGCCGGAGCGAAATTTTCTAAGTGTTAGGGTCATTCATTCTGCACGGACTGTCAACAAAATGGGTGAGATTCCACCCGCGCGTCACTGAATCGTGTAAAATTAGCTAAGTTCAAATTCGATTTATTCAAAAGATTGGCCACCTTTCACCCAAAATATTTTTACAATTTGTTATATTAACTATGTTCTTTAGTGTGTAGCAGAAGAAATTTTGATTTGGGTGGTGGAGTTGATTGCACAGTAACCAAATTCAGTTTAAGTTATTCAAAAAATGTAACTACAAAAAAACGATAATTTTATTTTAACATTTTATTAATTTTTTAACAATAATTAATATACTAAATAATTGGATATCTTTAAACGTGGAAAGAAAGTCTATTTTATTTGAACGTGAAAATATTGGAAAAATTATTAGGTACACAGCTGAATTTCTTTTTTAATATTGTATTTTTCAAGGTGTATCAACATCTGGATTATTAGCCCTTATTTTGCTAGTTTTTTGATATGGAGTTTTGTGTAGAAGTTTTTTGAGGGTGGAGATCCATAAGCTTAACCACCCAAAAAAAATTTTCGTGTGCTACACACTAAAGATAATGGTTAATAGAGGCTATAGAAAAATAAATTTAGGGTGAACCCTTGGAAAATTACCCTTATTTCGAATAATTAAAAATCCGGCGAATAGGCCCCCCCCATGCAATTTCACAAATATTGGGGTAATTTCCGGACTTTTTGGGTATGTTTCGGTCCGAATGTGACTCTGACGCCGTTGCGGACGTGAAGATTAAAAAAAATCCGAAAAAAGCGAAAATCGGAAACATTCATACCAGGGGCTACAAGTCGCGTAGCGTCAGGCTCGCCTACTGGTATCGGGGTCCCCTGTCGGAATGAGTGAAATTTTTTCGCTCGGAAATTGATTTTTTCTTTGAGATTCGGATAGCCGGGGGTGTGATTAGTAGATTTAGTAAAAAATATTAGCAAAAAAATCGAAAATTACCCGTGTATTAACGAAAGAGTGAAAAAATAAATTTTTTTAGTTCGATTGCAAAATGTTTGGGGTTGATTCGAGACTTGTCGCGACTGTGCGCATCGAAAAACCTGAGCCTGCGCTGCTCCGCAGCTCCGGCCGGTTTATCATGCCGTACGCCGCTGCGCGGCAACAGCTAAACAATCTTAAAGGCGCCATCCATCAAGAAAACCGGGATAAAAAAAAATCGGGATCATAGAAAACCTGGAAATAGCTTTTAAAAATATAGTTGCGGTATGGGGCAGTAAACTTTTACGTTTCACCCCCCAAACACCCTAAAAAAAGACAAAAAAAATAACATCTAACCTGTTCGAGGACCGAGCAGCATCTGACGGAGCAAAATTTTTCATACTGTTTGGGTATATTTATCTTCTTGCACGGACTGAGAACAGAATGGGGAGATTCCACAAATCGCACTCCCGCGCGTCACTGAATAGTGTAAAATTTGCTAACTTCAAATTCGATTTATTCAAAAGTTTGGCCCGCTTTCACCCTAAATTTTTGTTTCAGTTTACTATATAAACCTTATACTATCCAATAGTCAATAGTTAATTTTGATTTGGGTGGACAAGGTTCTGGCACTCTAGCATAAGTACTTAATGCCCAGTTGTCTCCTGGAGACGACCAGTCTCTTGTTATCTTTTAACCCGGCTTAATTTACATGTGCATACAATTGTTGAAACAATTAGTATTTCTATAGAAATTAACCCGGTTTAGAAGATAACCCAAGACTGAACAACTAGGCCTAACGTAGTTTAAATTTTTAAGAACCGAAATTTAATTATTATAATTGACCGATTGTTAAATAACCTTTTTTTAAATAGTTAATTTTAATTTCTTGAAGATTTACTAAGGTGAGCGAATATAGCTAAGCATCTCGTGCCAAGATTCACGGGTTCGATTTCTATGGAGTACTGTTTATAGAATAATGTTTTCGCTCTGCTGGCTCCAGGTAACATTATGTATGGCCAAAAACTTTTGTTACCGGAGTGGACGGTGTAAAAATCGGTTAGGTATTCTCGTTGTTCGAAATTCACGTTTGAGCTGTAAGTCCTCGGTACTCGTCACACATTTTAACACGTCACGAGCACAGGCATGGAATCGGACAATGTCACAAAAAAGTTAAAACCCGAATATACCTATAATTAAAAATCCTTTATCAAAAAAGGAAGCTCTAACTAGTTATCGCGAAGAAATTTCTATTTTTTTCACACTGAACAAAAAAATGAAAACCTATTATTATAGTCCATCTGGTTTTGGATTGCAGTAGAAGTCGCCTTGAACGGCAACTCAGATTTACACAGGGAAACGTCAAAGCGACAAAAACCAAATGTCACTTATTTGATACTTGAAAAAATCGAGTTAAAAGTATTTTTTTATCAAATAGCAATTTATCCTGTACTTCTTCTTCTTCAGGTGCCTATCCGTTAACGGATGTTGGCGACCTCTCTCCTATGTATGTGTTGTGCATTTGTAGTACTATCACACACATAGGGGACCTACTTATTTAACGCGGGCTCCGAACCGCGGGAAGTGTATACACTTCATCTCCAGAGAGGCTATTCTTGGCATATTACACCTCGGTGGTTTGCCATTGCCTTCCGAGGGGAGACGGTCAGAATAAAGTTTTTACTGAGCCCGGAGTCGTACCGGGCTCCTGTACACATTATCCTGTACACATTTTTTAAATTTGCCAGAAACTTTTAGAAATAAATAAAATCGCAAATAAAATTTCCGCAGTGTAAACGTGTAGAAATTTTATCCAATCACGCTCGAAGGTTACAGTTTTAGTACAATTTAGTTGTGCATTCTTAAAACGGATCGACTACAGTGGATTTCAGTACTTACCAGAAACGTGCAAATAACTTTATAGAAAATTTTCTTCTACTGATGAGATATTCGCTCTTTAATTGGATTGTGATAATTTTTATAGGTGACGAGTGCGTTTCGCTTGTGAAGTCGATCATTTCATGAAGTCACATCTGCATATTTATAACATTTTTAAAAATCGGTATCGTATGCATCGAGTAAGAATCGTAATGAATTTTTTGGTGAATTCGATATATCTTTCCTATATTGAGTTTTGGTTTCATTATTTTGATTATTGAGATATTCCTTATATTCAATAACTTACCATGTCATGGTAAGTTATTAATAATATAAGGATTCATTCATCATTAAATAATTTACGTATATTAGTTGCAAACACTATAATAATAAGTATGTTCTAAACAAGCTAGTAGAGTTTCTCTCATACTCTCAAGATAAGTTTTGGTCCATGTATTTGCCAAAAAAATAGCGTTACATGAAATTGTTCGGCCAACAATTATGAAAGTGTGGAATAAAGTCATTCTGAGAGTGATGGCTCACCTTTTTTAATCAGTACTTTGTAAATTGAATTGAAAAAATAAATAGGTACCTAGTATAAAAAAAAATACTTATAGTAGATATGCATATTAAATTTATAATGTCCAAGTAAAATACTGAAATACTTATAGCATTTCACATAATTATTATTATATGAAATATTCTGAAAGTATAATATGTACACGGTGGATAATAAGTTCTCATACAAAATTAAATTCATAAATATTATAATTAGGAAGGGAATAATATTTTTTTATTTTTCTTTCTGTAAATTAAAAGTACATTATTTATGAGGTTTAAATTAGGTACTAAAATGTTTTTAGACTTATAGCCAGCTTCAATGTATTTTGAAAAGAATCGCAAGTGTCACGTACAAATTTTATTGGCAATTTATCCTATTGAGCCCCTTCCTATCACAATGGAAGATGGCCCAAATATTCATGATCCAAAAACTTGGTAGGGATCCAACCCAAACTGCTTCTTTTCGTCCGTTCAGTCTCTTAAGAGACTGGCAATTGCTTGTTCTGTCTAAGGTTTTGGGAAAATGTATGTAGCTCAGCTCAAAGCACTCCTCAAAGAAAGTAATTTAACACGCAACCATCAATTTAGATTTCGACAAAATCATTCCGCCATCGAGCAAGTACATAGAATTGTGCATACAAGCTCTCTCCATTACTTCTTTGTAGTATTCAGATTTGATTTTATGCAACGGAGAGAGTGAAACTGATCATTATTCTCGCATTTCTGAAACACAAGACCTTGTTCATTCTCTCGTAGAGTAAAATTCTTAATTTAATCCCATGGTTTCATAAAAACCTAGCTTAAAAAATGAATCGACAAACATGCAGGAGTCGCATAGTTGTCGATTTTATATAAATAGCGTTATTACTACCACTAACTATATTTTGTAATCTATAATTTTATTTTTGACGTTCCGTTTACAAAGATTTCTTCAATTTTTTAATCAAAAATTAACTATTTTGCAAAAAATGTGTGTACATCCAATAATTTATAAAACTTAGTACTTGCAGATAAAAAGTTTGTAACAAAATACTACGAGTATGTTGCCATAATATTTATATCAATAATTTCTAATGATACGCTTATCATAACAGTATGATAACATGTATAATTATATAAAGCTATAGGTACCTAAATAAATTCTTTCTAGTATTAACTTTCATGACATTGAAAATCTTATTTCAATATTTTTCATAATGCACTTTTACTAAAATTACCCGGAAATAATTGAATAAATGATTTCAAAATTTCATAAGGTAAAATAGTATATAAAACTCGAGCTTGAAGGGCCCTTTAATCTCTTACTTTTTTTAGTCCTTTCGCTTTCAGCGACGGGCTAAAGCACTGGAGATTAAAATTTCTACTACAATTTCTCGTTGTATAAGGCGGCCGGAGTCTCACTGTACCACTTCCTATTATCAAATAAAATTTTAACTAATTCAATTGGTTGAAACCGAGTTCAAAGACTCGCCCACCCACAAATCAGCAACTTCCATTAGTTAAAATTTTATTTGGTGGTAGGAAGTGGTGCAGTGAGACTCTGGCCTAATATATTATTAGCCCATTTTTTCATCATTAGCCAATGAAAATAAGTGGATGTTTTTCTTTTTTTGCTGACGACTCCCCAAACTATGACTGATGATGAACTTTCATATCTAAGAACATCGGCCTTGCATGGTTTCAGAAGTACCTTCAATCCTTACCAACCACGTTTGATCATTTCAGAAGTTGCGTTCTTGCTGTAGAACGAAAACTTTCTTAGTAAAAATACGATTTCATGGCCAGCGTGCCAAGCAAGAATATTACGAATTTCTATCACTTATAATTAAGGAACAGTTTATGATGTAGATTTCTTAGGCTTAAAATTTGGTGCTCCGGAAGAATTTAAGGGACCCTTAATTCAGTTGTGCAATGGAATAAGTGGCACTTAACGATTGAAGGGACCCTTACATTTTAAGTATAGGTGATGCAAAATGGCATTAAGAAAATTTCCAAACTTCGTTTTAATTAAAAATTCTTTAATACAGTGACACGGAATTCTTTCACAACGCTTACATTTTTATATACAATTATTTTATAATACTATAGATTAAAAATCTGAGATTTGGGAAATGAATAAATACAAAATCACTTAAATTTTCCTGGACATTTTGTGGTAAAATAACGCCACATGTTATGGCTATGCATGATTTAAAAAGTGTATGCAAACTTATTATTAATCCATGGGTTATATTCGCTAACGTTTTAGTCCTATTATTATGTATTAATATGACATCATCGGGCGATTAATTAAGTTGATTAAATTTGGTTGACTTTGTAAATTTTAGTGCAAATTTTTAGCGATTGTAATAATATTACGTACATATTATACTATGTATAGTTTGTTTCAGAATAATTGAAATTAAAAAAAGTCATAGTATCAAATTACGTTGATATAAATACGTACAAACTATAAACGAAACATAATATATAGAGATAGAGATAAGGTTAATTATTTTAATCTCGCGCCAGCCTTTAGCAATGCATATGCTTGGTCGACAGCATATCTTATCACATAGTTCGTACGCTTTTATATCAACGTAATTTGATTCTATGACTTTTTTTAATTTCAATTATTCTGAAACAAACTATACATACGTATTATTTGTCGTAAGTATATAGTATATTATGGGAAAGTTTCACTACTTACATTATTATGTATCTACATATTGCGAATTAATATCAATTTTCACTACATTAACCACGAATCCATCGATTATTGTATTTGGATCACAATAACAAAGTAGGTATACTACAGTAATTATTATAATATCGTAGCGGCCAATAGGGAAGATGCATAAATTTTTTTTATAGCGTAGTTGGATCAAAAATAACTAAATAATATACTAATTAATGCTATTTAATTTATTTATTTTCGTTTTGATAATAATTTAAAAAATATTTAAAAATCCGTCAATTTGAATTGAAGGAAACGACCGCGCAATTTGCCTCTTGTACTTGTGACGTCACAAGTTTCAATTTTACATTTATTTATATTATTTTTCTGTGGTTTTGTGCTTTGAAAGTTGAAGTTTGTTAGTGTTAAAAGCTGTTATTTATCATAATTAAATCAATTAAAAACAAAAAAGTTAAAAAAGTACTCTACACGAGTAGAGTAAACAAGAAAGTGAGGTTATTGCAAGCAAGCAAGCAAACGCGTTGCGTTTAAGGTCACATGATTTATTTTAAATTATCATTGAATTTTAAAATGGATTATTTATAACAAAATACAATAAATAGAAGTTATTTTTGCTGATTTGATATTTAATATATAGGATTAATCGGAAAATACTGTTTTAACTAAAATTTTTTATTCGTGCATGTTCCCCATTGACTGCAAAATTATTCGACGAAAAATTTCGATCGCAATAAATTCAATGTTTCAGTGGCCGTGTGCGTCTTTTGGCGCAGTCCTGTTGAAACCACATAATATCCATATCACTCACATCCATATCATGAATAATAGGCCAACAAAAAATTGTCAACATATCCCGATAACGCAATCCATTGACAGTAACAGCGTTTCCAGCCTCATTATAAAAAAAATACAGCCCAATCAGTCGTGTAGACTAAACAGCGCAGCGCATCAAACAGTAACACGAGTGGAATGTAAAGGTTTCTCAACAATCACTCGAAGTTCAATTTTGCATAGGTATTAACGCATCAATTCAAATTAAAATGAGTTTCATCTGAAAAGACGAATTTTTCAGAAAAGCCATCACCTTGTTGAGGGATAAAATTAGCAAATTGTCGACGAACAGAATGGGGTGGCTTTAATTCTTGCCCCAACTGAATCTTATAAGGTTTTAGAGCGAAATTTTTACGCAAAATTCGCCACGTGATGCTTATGTGAATAGGCCCAATTGCAGAGAACGCCGTGGAATTGATAAATTTGGATCTTCCTCAAAACTTTTGCATTTAGCTACAGCAACAATATTTTTAGTTGAACAATATTTTGTATAGGTACTCAAATTTAACCATCAAATTTTCAATATCGGTTTCACAATGACGATTATAACGACCTAAATTTTGTGATATGTGATTTTCACAGATCCACCGTTTTCGTAGTGAATTTTGATTATTTTAATGCGATTTTCGATTTGAAGATTTTATAGTGAATTGTAAACCTTCCGCTTGACATAAATATGTACGAGTATGTCAAAAAACATAATTACAAAACTGTTACCATATCCAAAATTGCCTCTATTAAAAAACAAAGTCCCCATATTTATACCTACTTAATTTTTACATCATTGGCGAGGGTGGAACTTGCATTAAGCACTAAAGTAATAAAATTTACTGTTTTTGATCGAGACTATTAATTTATTATAGTAGGCACATGTTAGTTGATATGTGGTTGGCTATGAGAGCAATACGCCGTGATGTTTAAATTTTTGTAAATTAATAAAATTGCAGTTTTGCAAAACGATACATTGCAAAAAATTTATGTGCTGATTTTAGTTTATAGTACCTACCAGTCAACAATTTCAGCTTGGTCAATATTGCTTTCTAGAGGTACATTTAATTTAAAACAATAGGTACTAGAAGAAGGGGGGTTAGTGTAATTTACAAGTTTTTTTAAAACAATATTCCACTAAAGAATGTTACATTAATTATTATCAATACATATTATAGATAAGAAGTTCTGCTTTATGTAGATAAGTCTCTTGATAAAGTGTACCGCTTTTACTCAAGTCGAGATCGTTGCCTAGCAACAGCCAGTGGGAAACGGGAGGTGTGTTTTCAGTCTCTTTCATCACGCTCTCGAACCGAAGCGAAATGTTACGGCATTGCAGGTGGCGCACTGTGTTGGAACTGTGCATATATACGCGCCTGCGTTTATTATCGTGTCTATGTGTCTTGTACGAAACTTTCAACGGATTTTAGTTTGGATCGCTGCTACGTTTTTAAATTTATATCTATATAATGTATACATATATTTTAACCTTTAGCGGTACACGTGAGAGGTGGTGTAATTTTAAAGTGCAGTGTTGAGGTTATGTATTTATTATTATTGTGATCAAGTTTATTATTAATTTACTACTAATTAAAAAATTAAATTGTTTCTTAAATGTGCTTTTTTTGAGTAATAGTGAAAATATTAATTACTCGTGTGGATTAGTAGATATGTCCGATGTTTATTTGATAACAGGTATGTTTCTCATTTTTGAGTATTATAACCTAATTATATTGGTTCAGATAATTTCTAAAAATGTGTACATAATTTCTTACCTTGTCGAAATAATACCATTTCTACTTGGGAAGTGTTTATAATGTTTTTACAGTTTTTGAAAAAGTATTAGCTACTTACATCAGACAGATATCATTAATTTATTTTGCCTATTTATGATTATTTGGATGAAAACTTTCTATATTTAAATAATACTTTATTGGGCTTATATTATATTTTAAATAAACAAAGAAATAAATTACCTTTACTCATGTTACAACAATTTTTTTAATTAATGTTTCGTCATAGGTAGATAGTTATTTTTTATATTTTGTTCAGTCCTGATATTTTCGATTTTCTTCGAATTAATAAGACGGATTGATTCGTGCTTCAGGTATAGCAAAACTTGATAATGACCAATAACATTATTATTTATACAATTAGTCGCCTGACGATGTTAATACATTGTGTGATGAAAACTTTTGTGAATACTGCAAGTGGTATATTATTATACGCGTGCATGGTTTTGTTGTTCCAAAATACCGATAAGAACTTTTTGAACAAGTGGGAACATTAATTTATAATTTGATTCAGTCAAAAGTTACAAGTTCAATCTTATGAATAATATGAAATGAAAGAAAATAATTTTGCATAATATTTTATTCGCCCAAACCCCAATATCCATTAGTAGCCCTTTTTTTAGTTCAGTCAAAACAGTTTGGATTTCTTTAGGTTCTAGAAAAGATAAACTAACTATGATAATAAATTAAAATTAGTAATAGTTATATCATTTTGAATCTGTTAAATTCAAAATCTTCATTAAAATTAATGCTTAATTAAGTTACTTACATTCATCACGGTAGGTTAACTTATAATTATATGGAAATACATAATTAGTAGTACTATATAGTAGTACCTATGGTGAAAATTTATAATATCCAGGATGATGGAGGTTTGATTGATACATTTTTTTAACCAAAAATTTGGACATTAACAAAGAAAGTAGAAAGTCGAATTCAACATACTACATAGGTCCCTAACTACAATAGAAATGAATTAAACGTCTTCAATTTAAATGCAAAAAATATTAATCTCGCGTGGCATGGAGGTAGCATCCAAAACGAATGATGAACATTCCGACTTCCTAACAATAATTCCCATATAATAGACCCAATAGGAAATGCGACAACGTCAGTGTAGGCAAAACGTCTATAGGTATACAAAGGAATTTCTACAGTGGTCCGTTTTGGGACCAATCTTGAGGAACTCTCTTTTAGACAACTTAGCGGAAGACAAAGAAGACGATGGATTGATTTTTGATTGATTGGCGACGTAACGGGTAAAAATAACCCTAAAATATCTAGAAGAAAAATTAAAAATGTAGAGTATTGAAAAAGGGAAAGTGGTGGTAACATAAGGTTGAGGGTCGGTATTAATAAAATATGCCTTGGGCGCCACGCGATTATGCCTTCCCTCAACATGCTTGACTTGGCTTCCCAAAAATCACGAAAGGCAGCTCAATAAGACTGGTAGAAACTTGCCGCATGAGAGACTCGCTTATAAAATCGATGTATCTTGTATAAACTTGGAGTAAACCAACTCGTTTCCAAAAATGATCAATAGTGCGCAGAAAAAAGAAATAACACCGAGACAAACCAAAATACCACAAAACACAGAACACTTCCTAGATCTTGCGTTGTGTTTGGAGAGAACGATCGGCTACCAAAATGCAGTTGACTAACAAGCGACAAACTAAGAGGCAGTAGCCGATAGTCGTTACTAGCCTAAGCCTCAAAGAGATTGCTTAAAAAAAAGAAAATAATGAAGGAAGCCAAATTTTACCTTGTAGATGTTCTGAGGGATATAACATGAAGGTGTCACTAACACAAACGTAAGGCGTATCTAAAATTATGCTAGTAGCTGTTAAGGCACTCTCAAATTCAAAAACCATTTTTTAACGCAAACCAGCTGTCAATTCTAACAAAAAATATGTTCGCTATCTTCTCAAAAACAATTAATTTTTTCCAAAAGTAGCGGCATTCTTAAAATTAAGTACAATAAGGTTTACAATGCAAAATAAGAAAACCAACCCACGAAGCAGACAGACGACTGCTAATGCTGGCTCATTCAACCATTACACTTCGGTCATCTTTGCCAACAAGAACAAATCAAACCAAGTTCCCCTCACCGGCTAATCTCAAATGTTGAACCGCTAGGTACACTGTGGTTCCAGGTAACGAACTGGATGTTCATTTCATAACCTGGACAATTAATTACATTAAGTGGGTGCGACATATAGACAAAGCGGCAAGTCCTCTTTCGGTTCCCAATCCCAAGAAATCGAAACCTAACAATAAGAATTCTAAAGTACATTTATGACTAATTGAAGAAGCATAACTTCTGTATTAGGAGATCGCGAATTCCGAAATACCTTGTTTAAAACACATTTCTGTCGAAAGAGTATAGAAATGCTTTAGATACGTAATTATTTTGAGTAGTGTTCAATGCGAAATCTTATCGTGTAAAAATTATCATTGAATATCCACTATTACTTCTCCATTTATCTAATTAAAGAAAGTATTGCTAGGTAGAAAAGTTTTTTTGTAGGTTTAGAATTTTACCCATGGTTTATGAGCCCATGAATCGTTTGAGACAATTTTTTGAATGATGTTCGGTTTTTTATCCACCATTATGTACAAATGCGTGAACAGGTTGACTTGGTATATTGCTGCATGTCTAAAAACAGAGCTGATTAAATTTTAATTGAAAACTCGCAATTTTCGACGAGAAAATGAATTTTTTGAAAGAAATTTTATTTTTTCACATTTTAAACAGATGCAATTATCTCTCTAGAGAACTAAAGAGAGATAATTCGTAAATATTCGATAATAATACACAGTTAATATATTATAATTTTTACAAATTTTGGAAGATTAAAATAACCATTTATTTTAAAATTAAATAAATTTAGTTTGGATATTATTTAACCTGGTCCTCCAAGTATGGAGGTTGGGGCGATAGGTTAGCTGCTCGTCACCTGAAAAAAAACAGTTAATTGCTATTGAACCAACAACCAACCTAGGAACCCGGATGGAATCGAAGGGCATGGCAAATGGGAATAGGGAAACAGCTACTAGCTGTATGATTATGATCCTGATTATTGTATTTAGATTCCCTTGTATTTATGTGTGATATGTACGTACCTAAATTTAAATAAATTAAAAAATTTATAAGTAGTACATATAAAAAATAATATAGGCTAATTGTGCTCGCCTCGGAAGGGTTAATAAGATAGTTCTCTTTTTTATGCAAGAAAAAAACCATAACTACTCGAATTTCTAATATAATAATAGGAGAACCTTTTTTTAAAAATAAGACGAAGTTTGGTATTTTCAGAACACTTTTTATCTAAAAATATTAATTAGAAACGCAGAAATTGTTATTTTACCAATGGAATGTGAGGTAGGTTACCTACTACTAAAAAATAAATGACTTGTCCTTTTTTTATTGTTATCAATGGTCTGGTTTACATCCGGACTTATATAAACAGTTTTTGCACTATTATTGTCTGTTATTTTTAGTTTTTAATATTTTATATTTTTCGCATTAAAATATCGTTTTGTATAGCTTAGGAGTTTTCTTGTTGAACTTAATGTGTCTGGATGTCTTCATATAATAATTATATCTTGTAGTATTTATTCTTTTCGGGTAATTTTAAGAGCCAAATTAAAGCTCACAAACTGCAAAAATAATAACGTATTGATCAATAAGTACCTATTATTATTTTTTTAAATCGTGCTTAATTGTAAATCAAGTTACCCTTAGTACCAGTTTTTGTATCAATTGATTCGTGATTTGGGCGATGACCTGATTGCATTCCATTTCTAAAGCATTCATAAAAGTGTTTTCTTACAGTCTTGATTTAATCATAAAGCAATCCGGAAAAAGTCTAAACAATTGGTCCCGTATACCAGTACTTATACCAATATGGAAGATGGAATGCTCGTTGACCATAAATATTTGAACATAAAAATTTTATAAAATAAATTCCTTACTTCAACTAAAATTTAAAAGTTTTTCCGTCTTGTTGAAATTTTTGTATGTATAGCAACAAATGGCATACTTTTTCTCCACACGTAAACGAAATAATTATTATAATGTGCATATGAAACCTCTATTGCATGAATTTTGATTTTTCATTAATTTTTAGTTTTTCAAAAATTAAGAACATTAGATTTTGCGTTTAAGTGATGGGCTTGTAATAATTTTTTTAAATTGTGTTCCTACAGAAACATCAAAACAGGTTCTATGTTTTTCTCTGGCAAAATTAAAAAATACCCGATTAGTTAAACACACTCTGTATGATGATCTTCATCGTTAAGAAAGATATCACAATGCAGCATCACGCGATCTAAAATTTTCCAAAAAGCACAAAATTTTATGTGCGATATGACATATTCATCACTTGTTGAAATAGTATTTAAGGTAAAATGTTTTTAATGATATAGAAGTTAAATGAACTTACATACAAGTCATCCTTTAACTTGAATACTTGTTTCCATATAAATATTCTATTTAAGCTAATTATAAAATCCTGGTTTTCTAGTCAAATGAAATGTTTCTTTTTTTAAGTTGCACAGTTATGATGTTTTGAACCTCAGGTCTTTATATGCACATGAAGAATATTTTTAAAACTTGACATATTAATGTATTTTTGCTGCAATATAGGTATCTGCAAGTTTTCAATTGATTCAATGTAACCACGAAATAACTTGTACGGAGTGAATATCACGGCTTTTATCGATATACCTCATTTTTTTACTGCTCATTATCAACTATTCCAAGTTGTTAATTTGTGCTATCTTATCGCTAATAAATTATAGTCTCATATACATAAAAAAGGACACCTTCATTAATGTAGTAATAATAATAACTTGCATATAGTAAATAAATAAAACAGAATTAATTATTATAACAATATTTGTACAGTGCAGATACTTTTAACCCTTTCCGATCCGACTTCATTTGGCTTAAAAAAACTATTTTTTTACCAAGTTCGTATTGGTGTTTTCTAAAAAGTGTTTTTGGCAAGTTTCATAATTTTCTGATTTTTAAACAGGAGTGTATTTGCCTATGCAAGTACACTATACATAACTATAGTACTTGCACCTTGCTGGGTTTTCGTGGAATTAATTTTATTCGTATTCGTACTTTTATTAATAAAATGTTTGATTTAAGCAAACATCAATTTTGTACATAGTGGTTATTACGGTACGGTCCCCTATCTTTGACCACTCCAAATAAATTGAAAATTTCCTATTGCAAAGAGGAAGGTTTATATAGTATACTGATATAATTTAAACCTGCGAATGTATTATCAAAATTTTGAGTAAATCGAATTTGAAGTTTGCAAATTTACATGTAAAATTAACGAGATTCCCGCGCGTCGCTCATTCTGTTGACGGTACGTGCAATATGAATGACCCTAACACTTAGAGTATTTCGCACCGGCAGATGCAGCTCGTCTCTCGTACAGGTAACATCGATTATTTTTTGTTTTTACGCGATTTTTTGAGGGTGAAACGTAATAGTTTACTGCCCCATACCGCAACTATACTTTTTAATGCTATTTTCAAGGGTCTCTAAGCTCCCGGTTTCATTTATCCCGTTTTTTTTTTATGGGAGGCGCCTTCTCGTATGTTTAGCATAGTAACCAGAGTCAAAACCGCCCTGGAGGGGTGCAGAGCGGAGCGGAGCGCAGCGGCGCCCCGAAAGGGTAGGTTTTGACGATGGATAAACCTCCCTATCGAATGCACACCCCAAAAATCGAAGAAAAATGCGCTAAATTTACGTACTTTCAAATTGATTTTTCTTGAAATTTTGATAATACATTCTCAAGTGAAATTTTTACAGTATACTCTATAAACCTTCCTCTTTGCAATAGGAAATTTTCAATTTATTTGGGGTGGTCAAAGTTAGGGGACCGTCCCCGGTTATTATAATATACTAGTAGTACTCGCGCTCTTAAAATATTAAAAATTATAATAATTACACAAATAATAGCATTATTTTTGAATATGGCAGTTTTCGAACTTTTTATAACTTTTTTTTGTAATTTTTAATGCTGTAGGAACTTTTACTGTGTCTTACACCTTTACTTAATATAAACCCGTAATTGTTTAAATTTTAATTGGTGCTAGATATTATCTCTAAAGCTTATCTAATTATAAATTTGATAAACTCAGTAAACCCTTGAAACACTCAATATCCGAGGACTAATAGTGCGTTTACTTTAGAAACATGTTTATGACAAACTTGTCCGATACAAATCTGAAAATTGTTAAAACATGTACGATATTATTGGTTTAGGACAAATTAGTGCCACTAGATTTAGGGGTTCGAATCCCGTGCGATATTATTTATAGAATGTCTACCTGCTGGTCCAGGAAACAGTATATTATAGTAGATATTTATGGCCAATATATGGACAATGTCGGAAGAAGTTAGAAATCGACTGTATAATAATAGTTAAAATTTGTATCAGGCTTGTCCTAAACTTGTATCATACATACATACATGTTGGACAGTTTTCATATTTTTATTGCACAGTTTTGTCGAAAACATGTGTATAATGTAAACGCACTATATAAAAAAAGTGACCCCTTTATAATCCGGGTAAAAATTACAAGTGGAAATTTCTCTTTTCACTTGTTCGCCTTTCAAAGAAAATATTTTTAGTGCGGCTCTGTCACATTTCTTTCACAGATTCAAATGTTTTTTGCTTTTGCTTTTTTTATAATTTTGCAATACGTAGGAACTAAATTATCAATTATTACTTGAAAATTAATTTTTAATTAGTGATTTAGGTGATTTGGAAATTAGGGATTTGTACAAAACTTCAAGTTATTACTAATACCTACTATATTTTATAGTATTTCGAAACATGACATTTTAAGAAATTAATTTGAAGAAATTTTCGATGTAGGTACTTATAATAATTAGCAATTTTGTATTTTCGTTTAGAAATCCACAAGTTTAAATTTATTATGATCATAAGTACACATCCGGCGAAATATGCAGCCTAATAATAATCCCTTGATTTTTATAATTTGGTCAACGAATAAATTGGTATACCTACTTTAATATGCAAACTTTATTTTACTTGATAAAATTAATAATTTGGGAACATTGACGTTTATAATTATTATTCGAACATAATTCGGGGCTTGGGGAGGAGGAAGTTAAAAAAAGCCCTGTCTTCACAAGGGACACTGTACATTAAAACGAAAAACTCAAAATCGTAAAAACAGAACATGCCTGATTAATAATAGTCGATTACTTCCTTTATATATGGCCCTAAACTCAAGAAGTTGATCCTAATAATTGCCATATTAAAATTATCGAAAATTTTCAATGGGCGAAAAATTTCCAAGAGAGCACAAGTTTTTAACGCAAAATGAAGGTATATCTTTCAAATTTATAACAATATTGGTCCATTTATCCGGTTTTACTTTCCCTTTTATGTAGTGAAGGAAAGTATCTATTGTTATCGAGTAAACAAACATTTTTAGTTAGAATCTGTCAAAGTAATTATGTAATTTGTTATTTTAACAAATTTATATGTACAAACAGATGTAATTAATATAAAACGAATTTTTTAATTACTTACCAAAAAACGAATTCTGACGTTTTACGACCGTAGTTAAAATTTTATTGTATTATATTAGACGGCGTCCCGCAAATTTCTAATTTTTTCTGTCAAATGATATTTTAAAAATTTTATTCAAAACGAACTTGTTATTTTATTGTTAAAATAAAATAAGAGAAAAATAAAAAATGAGTTACCATGATGATGAGCTTTTTTTTATCGAATTTTTGACAAATGCAATTACTATAAAATGACGTTGAATCTAAGGAATGGAAAAGTAATGTGTTGTCACATCAGATTGTTTTTTAATTCTGGAAGGGTATTATATACATCCCCGCTGTATTCATCTTTGAATTATTTTGATTGTATTATTAGTGATTTAAGCCGTAAGGAAGCCAAAAAATTTGAATCTCAATTTCAAGTTTTGTACCGAGCCCCAACAGTGTTCACGCCGGGCCGGCCCTGGCCTTATTTATTTCAGATTCCATGCCGTTGATTGAATATACAAAAGTTACGTTTGCATTAAAATATATGATGTAATTTATTTCTGTGTAAAGCAGCAAACTCGTTCGAACTTTATGTTATCCATATCCATTCACCTGTTTTTTGGTCGGTTATATCGAGGTCGGTCCTTTACCGATCAACTACCCAAATGTGATCCATACCTTGAATTTTAGTTCGTTTAACCCAAATAGTGTACTTTTTATGTAAGTTATGTGTAAATTGTTGTAAGAAGATTGTTTTTATTAATACTCGAATCTCGAATGGTATTAGTTTTTTCAACATTTTGTTTTGATTTCAGTTGCTTTTATACGACGGTCAATTAGGTTTCCTAAAGTAAACCGGGATAAGAAATATTGAAGGGTAATTGACGAAATCGAACAGCTTTACTATTTTAAAACTTTGTTTAGTATAGGTACATAAACGTTTTGCGTGTCCGCGTATGACAGACGTGTCAAATTGTACTTCCCTGCTAATCGTTGTGTCTGTAACATTGGCAACACTGCGTCTGGCCACGAACGCCCTTGGAATCTGTGCGAGTTGAATAACCCGCGTTTCGTTCTTTGCCTCCCCCCTTGCTGGTCTTACCGTTGCTATCATTAGGACAGTGCACATAATGCCACTCACTTGTAGTGCAAAACATGTGAAACTCTTAATTTGCAAAAATTTAAATTTTATCAAGGCTAAAAAAATATAATCCGTCTCTGTCATTTGATTTAGGTAAAATTTTGAAGAAAGTAAAATGCGATCGGCAGCGTTAATTAAATTTTTGATAAATAGGTGCATTATGAAAAATTGGATCAAACGTTTATATCGCACAGACGACACGAAAACTTTCTCACTTTAAAATTTGTATAATGAAATTACATTCCCCTATGCAATACTTACAATGAAATTTTTATACACTTTTGACTTTTTAATAAATAAATTGGTAATTTAAAATTATACGATGTTGTCGAAAATTTATTATTTGGCTACAATTTGAAACAAAGAAGAATCGCTACAAAAGAGCTGTTATCGTATCTTGTGTTATTGACTTTTTGAATTATATTATGTACTACATAATATTTAGTATTAAAAAGTCATTATCGTCCATTATAAGTTAAAAGTTAACCTTTTAACATTATGTCCCAGAAATTAGAAATAGATGGCAGTTTATAAATATTTTTAAATTTTTCAAGTTGGTTGAAAAGTTATTGTATTGCATAGATATTGTTAGAGTAAGAAAAATAAGTAGGTCATGGGTAGATAGCATTGCATTTATTTACGTAAAATAGCATCGTGTAAATGAGCCAAGTTCAACAAGTGAAACGAATATAGAGGGGACGGACATGGCTCACTATTTTGTGTGTTGCGTAGGTCTAGCGCTTGGCAAGTAGTAATTATTATTTTATCCAATTTCTTCCATGTTTATAAAAACGTTCATGCAATTTTCAAAGTTTTCACATTGCCATTTTTTCTATATTCATTTTTATTGCCTGCATATTTTTACTCTTTCATGTATTTTTAAAAGAAATGCAATCGGTTGGGCATAAATATGAAATTTTATAACGTGTATAGGTATTCGCAATATTAAGAAATTGTTTTAGTAGTTATAATTAGATACTTACCAAAGAAAAGTTTATTGTAAAATAATAAGTACAGGAAGGAGCTCTCCAATATAAAATTCGATAATAAAATATAAACTCGTAATATAGACATCAGATTTGTTCATAAAACTAAATTGTTTTAAATACTTGAAAAGTATTTTTTAATCGTTTACAATAATTATATATTAAAATATTATTTTATTTACTTTTGCATTAGTCAAAATTCTATTGTGTTAAATTTTGACCTCGCTTTTGACTGTTGACTGTTGTAGCCTACTGTAATCTGTATTATAACTACGTTAAGTAGGTTCGTAATGTTCTAATTTGAGGTTATTTTGCGAGATAATTTTTATCATATTATATTATAATAATATATCTATAATAGTAATTAGTAAATTCATACGTCATTTTATAATATTACTCACTGTAAAATGTATTGAACATGTTATCTTATGCCCTATGGCAACGGTGGGCAACTTCCGGCCCGCGGGCCAACTCCGGTCCGCGTAAAGTTCTAATCCGGCCCGCGAGATCTTTAGAAGAAATAATAAATAAATATTTTCAAAAACAAAAATTTTAAAGAAAAGGATTACGTTAGTACCTAACATAAGGAAAAAGGAGAGATCTACAGTTTAATTTTCGACAAAAATGATTCTTGTTAAAGAAAATTTTTACAATATTTTTTTTCACCTACCTATTGTGGGCAGCGTCGCATGGCAAACTTAGCATATCAAATAAATGCAATACCGTCGAATGATTGGACTTATTCGAACTTAAGGAGTTTGTTGCGGTCTAGCTGGTCCGCTATAATGAGATTATTTAATAATTTGTTTTCTTTTGATAAATGATTGTGTATTTTATACGTACGAGTACATCATGTATAGTGTGTTCTTCGTTTTTTTATTTTATTTTTTCCGTAATACAAACTTTCTTGTATGTAGTAGGTATAGTATATATCAACGGTGGGCAACCTCCGGCCCGCGGGCCAACTCCGGTCCGCGTAAAGTTCTAATCCGGCCCGCGAGATCTTTAGTAGAAATAATAAATAAATATTTTCAAAAACAAAAATTTTAAAGAAAAGGATTAGGTTAGTACCTAACATAAGGAAAAAGGAGAGATCTACAGTTTAATTTTCGATATAATTCGTCTTATTTAAATTAAATTAAAAAGTATGTAAAAAGTAAATTGAAAAGTACACTAGACCCTCCATGTACGCGAGTTCGATGTACGCGAATTCAGAATAACGCGAATTAGATTTTGATACCTGAATTTTTTATACGCGAAGCAAAATTCCCTTTAACGCGAATTAAGTTTTCGCGTATTATTAATATAACTAGGTGGCACAGTCGGCCTACCGGCCGCCTTTAGCCATCTAGACCGTGTCGGATGTGGTTGTTCGGCCTTCGGCCTCACTACAAGGTTCTAAAGTAGCCTATGTTTTTAGTAGCTTTGTAAATATCGTAATTTCTACACCAAACTTGGTTAAGATTGGTCAAATAGAAACGTAAAGCACGTGCACGCGTATTTGAATTGTCGATCGGTTGACAGCTTGACAGCATTCATTATTGTTTTTAAAGTTGATTTTGAGTAGCCTGCCTTCCTTTAAGGAATCTCGATAATCCATTCATGCGCGTCCCTATGGGACGCGCATGAATGGATTATCGAGATTCCTTAAAGGAAGGCAGGCTACTCAAAATCAACTTTCCTTTCCTTTGCGAATTTTTTTCTCTGTAATTTGTTATAAATGATAAGAGAAATAAATATAGTACTTAATTAACTTTGTTATAAATATTATTGTTTTTATATTTTCAGAAAAAAATATAAGTAACAAAAATGTGTCCATTAACTTGTTACAAATATATAATTTTAAGTTAATTAAAAAAAATAAATGATTTTTATGAAAAATTAATTATAAAAAAAATGCTAAACAAATAAATTAGCAGTAACGTAAACCAAGACTCGACCAAGACTAATCGTTCGGAGAGCATGAATATCACAGGGTCTGTACACCAATTATTTTGATTCACCTGTAAACGGGAAATTAGGCTTAAATAAAAATCACTCATATTAATATAAAAAATTACATATATTAAAAAAAAAAATCAATTGATAAAACTTATAAACTAAACAAATCATTAATTTCTAAAAAATAATACAAAACAATTTACATAATTCACTTTCAGTTATTAAGTTTTGAATATAAAATTTAACGTAAATGTAATATTTGTGCACAAGTTAAAATAAAAATGTTTATTAAAAAAAAATATCGTCATCAATTATAAATTTAAAAATCCTCAGAATATTTGGATAAAATGAAACCAAAAATTAAATATTATTGTCGTTTTCAAAAACATATCAATCTTTATAATAAATCTCACAAGTTTTCTTACTTTTTTTATAAGTTGCTAAAACTTAAGCCAAATGAAGGGAAGTTGCATGAAAATTGGACCATTATTTCCACTCGTACTGAAACCCATCAGTACTAATTGCTCGAAAGTAGCTCACATCTGGACCTACCCAGCAATGGCTCGAAAGTAGCCCGCATCGGACCTACCCAGCTCGTTATAAGTTCCTCCATAACATTGAAGCGATACTTATTTAAAAATTATTTAATCAATCGGATCCATTTCATTTTCTAAAATTTATTGTCTTCGCCATCAAATATAACAAGAATTAACAACTTGGAATAAACAACTTGGAATTTAACACTGGAGTATTATACGTTGCACAAAAATTAATTAATTTAATGATTAAAATCAATAACTTCACTGTATGTTACAACTAGGGGCTTAGATGACTGCCACCCAGAGGGAGTCGTTTAACACCTCAAATTTTCATGTTTCTTCGTTGAGAACATGAGTTCAATTGCTTTAAAATATTATTAGGAATATCGACTTGCCCTGCTTTGAAATTAAAATTTTAGGGAGGTATTCTAAATCAAACCAATCAAAAGAATTTATATTATTTTGAAACAAACTTTCAAGAACTGGTCTGTTCACACAAATAAATCATAATAAAAGTGTCCAAATTTGAAATTATAAAAACCATAAATAATTATTGGGATATTGGTTACTTGAAAATAAACTCTAAAACCAGGATGCAATAAATTAAAATTTGAAAAATGTCTGAGTCGTTTAAAAAAAATTATTTTCTAATAAATAAGTAGAAATTTATTGCATCACAAAAAAGCACTGATTTTAAAAATTAAAATTGAAAATTATTAGGAAATGGTCCGTAACAAACTATACTAAGGCCCGCGGACGAAACGTAAATATTATTCTGGCCCCTGTTATACAAAAGGTTGCCCACCCCTGCCCTATGGAATATACAAAACTTCGGTGCCACGGAAGAGGGAAATGAGTCATAAACTCAATATTTCGATTTATTATTATTTGAATACAAAAATAATTTTCATATTATTTCTTAAATATCAATAAGCATAAGTTTATTGTTGATTTCTTTCGGTTTTCTTTCTGAAATGTTCACCGGTAAAAAAGCGATCGGTAACAAAAACATTTTAATTTTTGACTCGTTTCCCCTCAACAGTGTGGCATCACAGATATTATTTTGCATGTTAAATAATTAAAACAAAACTGCATTTAGGTATATTTTTTGTATTTTAAATTACTTTTTATTATGTTTTAAGAGGCACTTCTTCTTGCTTTAATCACTGCTACAATTGCACTTAACACATCATATTTGTATCGCCGATCTGAAACTGAAAAATTCTTCAACTTTGAAAAGTAATTGGTATTTCATTTCCAAAAAGGAAATGTACAATTTTGGAATTTTTTTTGGTGCCTTCCTTCCTGTGGGAGTAATTTAAGGGTGCTCGATACATTTGACCACGACTGTGTTTAATAATAAGTAGATCATAAATCCAATTTGTAACAAAGGGAATAATTTTTTTTTTATGTATCTAGTTAACATATATGGAAATTTTGTATCCAATTTAATTTAAATTGAACTGAGTAGGCACATAATATTATGTGTTATGTACGTAAAATCATAATAATTAAGTTGCAAGGGAAGGTAACTCGTTTCAATTTTTAGGTTTTAATATAAATTTGTAAGCCTGGAAACAATTCCAGATTTTGTGTATGAATTTTGTGCTGTTCTTAAGTAGCAAAGAAAGGTAACTCGTTAACGGCAAAGAGATTATTCAAAAAGAGTAGGGATATACCCTAAGTTATAGTTAATAACAAAGTTATCCTTGATGGTTTTCCAAAATATGTAGGAACGCACGGATTACAATAAGTTATTATTCCCAAGGTTTAATTCTTAGGGCGTTAAGATTATCCTCTCGAGTCAGAATTTTTTTTTATTTGCCTTTGCCGTTTTAAATTTTGGTCAGACTTAGCAGTAATACTTAAATACACAGCGTGTTGTTCACTGGAAGTCTGTGATAAGAAATTTCGTCAGGATTGCTACTCGTACCCGTAATATCGGCTCAGTAACTCGAGCAGCGATCACACCAAACCGTTACTGCGGTTCACCGGAGTCGGAGTTAACTCAGGAAATTTGTGGTATCCAATAGCAGAAACGTGGATAATCTTCTTTATAATATAATAATTAATCCCAAGGGTCAATTGCATAAAGCTCGAGTCGCAAGGTTAACCCTAGGTTTCTTCTTCAAATTCCGTATCTGATTCCACGCGTAAGTGACCTCTCTCCTAAGTGTTGTCGTGCGTTTTAAATATTATTACACACATAGGGGACCTAGTCAATCCTATTGGCTAAAGACTGAGTTAACTCGCACTTGCGTTTTATACAACTGGCTTTTAATAATTAACGTAATGCAAGGTGCAACTATATAAAAATAGAACCGATATTTTAACCTATTTCCACCTTTTAGCGGTGGGACCTAAAGTTGAACGTGAAATTTGAAGCACGATACAAATACAGTAGAACCTCACCAATCGGACAGTTTAGTAATTCGGAATTGTCACTAATTCGGCGTTTTTGCGAGCATTGTGTAAATTTGAATAAACCATCTACTTGTCGGCGTTTTAACATACTCTACGTATTGCAGTCGGGCGCTGATGTTGCATAATAGTATATTACATAACGACAGGCAAAAGCCAGCCATTTAATCTCGTGTGCGAAGGGGATTCACGCGGCAGTGGAGGAAGCGTCAGCTTCTTTTGAACTTTTGCTTCAAGTTGTGTATACCTATTATTTTATGCAATCCTAATAACAACCGAAAAAAATAGTCAATAAGTAAGTGTTAATATTATCAGTCCTTGGGATTAAATGACACCGTGGGATTAAATTTACAGATAAACTCAACTTGAGACTGAAGAAGGTCATTACGACTTGCAAAAGTCGTCATAAATCGTTAATTTACGACATAGGATTGCATAAAAATAAATATTTATTATTACACCATAGATTTCAAACCAAAAAAACATTTAGACTTTAGACCATGTATAATGGTAGCGGGACTTTCAGGTAGACATTTCGTGGGAGAAAAACTCTACTATTACACAGTTGGTACAATCATGGGAATCGAATTAGTAAATCTTGTGGCTCGGCCATTCGCTCGCATTTTTATGATATTAATTATTGTAATTTAAAATTTATTATTACAAAATAGTATATTAAAGAACGAGTTTTATAATTGATGTTTTTATCGCACAAAATCTGTTTAGAAAACGACCCGCGTAGCGGGGAGTTTTCTAAAGGATAAGTGCGATAAAAACAATTATAAAACGAGTACTTTATACAATTTTTTCTATTTTGCTTTTTTATGGTTTAAAATTAAAAAAAAGGACAATATTAAATGATTGTCATTTTAAAAATTTCGTTTATTTAATGTTTGTTGGTAATACTTTGACATTTTTACAAACAATTGAAATTTGAAAAACTTTTGAAGTTTTTGTGTCAAATTGTAGATTTGTTCATAGTAACGAAATTATACCTGCCGTTAATAATTTTCCTTATTTATTATTATATCTTTAATTTATAGTTAATTAAAATGTTTAACACAAATTTGGAGATTTTTAATGTGATTTAAAATGACATTCGTTTCAATAATTAATATTATTTTCAATGACGTTTATGCTGCCAACCTCTTAAAACAAAAAATTGCGTATCGTAATGAGTCCATTTCGATACCCATTCGCGTATCGAAATGACTTTATTTTAGACGCAAAATAGAAAAAATATATTGCCAAACAATTTAGCTTATTATATACTGAAGTGCTAACCAATCGAGCCCTACGGTTTTGGGATGCCAAATGAAGTGTCTTTTTATATTTTATAAATTTTAATTTTTTGCATTTCTTCCTTAATCAAACACTTCTTAATAAGTTAAAATTTATTTTTACACATTTCTTACAAATTCATGTTTAAAACAAACTCAAAATTTCAACTTTCATACAAACTTCTGACGTGCATACCCGTCCAGGGCTATTCGCACACTTCTCAATTTCGGCTCAATTAACGCATCCCATGCCGTGAAAATGTATTGCCAAGTTTTAAAAATGAATTCCCCAAACAATAATTTTCAAATTCAAATAAATAAAATCGTTCGGCTTTGTAGAAAAATCATGACAATCCATATAAATATGTAGGTAGAGCTTGTGCCAAAGCTCAAAACTTATACAATGCACGCAGGAGGAGCAAAGAGGGCGGAAATACATACATATGAAATGCTACGTAAAAACATTAGCTTTGCGCGAAAATTTAAAAAATGTAAATAAGGCTAAAATAGCCTTAAAGAAGGCTGATTGTTATTTATATTATGAAACAACACTAATACCATTTCATAATAATAAAACGCGAAATTTATGTAGTAGCTGTCAAAACTAAATCAAACATTCAACGAATGTTTTCTAGTTGGGCTTTTTAGTATTTGGACGCGTTTTCGTTATTGCGCTGATGTTTGTATAAGTTTTGAGCTTTGGTACGAACTCTACTCGTACATAATACCTATTCAATTTGCGCATTTAGGGTCTTGTTACATCTACGCTTTATGCATTATTTTATTATATTTCGTAATGGTACTACTACGACTAATATACTAACAATAAGTTATTCGACTGCAATTACTGTATAAATTGGAATTTGTTTTTAACTTTCAAAATAACACGATAATAATAATTAATATCCATACCAAAAGTTGAATGTCTACCCTTCTAGCATACTGTGCGTAGTAGGATTGTGCTTATTTCGTCATGTTTTGATTTTTATTCTTCTCGCTACCTCAATTGGTTCCAATGGGTTAAGAAATAACATTTGCAAAATTGGAGTCAAATCCGAAAATTTAAACATGGGTGGCAGAGCACTTGAAATTTAACATTAGTTTTAAATGGAAAAATTGATTAATCACTTTTAATCCACATAATTGGGCGCAATCGAATCCACCAAATGTTTCGTGTCATTTAAAATCGTTTAACTCTTCCACGAGTAAAATGAACACTTGACGAGCACAGTCAAAAATTTCTGAGAGGAATTACAGCATTTTGAAAAATGAATATTTTGTAGTTACAAAACTTGAGATTTTATTTATGAAATGTGCTCGTTTTATGCGAGGAAGAGACACTTGGAGTGAACGTGATTATTGTCATATTTCCCATTTCAAAATCGCCGTGTATTAAAATTTTGGGGTTTGGCTGAAATTTTGCGGAAGCCATTTTTTAAAAACATATTGAAACCAATTGAGGTTGTGACGAGATTAAAAATCATAGCTTTGCAAAATAAGCAATCAGCCTATAATGTTTAGCTTGAATATAAATATACAAGTTATATTAATCAATGGTTGAACTAATAATTTGAAGTTTTGTATATAATCCATGCATTGCTTTATTACTAATAAATAATATCAAAAGTGAAATGTGGGGTGCTTGTAATAATTTTGATCAGCAATGGAAATAAATAAGTAGGTACTCGTATATCGTCAACCGAAAGAACAATTTTCTTGCACTATTAGATATTATAATAAACACCTGAGATAATCAATATATTCGCAAGGTATTAATAATTTATTGGCGATTAATTTCCCTATAATGTAACATCTATAAATAGTAAGGTGCTTATATAAATATTACATAATGGATGTGCAAAAACAACGGCGCTAAAAGGTACAAGGAACAACTTTCACCCGAATCTGTAGAGTTCACCAGGTTCGGTTAGCGCAGACTAGACAGATAAAACCTACAAAAAACGCCGACAGCTTGGGCATTGACCTTTCGCAAACGTTGCGAAACGCCTGGGTCATAGTGAACAACGTCTCCGTCGATTACCTTGGCCCACCTTTACGCGTTGCGTCTGCTGCTCTTTATTTACCTACCTATTCACTCATATGGAAATACCTACATACTTTTATACAATATTTTAATTTCGCAAGTAAATTCGTACATACATTATAATATAATTAATCGTTATCCTATCTATAAATCAAAATTATGTCTTTTAGTTTGGTTTGTTAATTATTGTCCAACTAGCAACTTATTTCGAGTGATTGGAAGAACTTGCTTAGTTTTATAATGGTTGTTTTTAAATGGTCACGTTTCGTCTACGCTCAACCTAACCTGATTTTTGATTAATAGTGTTATGTAATACGTATACTACATAGTTTTTGGTAATAGCCTATTTGGTATATTAGAATCGCTACGCAGATAACATAATTATGAAGACTGCTGAAGAGAGATTGAAGACTTTAATAATTATTAATATATTTGTAGGTGGCGCGATTTCTTAAATTCCTTTAAATTTGTATTTGTAATTTGCATTATTTGTCTAACTCGCAGCTTCTTTTTTTTTGTTATGTGATAAGTCTAGTGTTACTTAATTGAGGCTTTATTTATTGTCGCAGGTATGGCAACCTTGCGGAGTGCGGTTGGTTAGCCTAGTGGTAGAACGTTCAACTACCGAGGTGAAAGTACCAGGTTGATTCCGGGTAAATTATATGCCAAAATTAAACCTAATGCTGCAACCAATCGCACACAATTCCCCAATCCGTTTTAAGCATACTTTGAGTACATATTATTTATTACATCCGTGCATGGCGTGAATAAGTTGATGGGTCGAAAAAACGAAAATTGAGATAATATCTTCTTCTACTGCTCTAAATTGCCATTATTCGAATAATTAAATATGAAAGAATAATATTGGCTAGAGATATTGACGTTAATATCTCATTAATAATTTAGTAAATAATGACAAAGGCAATTTAGAGTAGTCGATGAAGAAGATATCTCAATTTTCGTATTTATCAACTTTCTTATTATTACTTTTCTATACCAGTAGTTGTTCGAAATCGATGTTAAACAGTAGGTCTCCCGTGTTCGACCTTAGCGCTGAGGAGAGTACGTAGTAGATAGAAGGAGTTGTTCAAAGATGGAACACAATGTTGTGTTTACAGAAAGATTATAAATAAAACTTATACCCGGCGAATATAGGAAATTCTTATGTAACAAGGCAAAGCAAATTTTAAGATTCCTGCTAAGAAATAAGAATGAAAATAATGGTATCAATTGAAAAAGAATTTTTCTGCGTCTTAAATTTGATTTTCTTTTGTTTAATATTTTTTTATAGGCACTTCTTTTTGATTTTTAAAATAATGAAATTAAAGAACAAAATATTAAGTGTCGGCTATGGTCATCAGACGCGAAAAAGATTGCGGTAAATTTTACTATCAACTTTTTGATGGTTTAATAAATTTAACCAAACCAGTAGGTATAATTTGTTTCAATATAATTGGAATTAAAAAAAGTCATAGCATCAAATTACGTTGATATAAAAACGTACAAACTATACGACGTAATATAGAGATAAGATTATCGCGTCAACCAAAACAGCATAAATATGCATTGCTAAAGGCTAGCGCGAGATTAAAATAATTAACCTTATCTCTATATTATGTTTCTTTTATAGTTTGTACGTTTTTATATCAACGTAATTTGATGCTATGACTTTTTTAAATTCCAATTATAGTGAAACAAACTATACTTCGTACACATTGATAATTTTTTTACAGAAAATGGTGTAGTAAATAGTTAATAGGATTTTAAATCGAATAGACAAAACTTTTTTTCAGACATACCTAATGAAATAAAGCGTTTTCATAATGTAACTAAAAATTTTCTATGTCGTGATATTTACTCGCCATCTACTGGACGCAAATTTGAATCAATATTAACAGCGACCCTTATGAGGATTACTAATAAGCGACACTTGCATTTCATTAGAGTTGTATTTTGAAAAGTTGGGTTGTACATGATTAAAATTATTTAAATCTTTAATGTATTGTAATTTTTGCAACATACTATGCATATTATTTTTCATGTAATCGTCAAATAATTTTTGGATAATTTTACGATGTAATGTCATCGCGTTATTTATTTTATTATAAACTTCGTAGTTGTTTTTTATGCCCAATATTTCAATATTATGTTATACACGAAGCTTCGGTTAATAATCTGTGTAATTTTCGTAGCTGTAAATTATGTATTAATTAAATCCAAGTGCTGTTTGCTCTTATGACAAAATAGCATATAAATCAGCCACCGTAACCAAATTATGGAAATAAAAACAATATATATATTTTTAAATACCGATAATTATATAAATTTATTATATAAATAAAAACCACTTCGCACAGTTAATTACCGACTGGTTTCGTGCTACTCTAGCACATCTTCAGAGCAATAATTCACAAGTCAATTGACTTTTATATTATAATTTTGACTTGTGTATTATTGTTCTGAAGATGTGCTAGTTTAGCACGAAACCAGTCGGTAATTAAACATTTAATTGTGAGAATGGTTTTTATTTATATACTAAATTAACTCGCGTAATCCCCAACATTCTATTATATGCATTTATTACATAAAAATTTCTATTTTAAATTACAAAAATCTTGCATAACAATACAAAATTTCACACTCGATAAAATAACAGAACAAACGCATTTTAAAATATATTAAGTAAAAATTAACTGTCAAACGAAAAACGGTAAGTGTTGGCAAGTACCTCTAACTACGATGCAGGGCTGGTATTCAGCTAATGGCGTGCTTTTACATATTTAACCCCGGTTGCCTAGGCCTGTAAGAGCCAGTTTATCAATCTCCAGTTAAATTTATCTGTCAGATACTTACCTGGTAGTTTAGTCTAACTGGAACTGCAGATTGGTTTTAAGGAATGCTTCCGGCTCCCATCATTTCCTTAGCCTTCCAACATCTGTTTTGCCTCCAGGTTTGTATTTCTAGGCTTTGAGTGGTACCTAGTTTTTCCATTGGCATTATAACTAAGTAAGTACCTATATACGTATTGGCATTTTTAGCTTTAAAACTTGTTGTTGTAAAACTTTATTCTTTGTTGAAATTCGTTTTATCAAGTTCAACATAGAAATTTTTTTCATAAAAAAGGCTGAAATCTGCTCCAACTGAATTATACCCTTTTATTTGTTTTAAGAGTGTAGTCGTCGTCAACATAAAGAATATGGTCGTTGACTTTTTCCAGCCCATCTTTCCCTCGATAGTCGTCCTCGAAGCAGTGCCTGACATGAGAGGAGCGGGGCTGTTCCAATCATAGTTTTATTAATTTTTGAGTTTGGGTTTTGCAAAATTTTTCTAAACTATTTCAATTTTTCATTATTTTTGGTTATTTTCCAAAAATAGCCCCTAACAGAAATTATATATATTAACGCACCTCTATTGGGATTTGCATTTATAAGGCTGTATGGTATTCTCAAGTTTTCCATCGTTTTCAAGTTTTCCATTGAATTTTTTTCTTTTTTGATGCACATCATTTTGTGAAGAAGACGAGTCTTAAATTGATAACCGATTTGATTATTTCTGGGTTTTTAAAATCGACATCATGGTTGACGACTGAAATGTGTCTTGCAATGGCAGTACTTTCAGGTTTATTGCATCTAATTGATGAGATATGCCCACTCATTCTCTTGTGGAGATATCGATTGGTTTAACCGATGTATACAAGGTTACAATTATTACATTGAATCTTGTATATTAAATCTGACTTATTTTCTTGGGATATTGGATCTTCCAGTTTTGTGTAGAATTGTCCAATAACATCAGAAGATTTGAATGCCATATTAATATTATTATTAATAATTATAATATACGCAATAGCCATTTTAATATTTGCTATAGTAGTTACTAAGTTAACCATGCATGCATACGGCCGTTGATATTTAACACCAAGCTCAAATATTTTTATTTACCTACATATTTTATTAACATAGAATTCGTATCTTGCACAAGTAATTTCATTCGGGCATTGCAGTATCGATGCATTTCTATCTATATTACGAGAGAAAACCGGCATTATTACAACAAAGGGTTCGAATAGTAGGTGTAACGTTCGGTGTGGTATAATCTTCATGGTTGGTACTTCATCTCACCACTTCGGGCGAACAACGTGAGCCTTGCTATTGGCTCTGCTTGGTTTGATAAATCGTTGGTGAGTGACGTAACGTGACTCGAAAATTTAGGCCGGATTGTAAAGCAAGGACACAAATCGCTAAACTAATGGCGGATTTATACGGATTAGTAGCTGGGATCTAAGGATGTAGGAATTTAGTTGACACTAAGATTTAGAAAATTATCATTAAAGTAGCTGTTTACATACTTTAAGCACAACACGTTCACACAACGCAAGTAAACCAGTTTTCTTATTACGGACGGGGTAACAATCAATTCTATGTAAAAAGCTATTGGTCGCAATTTTGATTTTATCTATTGCAGATTTGGCATGCAGAATTATAATAGGAATGTTTATAAATCTGTACCCCGGAGGTAAAGGACATCATGTCCATTTTTGTGAAAAAAGTTAGCACCATGTCCTTGATGTGCATATTTTTGCTTTATATAGAGGCATTAAGCACTATGCACAGTTCACATTAATAATGTGTTAAAGTATCACAAAGCGTTTACTGCTAGTTGCGAAGCAACATGCATTTAAAGTGGAAAAAAATTGAAAAGTTGCTCTCCTGGAAAATTACATTTTTGTGACATTGTATCCATTATCTCTGGGGTACGGAAATATACCTACTATATTATAGATTATTAAAATCTATCTATAGCTTTTTGAGAGATTTTGTGATCGGAAGTTTTTCTCGGATCGAAAAATTTTCCTCGGCGAGGAAAAATAGTACGTGCTCGCGCGCGTCTACAAATTACTACGCTCGACAAGTTGTTTACAACTTTTTGTAAGTTGCAAATAGTTTTGTTTTTGTGCATTAGTTAATTGCCCTATTTCGGTAAGTTTTTTATGCAGATTTTAGAAAAAATCAATTGTTAAACGTCGCCCGCACACAGTCGCCTCTGTGCAATTTTATAGCGGAGCACAAATAAGCAAATAATATATCGAATAGACCGTTTAGCATTTTGTTAGATTATATTTTACACTAATTACCGTTACATTTTGACAATTATTTAAATAAAATAAACGATTAAGTAATTTCTCGAATTCTTATGTAAACAGGGTGTCAACATGATGAATTTAAAATTTTTGTTAGTAAATATTATTCTGTTTACAAGCTTTTATTTCACGTACAAGCAAACTTAAAAAAATTTTTAAATATCGCGAAAACGATTTTATCTTGCTAGGGTACGTTTATGTTGGAGCTGCGATAAACGATAAGAGCGACGATACTAGCGAAGCTAAGAATATAAATGTCATTATTTTATATGCAGGTGTTTATATCAACGCAACGCTACAATATAAACAACTGCATATAAAATAATGACATTTATTTTTTTAGCTCCGCTAGTATCGTCGCTCTTATCGTTTATCGCAGCTCCAACATAAACGTACCCTTAGGAAAATATATCAATGAAAGCTTGTAACTAAGAATAATTTGTCAGGCGCAGCGCAAGCCAGCCGAAAGAATTCAGTTGCAGCGGAAAAGTTTATATTATTAATCTTGAAATTCATTTTTGTGTGTACTTTTAAGCAGTTTCAAAGCAATTATAATTTGATTTTACTTGAATAAAAATTTAATAACAATAAATTATTATTGGTTGATTGTGCTATTAATTCAAGGCTTGCGCTGCGTTTGATAAATTCTCAGTTAATTATCAATTTCTTATTTTATACACATAATTTCTTATGAGGAAATATTTAATCAATTTTTGTTTCTCAACAGGAAATGAAGGCTACTATAAAATATATATTGAAGTCGGCTGGAACCCGTAGATCCGAACTTGTGTCGTGTTTAATATTCACAAGTTTAGATTTACCGGGACCTGCTGGTTGGTATAAATCTTTGCTTGGAAGAGAAATTGGAATCACTGGGAAACAAGGAAGAAGATGAACGGCGGCGTCTGGTTGAGGTAGTAGGTTGTATAGTAAGTATTACACCTTTTGGGAGTACTGTACAGCCTGCTAACTTTCCTAGACTCTTGTCGAGTACTTTTAAGAAAATCATCGAGTTTTCTGTTTTTTCATCTTTAATTATTTATAAGTACTACGATAGATGATAGCACAACTTATTATTTTGAATGATCTTAAAGTTCATTGTTCACTCTAAGCCTTATCTGTATTTTAGAATTACTCGAATTTACCATAAAATACCCTATAAACAATTTTTAGAATTAAAGTGCACATTTCACAAATAATAATAATGAGATTTATTGTGTTTACTTAAGAAAACAACATTTGCACTCGTTAATAGTATACTACATAATTAGTATAGTAGTAATAGTATAATGAATAATAATAACTATACAAATATAATATACTGTAAAAATATCTACATATTTTATGTGTATATGTTAACGTCTTCGTCACAGTGCAGACATCATCGGACGCTTAATCAAACAAAAAATGTTGAGAAAATTGATCAATGTGTGTTTTCAAGCAAAAGTTGGACTAGTTGTTAATGTGGATGCCCAAAATAGGACTCCATCGTGGTGTAAATGAAGAGCAGCTTGGCGGAATTTAGGGTATGTATATAGACAGACGTGTAGATACTACACAGGGCGTTATATAACGGTTATATGTATACTATACATAGTTAAAAGCGACCAAATATGAAACTCTACTATTTTCATTTTGTTCAATAAAAGTTACAAGTTTGAGAATGACGTCTTTCGAAGGAATATTGCGAATACAATTTTAGTTATTGTGACAGTCAATCCATAGCTTAATTACACAGTCTTCTTCTTCACTTTCCGTGTTAGGCATTAGAAATTCCCATCGTTTGGGAACTGCAAGTATTAAAGTTTTTACAAGAGTTGACTACTATTTATAACCATTCTGCTCAACCTCCGAACCTGGAGGGCCGGGTAATTTATTTTCGGGGTTTTCTTCCCATAGATTGATTGTCTTTCTGAACTAAAGAGGTCGAATCTCCCCGTTTTATAGCTCTTCCGCTCCTTTGACCATTGAGAGATTATTTAATTACTCTTCTTCTGCTCATCGGGTCGTTGGCTGGTTTTCATCTGTAACCCTAGACAGGGGCCCTTACTGGGTGCTATCATCCGGAGCCAGATGAACCCAGGTTTTTTTACAAGGTTGTTACTCCTAAATTTATTTTTGATTGTCAAATGTCAGATTAATTTTTTCAAAGTTTTACCAAAAATTCTAATTTTAGCGCTTCTAACGTCCACTTTTAGAAAGATTAAATAACTAATCTAGATATTATGCATAATGCTTTAAACAAAATTAAAGTAAATTATTTAACTTAAATTTGTGCAGAACAAGCAAAAATACGACTTTAGGGTCCTTATTATTTGCAAAGATTTTAGATTTTTATTTGAAAATCACTATCAAGTAGAAAATATTAATTATCACCTGCATAGCAGATCTAAATTATCCATTCGCAACATTAAATGCATTCCACCCATATTTTTCCTTCGTGGTCGTCAGAAAAGTTTTCACTATAAAACTTCCGTACAGGTTTCCTGTTCTATATTACAGACATGTCAGTATTCCATATTAGGAACTAACCTAATTTTGGAGTGAAACAAATTTACTGAAATACTTGTTTCATATTCAAAAAAATTAACATCGGCAATGTTGTTAGTAATCCTTCTGAATACCTATGATTGTATTGTACTTGAGATATCGCTATCGCTTATGTGATAAAACAAAATTTACTCACCCAATAAATTGTTCTCGTGCTCCTAATAGATAATTGACTCCCATGTGATCAATGCTATAGTACCTGTTCTAAGGTGTGATTTATCTATATATATAAAATTGCTGAATGTCGCTAGTATTAGTAAAGAAAATATGACGGTCTTCCATATTAGGTACGCATTTCATATTTGGTCACTTTACTCTAACTTTTCAACACACAGAGAAAAAGATTTCTTTGTATTTAATAAATTACCTTTTACTCAAATAAACCTTTTTTTAAATAGTGGCAAATAAAAATATCACTTGGTGGTAACTATTAATATTATTTTATTGAAATAAACGTTGGTATTGGAATCAAAAGTTTATATACTATAGCTATAGCAGATCCAAATAAATATTCTGCAAGGAAATATATTTTTTATTTTTAAAGAAACCTTTTACTCTGTACACCTACGCTTTACCTTTTTTTCAACTTCCAGATAAAATTAATCAATTTTAACGTTGTTAATTGCAAGTTGAAGTCATTTGATAAATAAATAAAATAATACATCCGGTCAAATATTAATGAAGGAGGGAAGGGTAAAGGGAGATTATTCTAAAATACAGATATGGTTATACTGTCAAGTTTCGTTACATGAACCACGAATCAATTGCTATTAGATTATAATATAACCTAATAATGTAATTTTTGTTTCTCATAATATATTCTTATTATTAACAATTTCATTTTATGATCAAATATGAAACTATAGTTGGAATTTATAAACCGGTATTAGTTATCTAATATACTTATACTATATTAAACGTATAAAAATAGGGATTAATACATTGCGTAGATACTACGTAATATTATAGGGCGTATTAAATAGGTTTTATAAAAATTATATTTTAGTTAATAGCGTGTATTGAAATTTCTAATGATGACAAATAAAAATAGTTAATGACCATCAATCAATCAATCTTATTATCATCATCTCTATTATCGTGACCCAATCACCGAACTTTGTGATTAATGCGTGCAGTTTTAGTAGACTAAAATAAAACTAATGTGTGTGTTCCGCGTTCGTCTTAAGATTGTGTTAAAAAATCAAACGGACTGCACAGGCCGTCGTCAGCAGGCGACTTATAGGTGAGTGGGACCCTTTCACTCCTATTCACTAACTTAAAACGTAATCTTTCGGATAGTTAAGAACCGTAAAGTTCGGTTTACATCCCACATTTTAAAATTGAATTATTTCTATAAGCTGTAATTTTACGTGTAAACCGAACTTTACGGCTTTTAACGTTTGGAAAAATAACGATTTGAGTTAGAGAATAGGGGAACGTGAGATTAAATGGCCAGCTTCAGTCTTTTGTAATTTAACATACTATTATGTATTTATTTAATAACGATTTTGTATTGCTTTGCACCCCGTACCGCCGCCACTGATTCATTCCAACTTGGCAATTTGTTTTGTCGGAACTAGTTCATATCTCTATCGTACTTAATTTATTAACATTTGTTATCCATAAAAGTTGGATAAAATTAAATATAACTTTACAGTCTTAATAAAAGTTGTTGCTACTCAAAATTGTATCGGGTAAAAGTATATGGTGGCCCAAATAGGGGGGGGGGTTATTTTAAACTCGGTTCACAAGTAGGGTGTCATAAAAATATTCTTTAAAGAAAATAACAATGGTCATAGAATTTTTCAGTGGTTACGGTCTCCACGTCGACTCAGCCTTATGGTATATAGTAAGTTCCATGGGCTATTATTAGTGACACCTCATGAACCCTAAAGTGTACGAGGCGGAGCTATACGGGCGAAATTCATAAATATAAATGTTAAATAAAAAGATTGGCTATTTTAATTGATTTACTCACCTTAAAATAATAAACGCTAAATAAATTATAAAATAGCAATAATATAATTTAATAATAAAACGCAAATTTAATCAATGCCAAACATTTAACCGGTAGTTTCAGGTCAACATTTTGAGGACTTACAGTGTTCTGCGTTGAATCTGTATGAATTGTGGCTAAAAGAAACTACTCTATCTGCTCTAAGTCTGTAGAACTAAAATCTATGATGGATAATTATTGGAAAAAATAGTACATAGTAATATTTGACTATTACTAATAATTAAACCAGATTTAATAAACATACATATTTCTTAAACTTATCGATTTCCATTTTATTATATTTTTTATATTTACGCCAAAATAATAATATAGTATAGTACACTTCATTAGGTAAATTTATTAAAATGGTTTTTAATAAACGTGACAATCTTCATTCTAAAAGCTGTAATATTTACAATTTTCATCCCCCATAACTGCAACCGTATTATGGTATTATATACCTTCCCAATGTAATTATTTAGATCAGAAAGGTCAACAATAAATTAACATTGTTATTATTACGTTAAATTTTATTTTTAATCTTTTAATACTGCTCAGCAATAATATTGTTTTATTTTAATTGCAACATGTGCCACTTATAATAATTAATTATTAGTACTATTGAAGTAATTCAATTAAGCTGATTTCCAATGAACAATCAATTATTCATTTAGAAGATTCTTCGGAAATCCATTCTAAAATCCGAACAATATTCTAATACCGTCATAGACTGGATGTTTTATTGAACTTATAAAATTATTTTCAATATGTTGAGATCAGTGTGCGAGATTTATATTGCTCCTGAAACGAAATTTTTCGAATTGTTGCTGTAAACTTATTATTTCGATAATTTTGTTGTTTGTTGCGGTCCAATAAGTGGTTCTCACCTGCGCCCCATCATTTTTGCGCCCCACAGTATTATTTAGGATTTGCTTTGTAAACGATTGCGGTCCTACTCCTCCTCCTTGGTTCTTTTACCCCAATGAGGGTTTGATGACCCATCTCTTTTTATGCATGTGCTGTGCATTTGAATTATTTTCACATACATGTAGTTGTTTAACGTGGGCTCCGAACCACGGGAAGTGTATACATAATATACGAGTTTAGTTTGTTTCAGAATAATTGAAATTAAAAAAAGTCATAGCATCAAATTACGTTGATATAAAAACGTACACACTATAAACGAAACATAATATATAGAGATAAGGTTATATATTTTAATCTCGCGCCAGCCTTTAGCAATGCATATGCTTGGTCGACAGCATATCTTATCACATAGTTCGTACGCTTTTATGTCAACGTAATTTGATTCTATGACTTTTTTTAATTTCAATTATTGTGAAACAAACTATACATTTAATTTCGACTCGTGGCAGATTACCTCGGTGGTTTGCCATTGCATTTCGAGCAGAGACGGTCAGAATCAAGTTCTTACTCTGCCCGGATTCGAACCGTGCATTTAGCATTAGCAGTAGACGCACTTAACCGCTGTACTAGGACCGTCTCTTTTAAGGCCCTACTATTGAAACTAAAAGTCGAATGTGGCCCACAAACCGGCATTACCATTAGTATACTGTTGGGCACATAGATGGGCAAAAATTGTAAAATAGAATTGTGAAAATTTTCTAGATCTAGAATTAGTTGTATTAGTATACATAGATACTATATAGTACCTATAGATGTACACCTACTTAATAATTTTTCAACTGTTTGATTTGCAAAAATATTGTATATTTTTTTATGGTAAAAATTTAATGATGTGCTCATGTTAAGATGCATATCCGTATTATATTCATAATGAATATAATTATCCTTCTCTTAATTTTTAATCTAGGAAATCGAAAGCACGGAAATGCATCTGACGACACTTTCAGAAATAATAATAATTGTAATATAATATATTTATATACAAATTTTTTATTTAGAATAAATTATTACTTAGTTTTCACTGTATAATTAACGTTTTCGATTGAAATGAATTATTAATTGTTTTGTTATTTTATATAATATGTAGGTACCTATTTCGGTTTTGTACCGCTTACATTATGTAATATTCGTAGCTTCTGATTTTCTCTGTATGTGTTCATTGCGTGTTGAAAATGTGTGAAGGGTATTTTTAATAATATTGGTAAAGAATTTTTGGTAAGATACTGAGAATCTAAGAAATTCTGTGAAGTTCGTGATTCGAATACGTATACTGAACTCGACCTATGATCACAGCCAAGCCACTGCTGTGAACTTCACTCACCTTTGTTATTTTACAAATTAATGTAAATTATTTAATATGTATTATGTTATACTATACATTGCCTATTTGTTACGGCTTTATACTTTACAGTGCTTTCCAACTTTAGGAACCTAAATTTTGGAAGCTCGTGGACTATAAATATTGGTCGTGAAGTTATAATCTATATTACAGACCAAGTAATCTAATTTAAACAATACAATAATAGGAAATTGTATAATATGGGAAGAACACCTTCGCACGATGGAAAACTTGAGAATACCCCACAGTTATGCAAAACTCGATGCAGGTGTGTTAATATATCTAATTTATGTTAGGGGTCATTTTTGGAAAATAACCAAAAATAATGATTTGGAGTCCCCACCGCCCTTCCCATGCCTGACACTGCTTCGAGGATGACTATCGAGGAAAAGATGGACTGGAACAAGTCAACGACCATATTCTTGATGGTAACGACGACGACTACTACACTCCAAAAACAAATAAGAGGTTAAAACATTTTCTATTTATACCTACTATGTAGAGGGAGTAGGTAAATTAATTCAGTTGGAGTAGATTTCAGTTTTTTTATGAAGAAAATGTCTTAACTCTTTTAATTGAGTTTCCATCCTTTAGTTTTAAGAGTGTAGTATTGTAGGTATATAAAATGAAGTGTGTTATAATAATATTTCATAAATGATTCAAAACACCAGCCATGTGTGTTCTTTACAGGAAATTAGCAAGAATTTTTGGAATTGAGCAAACCGGAAAACTCGCTGTAAGTACAGACTTTTTATTGTAGCAAAAGAAAAGAATCAAATCAACTGCGAAAGATAATAAAATAGTCTTTGGGCTTGCATTAAAATATAATGAAGAAGTTAATACCGTCAATGAAATGTGGTCGTAGAATATTTTCTTTATATTATGAAAAACGTAATCCATTCGTATTGAAATGATAAAAAAAAATGCAAAAACATTTTCATAACAAAAATGCATAAAATATGCACCGAACCAATCCACCCATATCTAAAATATAAATTTTTTGTTCCAAAAAATTAAATTGGCAGCGTCATCAGTATTTGCACGTAAATGTCACTTTTGGACTGCTGCAGAAGACTTCATCTTCTATATGTAATAATGATTATATAAATAGCCTATACAAATCAAGCATAATACGCATAAAATATATAGTATTAATGTCTAAATAGACTTTTGGAACAAAATAGCAAGATAAATCATAAGTTTTATCTATCAAATTTTTTTCTAAGTAGGTGCCTGTAAGGCAAATCTTTAATCCATCACAATGTGCAATATTTTACTGTAAAACTTAGAATAAACTTCAGATAACGGTATTAGCTAACAATTTTTGTTTACCTAATCAGTAATTTGTAAACTAATACACGATAAAACTTAACGTGACATGCGGATCGCAGCACAAAAATGTTTCTAACTCCCACCCAAAAGAGTTGCTCAATATTTAGTTGCATTATACGGCGGTATTTTCGGTAATTTAAATACAATTATATTGATCTAAGAAATGAAAACTAGAATAGTTTTATTGAACAAACCCAGAACCCCGGTTGGCGTAATCTGGTGTGGGCGGAGCGAACACTATAATGTGACAAATAGGAAGTATATCATGCTAGAGAAGAAAACGGGACCAATTTTTTGGTTCCATTAGTTACATTTTTTAATGATTTAGATTTCAGTTTTCATTTTCACCGATACAACCGAAACACTAAAAGTTGTATTTATTTAGTTTTTTAAACTTCAACTTAATTACGAATTGTAAATTGTTGACTTACGATTAGTATAATTATTGATAAGTACCTTTTATTTCTATGCGGTGGTGCACTGTTTACTTGCACAAGATTAAATTCTACAAATTAACAAGTTAATCAAACAATAAAAATCAATTTATTTTCTTGAGTCTTTTAGCAACGAGTAAGAATTACTGTACACAGCAGTGGCTTGGTGTGTTCGCTGGTTGAGATACAGCGCGGAAGTTGTGGGTTCGAATTGCGGACTTGACTGAATTTCTTAGCGCGGCCCTCCGGTGAATATCAACACTCGTGGATAAATTAATTGCAAGTAAAAGAGAAACAAGAGGATTGATCCACCTCAATAAATGAATCGTAAAGATTTTGTAGAACAAGCAAAGTAGCAATATTCCGAATGGAATGGAAAAGCTCGATAAAAAAATTATTACTATCATATATCATAAAAATAAATAGAAGTGATTCATTATATTTTGCTTTCCTTTCAAGTTTAATTTAATATTTTTAACAAATCAATTGCTTAAAAATATGATAAAAAATTATGTAAAATTACGTTGTTTATTATTTAACGCCAAACATCTACACAGCAAAATTATATGCATTGTGTAATAAATATTACAATATATTGTATATCCATAATTTATTTTGTCCCAAATTTTTGGATTATAAAAAATAAATTAATAAAGGTTCTCTTTCTTAAAAATTCTACTTTAATACAAAACCGTTTTCGGTATTCTCTATATGAAGTGGTTCATTATCTTTGGTAATTTATATATTTCACCATTTTTGTAATATTTATAAATAATCTCTCGATTAATCTTGTGTCTTCTACAATTGAAGATGGGTCCCCATCTTGAAGATAATGAAGATAAAGAGCCCCGAAACCAGTTTTGTACTACAGAATTTCTTGGAAGAAAGCCCCTTTTTTATTGATTTATTTTATTACAATTTATTTGAAATATTTATTACACGGTGAATTTAATAATTACATCTTGGTGCTTGACATTAAACCACCTATGAATAGATATTGTAATTGAATATACAATTTATAGCCATTCACAAGCCAAATCGATTATTAAAAATTTTTCGCAAAAATTAACAATAACTGTTCTGTTACTATTGCAATTTAATTCTTCCTTTTATTTTGGGACTCACGTACATTGTGGAGATTGGAACTTTACTGCTATTTGGCAGTATTTCGTACTGCCTAAGGTTGTATGCAGACTAATAAAGTCAAACGTTTTAAAACAAAGGTTTTTCGCATTAAGAAGCATTTTGTTTGTAAAACACGACATGTTTGCTTTAATCAATTTGTTTTCAGATCAAGCAAAACGTTTTAAGACAAAAATGCTTTAAAACAATACAAAACGCTTAAAAACATTCTGTTTGACAACGTTTTGTTTTATCATGTTTTTAGATAAAACAAAATGTTTTGCATTAAAACATTTTGGTTTATCAGTCTGCATGCAACCTTATACTGCCTGTACTGCTACTTAAGTGTACACTATACTGCCACAGTGATTCACGCCCCCCCCCCGGTATTTTCTTATTATTTGAAAAATAATTCAGTTATTTTTTAGGCCTGATGCTATTTGAGAATTTCGAGTTCAAACCTGACATTATCAGTTTTTCTTTACTTATAATTTTATTCCATTTATTTTCCAATAAAAGAAGTAGGTGCCATGGATTCAAATGTACAAAAATTGATTTGTTTTCTTTGATATGGCAATTTAGCTGCAATTTAAGGTTAGTTTTATTGAAATTTTAAAAAATTTATTGATTTAATAATGGCTACGAAAAAAATGTATCGAAGTATCAATTTCGAGCCATAAAGCATCCGAAGACTAGATGATGTTAAGGCAATCGCAGATTACAATTACCAAAAGTAACACTAAAAACCACATTTTTTTAAATATTAGGCGTATCATACACATGCATGATATTTTATAATAACAGAAACCTCTCCAACAATTCAAATGAAAGTTGTCACAATGGTACTCAACAAGATTCTTCACTTGGCGTTGTAAGCCGATCTTTGCTAGTAATTTATAAAATATAATTTAGTTAACAAAAATGGAAAAATTCATTTCTTTGATATAAAAAATAGTAATTTTCTTTTTAAATTTCAATTTTCAATACCTAAGCATTATTTTTAAGAAACTAAAAAGAACCTTGATTTTTATTCAAATCAATCATCTACTCGAAAGTGTGGACGCCATTCAGCGAAACCCCCGCGCCGCACCTTTTGTTTAATAATAAATTGTTTGTTTTTAGATAAACTGTTATTGCCAATGGTGAATAATATGAAAAAAGTAAGATGTCGATCATTTATTCATTTCTACAGGAATGAAGATTAAAAATCGAATGTTTTGCTACTGGCAAACGTGCTGGGATGCCCCTTAACACAATCGATATTTTGTGATGAATTTTATTCTTAAATATAAGGTTATACCTATGTATAGGCAGCACATTGATTTATATATGTTATTGAATATCAATAATGCATGTTATCATTTGGATGTACCTGGTAGGTATAGATTCAAAATCAGACATATCGCCCAACAATATAATGTATTAATTTTGAGTAAAAAATGTAATATGCTACGCCCTAAAGGAAAATGACCCAGAAAATAAGAGGCAACTACATTACCTCCTATTTTCTAGGTAAATAAATTTACATATATAGTACTCGAAGTAATTTTCTCCAGATAAAAATACATTTCCTATGTAAAATTACATTTTTTATTGGCAAATGTAATTACACTAAATTTTTATGGAAAATTGCTGATAGAGGTTAATATTAAGGAATTTTATTTACTATTAGTCACTTTTAGGTGAGTAATAACCTGCTTCTCAGGTATAATTAATTTATTTAGTTAAATACTGGTACAATTTATTTATCGAGTAAAGTTAGTCTAAATATCCGGATAAAAACTAAATCACATAATTTTTAAGGTAAATTTACTCTTATTAATTAGGTAACTTTTTAATTTTGCACAGATAAAATTATCCGCATTTCTTAGAACATTAATAGCTTACTTACCTTCCTCATAATGTAATATACCTACTATTATGTTTTTGTATCTAGTATTTCTAGCAGTTTCTTGAACAACAAATAATTTCCTAACTACACAATAATATATATGTTATAAACTATACCTATAATAATGTTACAGATATTAGAAGTTTTAAGGGAAAAGATACCAATGGTATTTACTCCCTCTGACTTTCCAAACTTAAGATTTTGATTGATTTTTTCAAAAAAATTCTTTTAGATATAACATTTTCAAAATAATATACAAAATAAAAAACTCAAAGTCCACAACCAAAATGATAAAATAACGTTTTTATTAGCGAGTACAGGTTTTGTTTGCATATTTTCATTACAATTTTTTGCAATGCCTCTTTCATGTTGGAAGTGTAGACAATATTCATTTTGTTATTAATTGTGCAATAACACAGCATGTTTTTTTTAATTTTTCAAGTAGTTACCTAACATAAATTTCAATTCTAATAAACGACTTTTCTTAATAATATTTCCAATTTCTTATTATCTTTTATCGATTATCTTTTCGATAGTCAAAAAATGTCAGTAAATATAGGATTCATATTGGTGGCATGCTGCCGAATTTTTAGTAACCATCAGCTCACTCGTAATTATTTTACAATAATTATAAAAACATAATATCTTATTTCATGAAGATCTTATTTAAATGTAGATCCGAAAATGCTTCCTAATGAAGAAGCTGTAACTCGTTAAAAGGGTGAGTTGGAAAACTATTTTATTTCTATAATAATTTATAAAAACTGCTAGATCGATTTGAATAAAATTTTCCGAGATTATCTTTCTAATTGTTAGATATATAATACATAAAATTTTTATTTGTATAGCTCCACTATGTGTGCTGTGCTTTGTTTAAAGCAGGGGGTTATAATTTTTGTAAAATATTTTTGGGCAAATTATTTCCTTTTGTTAAAGTTTTACTCCAAATTTATGTCAAAATAGTTGAATTTTTAATTGTATGTTGACCTTATTCAAGGGACCTTAATACATTTTCACTTGTTTGATTGTGATCCGCTCCCGCACCTCGCCGTTTTATTATAATTTATTATAAAACTTTAACTGGCCTTCATTATTCTCTTCAATTACAAATTGTCCTCCGTCTATGATGGATTCATCCATGCATCACTTGAAAATGCTTTTTCTATCGAATGGTTCAGATTTGATCGACTAGTGATTTAGTTTGACTTGCAATCTATATCATGATTAGTTTGCATTTTGAAAACAAAATAAAATAAGGGGTGAACAAAAATAGAGCATGTATTTGTATAAAATATATTATACTAAAAAGTGCTATCCTAACGTATGAAATTTTTGAATTTAAAAAAATGAAATTCGCTTATACTCTTGGTGATGCTTGAATCCTTGCACTGCAGGTAATAATTTGTTATTAATAAATAATTTTTAATTCATACTCGACAGAAGGTCAGTTAGGAACTCGTGCAAAATAATGCAATATCTATTGGTAGATATCAAATATATTAATTATAAGCAAAAAAGTATCTAATTCGAATTACCCATACCTAATATTTATCCCTACCTATTGATGAAATTATAACACTATAACTTATTAGCTCGTGAAAATTCTAAAGAAAATTAAAAAAACAGTAGCAATAGGTATATGGAAAGCTTATTATTAATTTTATTTTTAATTTATTATTAAATCATCAATTGAGTTGTATTGATTAAAAATATTGAAGCATGTTTACGAGGTAAAAAACTTTACTGTTCTTACTGTAGCTTAATAATTTAAACAACATTGGCGTCTGATTTATCGCAAGAAAGAAGAATTTATTTAATACATAGTCCATCACTATTCCCAAAGTCTTTCGAGTTTCATATACACTGTACGAATCTGATTTTATAAGGGAGATAACGGGAAATCATTCCATTGTTTATTAGTGGTTTGATTGTCTTATTTATTAATTTAATCGATCTTGTATTCTGAAAAAGGTGTTTATTAAAAATTTGCTAATAAAACTTAATAATAGATTTAATTTCAAGCCTTATTTCAATCATTAACTAACACAGCAGTGGCTTGGTGTGATCCCTGGTGGCAGGCCCGTAGCCAGGGGGGGGGGCACGCCCCCCCCCCCCGAAATGTTCAAAAGAAACAAAAATTTTGAAAGTAAAACATTTGAATTTTGAAAATAAAATAGGTATATTTTGGAAAAAGTTTTTTTTTGTTTGTTTTAAATAAAAATAAATTAAGAAAAATAAAATATTGAAAAAATTTTGTTTTGATCCCCCCAAATGAAATCCTGGCTATGGGCCTGCCTGGTGGAGTTATAGCGCGGAAATTGTGGGTTCGAATCTCTGGTGAACATCAACACTTTGTGAATAAGTTAAGTTATAAAGTAAAAGAGAAAGAAGATGATTGATCCACCTCAAAAAAATGGATCGTGAAGACTTTGCAGAAAAGCAGAGTAGTGATATTCCGAATGGAATGGCAAAGCTCGATATATTTCATCATTTATATATATTTACAATAATAATTTACATTGAACTTATTAATAGTGTAAGTTTTTCATGGTTAAACTATGATGAGTTCAATTATCCTTTTTTTTTGGAAACGGTTTATATGTAACATAGAATTAAATTTCGGATTGTAATTGAAAAATCGGTCCAAGTTCCTATGAAACAATGTTTGTACTAGCCAGATAAACAGTTTAAGCAACGCAGATACCAAATGATATCGTGAACAACTTACAAAGCAACTTTGAAGATTTTATGAAAGGCAGAGAAATCAAGAGGATAACGGAGTGAAATGAACTTGGAGGAAGCCGAACAAAGCAAGGATAATAAAGATTATCAAGGATAAAGATGAAAAGAGAAATTCAAGGAAACAATGAAGGAAATTATGAAGACTGTGAGGATGGATGTTAATGACAATAATTACGAAGAAATTAAAGAACAGTAAATGAACGGGAAGAAGAGCATAAAAATATGAAAATTCAAGCTATGAAAATGTTATAAGAGTTAAAGGAAAAGTAAAATGCAGAATAAAAAATACATATTGTATTATTATTTATAGATATTATTTTATTACTAAATAAATAATTATAAATTTTCTTCTCTATTGTGCAGCAATGAATTTCAAATCGTATAGTGGGTTTTATTCATTTGATCAAAACTTATTGTGAGTAGTTCAATGGTAGAAAACAAATTCAAATAAATTTCTCCACAACACGATCTGAGCTTCTGCGTATATTAGAAACTCCACAACTCGTCGTGGTATATGTATAAATATCGACTTTTGATCGAATTCATCGATGGAGTAAAACATAATGGAATGTTATCCATAAATATAACATTGCATACAGTAGAACTTCGGTAACTCGAAGTGCGATGTACCACAAAAAAGTTCGGGTTATTGACTTATATTCTCATATATTTTATACCAGTACTATTGCCAAAATCGTGTTATCAAAATTTCGACTTATCGAAATTCCTCTGTACATTGTGGTTCATAATTCTCGTCTAATGAGAAGTTTTATAATCTAGTTACAGTTAGACCAAACGACGAAAACAGTACAGGTAATTTGCTGTAATGCATATTCGTAGGAATTGGACCTTATGATCACAGGGTCGAATCCCAGAAACACGCCCATTTTTGGGATGCAAATGGATATCGTATTTAAGGCCTAACTCTTCGACATCATACTCAGCAGACCTTTGTTCTACGATAAATCAGACAAACGGAGGCAAATTTATTAAAATCATAAAAATGTAGCTTTCAGTTTACGATTAAGACATTTTTCTGCTTATCGGATGCAAAATTGGTTCCGAGATGAGTAAAACTATTCTCAATTCTCTGTAAGTTTCCGCATAGAACAAATTTCTAGCTCTAATAGGACTTCTAGTTTTGGTTTTCAAAATTGGATCAGTTTTACGCCTTTTTTAACGGTTTCAATTAAAACAAGAAATCGGAAAGTTTTTATCTACGCAATAACAATCACAACGTGATTGGTTAATAATAACAAGGTGGAACTCGCTTTAGCGGCAGTTCCTAGGCTTCTATGCAACTACTTTTCTGGTGTGAAAAGTTGTTGTTATTTTTGGTCGCCATAATTTTATAATGCAGATAATCTGCACTAATTAAATTTTTGCGGTTGGTATTTATCATTCACTATAATATAACTAATAATAATGAAGCTTTTCCATTCCATTCGGAACTTTACTTCTCTGTAATGTACGGTCAATTTTTTGAGGTGGAACAATCCTCTTTTTCTTTATAACTTAACTTCACCAATCACATCAAGCCACTACTGTGGTTACAATAAAGAAATAATAAATTTTATCCGTTAATTTGATAACTTAATCCGTTGATCCGTGATCTGATAACTTAATCCGTTGATACCTTGATCGGTCAGATCATCGGACTTTATAGGTTGAAAATTACAATCTTAAAGCACAGAATATTTTTGTAACCTATCTTAATATATAAAAAAGTCGATTTTAAATTTAAAACACATTTTTATTTTATTATACATACGATGTGTTTACAATCACAATTTCGAGGGTTCTGATTAGATTTGAATTATGCGGACGGACAGACACGGAGCCAGATCATAAGGCTTCTCGTTATACTTTGTATATTAGGCTTCTATTTTATTATACATACGATGTGTTTACAATCACAATTTCGAGGGTTCTGATTAGATCTGAATTATACGGACGGACAGACAGACACGGAGCCAGATCATAAAGGCTTTGTAGCGGTCCTAGAATTAGTTCACATTAAATTATACCGTTCGATTCTTGTGCAACCATCTCACTAGGAAGGGGGTAATGTAGTGAACCTGATCAACCGGATTAAAGAGATTATCTTTGATTGGTAACAGCTTTTCTTTATATAAGCTTAACATTTTATTTTAAATAAATACAACTTCCAAACCTAAATTGTAATCCCAACAATGGTGACCCCGCACGTTTTTAACATGACTAATCCAAATGAGACCGACACGAACAGTGGCCAACAAATACCGCGCCAAATTCAACGCATCAAAGTTCCTCAATTTTGGAGAAAAGAGCCCGCAGTATGGTTTCGACAACTGGAAATACAATTCCAGTTAGCAGGGATTACAAACGACGAAACCAAATATTTCCACGCAGCAAGCAACTTGACAGACGAATTCGCTTCCGAAGTAATCGATATTATTATGAACCCACCGGAGCAAGATAAATACGAATACCTAAAAGCACGAATTGATAAACCGCCTTTCAAGATCTGACGAACAGAAATTGAAACAATTACTGGAACAAGAATCAATTGGTGACCCCGACAGAACATTGAGCACTCCTGTTCTAAAAATCTAATTTCTAGGAAATTCACGCTTAACTCCTTCCTTCTCTCACAACGGCTAACTAAGCCACAACAACAGCCACAGACGGCTACTGCTAACAACCGACAGGGTTGCAGTTATCAGCCACGGCTACTACTCACAACCGACATGGTTGCTAGAGGGAGGGTGATGTAGCGGTCCTAGAATTAGTTCACATTAAATTATACCGTTCGATTCTTGTGCAACCATCTCACTGGGAAGGGGGTAATGTAGTGAACCTGATCAACCGGATTAAAGAGATTATCTTTGATTGGTAACAGCTTTTCTTTATATAAGCTTAACATTTTATTTTAAATAAATACAACTTCCAAACCTAAATTGTAATCCCAACAGCTTCTTCTATAGAAGCCTAAAAGTTTTGACACATTTTATAATTTCTTACAATTAAAATTGGAAAAACTCAGCCATTGTTCAGTTTAACTTTCTATATAATGTAATATTCCTCGAAAGGAGTGAGAGCAATAAAAATTATTCCTACAAAACTTGCTTATTTCTGAAAGATTTTTTCAACGATACCATTTTCGATCCTCCGTACTATTTGAAAATTTGGAGTGTTCGTCATTTTGGAGCAAGCTTTTGAGGATACGAATATTTCCGGGGAATGCCAGTATAACCATTCGATTCTTCATGTAGGTTTTCATGATCAAAATTTTTTCCTTCTCTATGGCTACGAAGATTTTGTTAATTTCAGTTGGTTGTTTGATGTTTCCAAAATTTGTTATTTACATAATATACTGATTGTCAATAAAAACCTGTTACCACCCCTAAACCTTATTAAACCCATTAATAAGTAAGTATTTTAAAATGTTTTTCTCATGATTTGATTAAGTGTTGAAGAATTAATAAATTGTAATTTCATAATTTGCTGACAACAATAATTATTTCACCATAACTAAAGAAAATAATGTTTTTTAATAGTTTTATTGCAGAGAATGGTCTCTTTTCTTAAAACACAAGAAAGTGTTACTTTCTGTTCATATTATATCGGGTAATGCGAAGACGATTATCGTCTGAACCTTGGCGAGATCAACTGCTAACGCAAAGCGCCCCGGTTCGACTCCGGGTACAGTCTAAAAATGTCTTGACCGTCTTCCGTGCTTCGGAGGGCACGTAAAGCAGGCGGTCCCCCTGTGTTAATGATTTGCCATCATAACAATAAAAAACAGGGTACAAGCAACTCGCCAATACAAGCGCGACGATTTAAACAGCCAAACATTCTTCTAATGCACAATGAAAGCATTAGAAGAAACATACATCCGAATGGATTGAAATAGGAATAGAATGTGCAAGCTACCGGAACTCGCCCTTCGTCTCGTTTCGGCTATTTGCTTACTCGTTCCGTAAAGTATCTGTTTCTCTTCGTTGCCTGTAAATAGATATTTCTACCCCTATTTAAAATGTAATATTTTCTCCATGATTTGTAAATTACCTGCTGAGTTTCAGAATTTTTATCCAGTTATTGAGTCTCCGGTCCCACCGTGCAAGGGCTCATTGAAGGTTTTACCACGGCAATGATAAAAAACAAATTTGGGGCCCTGACAACATTTTTTATAAATGCATCTTATTATGCAAATTACCGATTATAAAATAATTATGAAAAATCCCACCACCATGACAAGGTGGTGTTTTTTTTTTATTGATGAAACAAATTTACCTGTGAGAGTAAATGTGAGTAATTGACTGCTCTGAAATTTTGGTGTACAAGGTGTTGCAAATGTCTGTAATTGTTTGTAAAAATTGTGTGCAATTCTTTCAATTTCATACACAGTTTGTGGTTATTTGCTGGTTTGTTTTTACAATTTTGATGTCCAAAATTTTTCTTCTGTGATTAACCCCCTGGAGTAAATGGTACTGTAAACAGATGAAAAAGACTCACTTTTACATTATAAACGCAAAAGGAAGGTACATAGTAATTGTTATAGTCTATACTCTATACCAGGGGTGGGCAACCTTTCGTATAACAGGGCCCAGAATAATATTTACGTTTCGTCCGCGGGCCTTAGTATAGTTAATGGACAAATTTTTGTTACTTGTATTTTTTTCTGAAAATATAAAAACAATAATATTTATAACAAAGTTAATTAAGTACTATATTTATTTCTCTTATCATTTATAACAAATTACAAAGAAAAAAATTCGCAAAGCAAAGGAAAGTTGATTTTGAGTAGCCTGCCTTCCTTTAAGGAATCTCGATAATCCATTCATGCGCGTCCCTATGGGACGCGCATGAATGGATTATCGAGATTCCTTAAAGGAAGGCAGGCTACTCAAAATCAACTTAAAAAACAATAATGAATGCTGTCAAGCTGTCAACCGATCGACAATGCAAATACGCGTGCACGTGCTTTACGTTTCTATTTGACCAATCTTAACCAAATTTGGTGTAGAAGAAGTTACGATATTTACAACGCTACGAAAAACATAGGCTACTTTAGAACCTTGTAGTGAGGCCGAAGACCGAACAATCACATCCGACACGGTCTAGATGGCTAAAGGCGGCCGGTAGGCCGACTGTGCCACCTAGTTATTTTAATAATACGCGAAAACTTAATTCGCGTTAAAGGGAATTTTGCTTCGCGTATAAAAAATTCAGGTATCAAAATCTAATTCGCGTTATTCTGAATTCGCGTACATCGAACTCGCGTACATGGAGGGTCTAGTGTACTTTTCAATTTACTTTTTACAATACTTTTTAATTTAATTTAAATAAGACGAATTATATCGAAAATTAAACTGTAGATCTCTCCTTTTTCCTTATGTTAGGTACTAATCTAATCCTTTTCTTTAAAATTTTTGTTTTTGAAAATATTTATTTATTATTTCTTCTAAAGATGTCGCGGGCCGGATTAGAACTTTACGCGGACCGGAGTTGGCCCGCGGGCCGGAGGTTGCCCACCGTTGCTCTATACTACCCAACAGTCTTTTAAAATTTAAAAATGTCTGATTCTGAAAGTCAGGGTGGAGCTGTGTTCTCAATGACACCCTGCTTTTCAAATGCACTGAAATTGAACTATTTGCAAAAAATTGAGTTTTACTTTTACTCGACTACTTTTGCATTTCAAATAAAAATATTTTTATGTATGAAGTACATACGTGTTAAAAGTAATTGTTGCTTACTGACTAAACGTAAACAACGTCTGAAAGTTAACGTGAAATCCGAACCATGAATTTGAAAAAATTGCTTTAGTAGCTGCTGGGATTCGAACCTATGACTTCTACAATCAGTACCTACACCTGCATGTGATCTATTTTAAGTTTTTAAAAGAATGTTATTTAACAATAAGCGAAATGATGATGGCATAAGTCACTTTGCTAAAAGTTTTTTTAAGTTTTTGAATTTTGATATAATAATTTCCTACAGTTAAATTGTTATTTATTGTTTACATCGAGATCTTGGAGCAGGCGGTCAATCAAATAGTTGCTACTCACGTTTATTGTTACTTGTTGTTTTTGTTTAGGTGAATTTATGAATAAGTTTTAGTAATTTGCCTGTTCCCTGAGACCCTAACTTGTGATGTTACGAGAACTCTCACAAGCTAGAGACTCGGGTATTGGCGGATGGCAATACTGCTACTATTATGTGCTGCTATAGTTTCTTATTCTCATAAGTAGTAGTTGATACCACCGTACTCGGGAGGTATTCAGCACGCTAAATCTAAATGTAAAGTTAAATTTTGGAAACAAGTATTAGAACAGCATTGAAATAAAATTTATTTTGTTCCAGGCAACCTTTTCAATTCTGCAATGAATCAGTCCATGGAAATGATGTTAAAATATCCTACGATATTGCCGGATAATTCCGAAATTGGCCAATATCGAGGCTACCTGCCAGTTAACGTAAGAAAATGATGTAAATATTTTAAATATTAGTTAATTTGTTTGTTTAAGGCAGAATGTCGATTACGAAGTTTTTATCAAGTATGGAAACCTTAAACCCGATCTGAGGATAACCTTACAATTAAAACAATTTGAAGATGATATAATTCAATTCATGGAAACATCAGATCAATGCAAATTGGCAGATTTCTTTGATGGATTAAAAGAGATAATAAAAAAGAAATTGTCGGTATCGAACTGCAGAAATTATACCAATATGTATAGACAGGTTTTAAACGAATATGTCGAATTGAGAGAGTTTTATATAAGTCTTTATAAATGTTCCATTTCACAAGATTTGTCACAAATTACCATTTGTCATTTGGATGAAATGGGTCGTATTCATAACTTACTTATAAATTGTGATTTCGAAGATTCAACGGCACTTTTCAAAGTCGTAGATTGTAGCATGCCGGATAAAAAATCTGAACAATTATTCTTAAATTGCAATTCACTTAGAGAAACATACGCAAAGTTTATTAGTTTAATTGGCGTTTTAGAATCGTTTTTTGATATTATGGATAACTTGGATGCCAATTGTTGGATATTGGATCCAGAAAAACCAAATAGGAAGGATTGTTATCGAAGGATTGGCTTAGGTACGATTAATCGCATTAATTAATTTATTATAATAATAATTGCAAACGTTAAATTTAGATGTCAATATTTCTATGATTATTACATTTGATCCCTGGAAAAGTGTTCAAATACCCGATATTAAATTTCTGGGTCCCGATAGATTGGTAGAGAGTTATAGAGAAAAGCTTGCCAAGAATTTATTCACTTGGGATTCTAACGAAGATGTAGTGAACGAAATTTTAAAAGTTTTAGGTGAGATATTATACAAATTAGTTATCTACTAAATCATTTAACTTTTGTTAATAATCCTAGAAATGCCATGTTTTCCTCAACGACCAGCCGTTTCAAAAGATGCAGAAGTTTTATGCAATATAGGAGAATGCTGCATTTGTTTTTCACTACGATTAAACGATCAACTACCAGAGATTATTTGTGGAAATCCATCATGCGAACAGTTTTATCATACGGCATGTTTATATCAGGTAACAAAAATTCAATTACTTATTGGTACGAATTGATAATTTTGATATTTATTTTAGTGGTTGGTATCCGTTAGTGCAAAGCCATGTTTCAACGAATTACATGGTCAATGTCCAAATTGTGAAAAGGTTTGTATTGATGTGCATGGTGGGCAAATTTTGTTGTTTATGTAGGGTTAGTCCTATTATCATTTAACTGGATGGATATTCTGAGCAAGATCCCGAATCGACTTTTTAAACAAAATTACGTTGTCCTTTTTTTAATTTAATTAATTTTTTGCAAAGTTTCATAATGTTTATTATCTATTACAAATTTCTAAAATAAGAGTGTAGAACACGGTAATGCTTGTTTTGTGTGCAAAAAATTATTATGCAAGAATTTAAATCCACGCACTTCTTCCTTCCAAGGTTTTTGCATTCCTATTACCATCTCTGATTGACATATTATTTAAATTTTTGTAGATTTAAAAATATTTAAAAGTCTTTTGATTATTTTTACTTTCCGAACCCCTAGGTAAGGAAAGTATTGTTATCAGGCAAAATTTGACCCCCCAATTTTTTGACAGATGTTCACGTTTTGAGGTCCCCTGAATCCATTTTTATCATTTTTGGAAGGATGTCTGTATGTATGTGTGTGTGTATGTACGTCTGTGAACACGATAGCGTCTAAACGAAGCAAGCAAATCATTCCAAATTTTGCATATAAGCTTTTTCCTGTCGTAGGACGAAGCCAGATGAAAATAAATTAAATCGTGTTACGGGAAAGGGGGGTTTACCTGGAGCTATTATGACATTATGCGTCATAACTTCGAAACGAAATTAAATATGTAAAAATAGTAATAACAAAAAATTAGCGCTATGAAATTTCCTACATTTTTTGTCCTACAAGTTTTTCTCTAAAATATACAGGGCGTTTCAAAAAAATTTGTATTTGTAAAAAATTTTTGTATTTGTAAATAAAATAGTAAACCGCATTCTACTAACGAAAATAAGATGAAAAGTTTCTAATAACATGGGTCCAAAAATGCTTCGTTTGCAAGATATAGGCATTCAAAGGTTTTTTTCTTCCTATTTTGGCAAAATATGAAATTTTTCATCGATTTACTGTTGAAATTATGTAACCATTTTATTTAAAAATATAATATAAAAATTTGCGTCTGTTCGGAAAGTTATGCGATGGCCACATCAGATTTTTATTTAAATTGCCGAGTTTATTGTAGCTACTAGTGATTGAATTTTAATAAAAGGATTTCATATGGGTAAAAAATCTGTTAAATTGGCAGATTCTTCTTTTCTTGTACTCTTTATATAAATGAAAGAAAATCCTTTCATGAGCTACATTTAAACATCAAAATTTGCCATCCATTTTGTTGGACCAAAATAATAATTCACTCACTCGTGATTCGGTATCTTATACAAATTGTTATGAAAGAGTCGTTAAATAATGCACTCGATTAATTTTATCGATAATTTTTTTTTTAGCACATCTCTTGCCCCATCAAATAACGAAAATTTACTTTAGCTGTTTAAGTTAATGTAATCAATTCATTTTTAGTTATTTAAATAATTCAATGTATTTTTTTTATATGAATAAATAAATAAATAAATAATTGACATATTATAGTTGACTTTATTTTCCAGAATTATTTATAATTATGTACCTAACTAAACAACAACAATAATTTATTAAAATATGTAAAATTTGTACTTAAAAAACAAATATTTTATCAACATGTACATCACAGTTTGTAGCATAATTGAAAATATCACGATTAAATTGATCATTTCCACATATTAAAATTTGAATATTATTGTTATTTTTTAAGTCTTTTAAATATGCCTCGATAAAATCTTTATTTAGACGAGTGTTATGTACAACCTCATTGTACTTGGGTGTACAGTCCGTGCAATTGGATAAAAATATTTCGTAACTAAAATTCCAATAAGAAGTTAACGTATACAACTTATCTCGCAACATTATATCCTCATCCGTTCTGCAACAATAATACAATTTTAAAAATGTATCGCAGTGCAGATTATTCAATATGTCATCGATTACCGCAAATAGTGGTGCTATTCCTGTTCCTTGTGCAACTAAAAGCATATTATCGAAATTGTAATTTATTTCAAAATTACCATAAGGTCCTCGCCACAAAGTTTCGTTACCCACATTCAATTTTTTAACACATTGTGACATATTTCCGTTGCGATATAATTTAATTATGACTGCGAAATTAGGCGCACTTGGTGAAGTACTCTCTTCATATAACGGTATAGGCGTGTAAGCCCTAGTAAACGATTTGTTTGTATCGTGATGCGAATGTCCCTTCATTAGAAAATGCTGCCCAGGTTTGTACATTAAATACACATCTCGAGTATTTTCAGTTTTATTAATATATGCGAAAGTTAGCAAGAGGGTATCGTGAGTGTGTCGTACAATCTGCACTAGTTGAAAACTTTCATACCGAGTTGGTGACATGCAATTCTTTTTTGAATCCACTTCCACACGATTTTTTTTATCATTGAATTTTCGTAACTGTTCCTCGTACACATCTAATATGCACGGATTACAACCAGAATTACAGCAATCGGAGGCACTAGGCCTTTCCATTTCAAAATTATAAAATACTGACATTTACTGATTTTTGAGGTTAGATATCTGAGAACAGAACCGTACTAAGAGTGTATTTTTCTTATTGTGTGAAAATCTAGGCCCTCTTGCCTTACTACTTGTAATGAATTCATTAAATAAAAATTAAATAACACAAAGATTCTGGAAATAAAAGAGAAACATAGCTTAATAAATTAAGCTATGTTTTACTTTCCCATTTACCTAGTAATAATAATAATATAATATAATCAAAATCTTCATTTACCTTAAGGTGTTGAGGTAGTACCTACATAGTTTGTGCTCATACTATAAATCATTCGACATTATCTATAAATTTTCGCCATTGCTTCCTATCCATGGTGATTTCTGTCGCTGCTCTCCATGTTACTTCTTTTTCGCGGAGTATTTCTCGTATAACATCATTCCAGGTTTTATGAGGTCTTCCCTGGGATCGTCGCCCACCTGTTCTGGCTAACCATATCTTTTTTGCTGGTATATCCGACTTCATTCTATTTAGGTGACCAAACCATCCCAGTTGTTGTTTTTCTATTTTTTCCTGTACCGTGTTGATTTCCAGTCTTCTTCTTATTTCCTCATTTCTTATCTTATCCCTTCTAGTGACCCCTTCAACTCTTCTGAGATACTTCATCTCTGCTGCCTGGAGCCTACTCTTCATTTTTTGCGTTGTTTCCACGACTCACAGCCAAAAGTCAGCACCGGCAGATAGATGGTTTTGTACACCGTCATCTTTGTCTTTTCCGTTATTTCTTTTTTGTTTATAATTGTTCCACACAACGCATAATATACATTTGCAGCGGAAATCAGCCGGTTATTAATCTCGGTTTCGTAGCTCCCATTGCTTTCGTATAGTACACCTAAATATTTGAACTTCTCCACCTGTTCTATTTGTTTGCCTTCAATGTAGATGTTTATCTTGCTCTCCTCTTTTCCAAAAAACCATTGGTTTCGTTTTGTCTACATTTATCTTCATGCTTTTTGTTTTCAAAATCTCATTCCAAACGTCGATATTATGCTGCAGGTCTCTTTCATTTTCCGCAAACACCACCAAGTCGTCCGCAAATGCAAGTTCAGAAACTTCTGTTGGTTGCATATTTCTGTAACCTATGGTTATTTTGTTTTACTTTGGTTTCCTTAATTATTTCGTCCATCAAGGCAATAAACAAAATCGGGCTAAGCACCCCACCCTGTTTCAACCTGTGTGAAGTTGGCGGCCACATCCTAGCGGCCAATTTACCGGAAACACCCGAACGAATTAGCAACAAATTTTTATAAGTTTAACGTGCCCTATCAGCATAGAACTGTTCAAATACATTCAAAACCCTAATATCCGCCTACCCTGAAAAAAAGGTAGCATTCCATTTACTTTAAAGCGACATTTTCGCGGTTTTTCTGCTGCACTTCCAAACGGGACAGCACTTGCATCCGATTTTTGTAGAAACGAGTGGCGGTGCCGGGTTAGGATTTTCAACACACATCAACAACGATAACACATCTACCTACCCTGAAAATTTGGTGGGGGTCTACATCGTTTTAGTGGTCATTTTCGCGATTTTACGTTTTTATGCCAGATTTTGGCCGCTGGCATTTGCATTCTATTTTTATAGAAACGAGTGGCGGTGATGGGTTAGGATTTTCAACACACATCCACAACGCTAACAACTACCTACCCTGAAAATTTGGTAGGGGTCTACATCGTTTTAGTGGTAATTTTCGCGGGTTTTCCGCTTCTCTGATGACTGAGAGTGCATTAGATTTTTGGGTGGTTTCGGTATTGTCAGAAAAAGGGTACAAGTAAATTGCGTCCCGGCCGTAATTAAAGATAATCCTCTCTGCCGAAATGGTCACCGTCGAGCACCAGTAAATTCCACAGCTAACCGTAGTTAGGGATTGCATAGTATTAGTAGGTGCACAATAGACAGATTAATATTTAAAAAATCTCTTTGGAAAAAGCTTTTTATCGACTATGAAACTGACAAATGTTTTTATTTATATTTATTTTTATTAAATTTTAAAATATAATTAAAAACTTTAAAAATTATTTGAAATATATATCACAATTTTTGTATATGGGCCGTTCCAGCCTAACGGCGTTCCCGGCCGTTGTTGCGCTCGGCAGCGGCCCCCTGTTCTGGAGCAATTTACATTACAACTGTTTTTTACATCACTTATCCCACCCTGTATGTACGGTATTAAGTATTCGACAAGATACTCTATCTGTATTATTTACTTTATTATTTACAAAAATATACACTGACTTTTCAATATAAAATAACTATCCCACACTGGGTTCACACACCTAAACTCCCAACATGGTCAGGGGTATATTCCATTATTTAGGATTCCGTAGGTTGGTAGCTGGCTAACCAACCTACTGAATATTCAAATCGTTAATACCCGCCATGCAGGGACGGCTCCATACACTACATTTACTCCCCCTTTAAATGTTGAGACGATCAGGAGGTCGTGTTACTCGAGTGGACCTTCTAATCGGGATTTCTGTAGGTGCCCCTTGACTTGGCGGAATGCCTATACGCGGCGGTCGAGGTGACGACATATCTTGACTAGAATTATTATCCCCCACCACTCCGGTTTCTCCTTGTCGTGGACCATGGTCAACCTCCTTCGCCTCCCCCATGAAAACGTCTTTCTGCCCTACGTCCTCGTTCGGCTGACTTGTGATACTAACTTCCCTTTTATCTAACAACATTTCCGTTCTTCCTACTGGTTGTTCAATCTGGGGATCCTGGACGCTGGGTTCTCCGGCAGGTGCACTTCTTAGCATATCCTTGTGAACATGCTTTATTGTCCCATTTACCGATACTAAGTATGTGTTGAAACTAATCACCCTCACGACTTTCCCTTTTACCCATTTGATTCCAGAGTGCTCATTTTTATTTTTCACGTACACCATTTCTCCATTACTGTACAATTTCGTATTGCGTACCGACCGCGCCACCGTTTCCTTTTGACCAACCCTTTCTTGTACATTAACTGCTGGCTTGATCAAATCGAATCTTACTCTTGGTTTCATTCTTAGCACGCATTCTGATGGGCACATCCCCGTTACCGTGCTTGGCGTGTTCCGATACGAGAATAAGAAATGCGCCAAACGTTCTTTTATTTCGTTCTCTGTCAGTCGCTGTACTGTCCTTGGTATTGCTTTCTCCAGCGCCCTTTTGACCGTTTGTACCCCCCTTTCTGCTAGCCCATTTGACTGAGGATGATATGGTGGTGATTTTACTGGCCTTATGCCATTTGATTGACAAAATTTCACAAATTCTTGCCCGCTGAAGGGGGGGCCGTTGTCTGATACTAGCTCCACTGGTAAACCTACGATCGAAATGATCTCTTTTAGTGCCACTATTACCTCTTTTGCTGACGTTCCTTTGTTCATAAATTTCACATCTATCCACTTTGACTTGCTATCGACCCAAATCAAAAAATTGTAGCCGAATTTATGAAATAGGTCGATATGTACCCTTTGAAAATTGTTGGTTGCACTTGGCCATGGTTGTAGCGGCGCGTCCGCTCTATAATTTTGTACTTCTTGGCATCGGTCACACAATGTGATAAACTTTTCGATGTCCTCGTTCATCCCTGGCCACCAACAATATGAACGCATTAACATTTTGGATCTTACCACGCCAATGTGTTGGTCGTGAAATAGTTCTAAAACCGACTGACGTATCTTCTCCGGGATGACCACCTTATTGCCCCACATTAAACAATTGGATTCCACCGACAACTCCTGTCGCTTTGCAAAATAAGGCTTAAATCTTTCATCTTTGACTGCTCCCGGCCAACCTTTCCATGTAAGTTCCAATACCTTTGATATTACCTCATCTGCCTTAGATGCCGCTGCTACGTCTATATGGCTCAGAGGTGCGCACTCGACTGTGTTAAACGAGTACAATGCTTCTGGTATATTAGTAGTTTCTTTTAGCGGTAACCTTGACAGTGCATCCGCATTACCGATATTTTTCCCTTTTCTGTATTCTATTGTATAACTATAACCCGATAGAATAATTGCCCATCTTTGGAGGCGATTTGCCGATGTTATGGGGATTCTCGAATTACTGCCGAATATGTATTGCAGTGGCTGATGATCGGTGATTAACGTAAACTTTCGCCCAAATACAAACTTATGGAACTTCTTTACAGCGAACATTATTGCCAGTGCTTCCCGTTCGATCTGTGAATACCCTTTCTCCGCATCCGATAGCGTTGATGACGCGAACATTATCGGTCTATCTTGGCCCTCCATTCGGTGACTTAGTACTGCTCCTACTCCGTAAGAGCTGGCGTCGCTTGTTATGAATAGAGGCGCTTCGGGATCATAATGTACTAATACCTTATCCGTGATTAATAGTTCTTTACTTTCTTTAAAACACTTCTCGCACTCCGCTGACCATACGAATGGCACCTCCTTCTTGCACAATTCGTATAACGGTTTCAACTTGGATGACAGCATCGGAATGAACTGCCCGTAATAATTTAATAAGCCCAGGTATGATTTTATTTGCGATACGTTTCCTGGATTGGGTGTGCTTCTAATAGCTTCCAACTTGTCTTCGCATGGACTTATGCCTGCTTCACTCACTACATGCCCAAGAAATTTAAGCTTCGTCTTAAAGAATTCACACTTCTTGCCATTGACCTTGATATTGTATTTCTGTAACTGTTTCAGCACCTTAGAGACATTTTCATGGCATTCTTGCAACGAACTTCCCGAAATAACTACATCATCCAAATAACATCTGGTTCTTGGCAACCCCGCTGTTACAGAATCCATGAACGATTGGAAAATACCAGGCGCCGAGCTGACTCCGTACGTTAACCTTAGAAATCTAAACAAGCCCAAATGTGTATTTATGGTCAGCAGTTCCCTTGATGCCTCATCTACTTCTAACTGCTGATAGGCCCCCTTCAAGTCTAACACCGTGAAGTACTTACTTCCACTCAGAGTCGCGAAAATATCCGATGGTGTTGGTGGCGAACAGCAACTAGTTTCCAAATTTGGATTTAAGGTCCGCTTGAAGTCCACGCATATCCTTACTTCTTTGTCCTTTTTCGGTACCACCACGATGGGACTTGCCCACGCACTATGTTCTACTTTCACCAAAACCTTCGACTTGACTAACCTGTTTATTTCTTCTTCTACTTTTGCCTTCAGTGCGTAGGGCATCTCGTATGCCCTGTGGAATACTGGTTTTACGTTTTCTTTTAATCGAATGCTGGCTGTGAATTCTTTGATTGGTCGTACCATATCTTCGTCGAATACACTCTTAAACGTATCTGCCAAACGTTTTCTTAATTGTTCACTGTCGACCGTGATATTCCCCCTTTGAAGTATGTGGTTAATTCTATCTTCTTTCGTAATCTGTTCGCTTAGTAACTTCTGCCAACCTGGTTTCATCGCCGATAACCAGTTTCTTCCTAACAATGGCGTGAATTTGTTCCCACTATCTATTATTACCAACGGCAATTCTTTGTACCATTTATCGTTTATGCATACGTTCACATGCGTTTCACCTACGATCTTGACCGTTTCTCCTGTAACCACTCTGAGTTTGAATGGAACCGGCTTAATATCACATAAACCCCGTAACCGACTGAAATCTTTAATGTGTAGTACGGACTTGCATGCTCCTGTATCAATTTCGAATTCGAACTGGACCTTTCCTAATATCGCTTTGACCATCACCGGTGAATCACTACTTGACTTTCCTAGGTGATTCAGATGTGATAGGATTTTAACTTCTTCTTCCTCGACATTGGCTACTCTTTTTGTGCTCCTGCATACGTATTTGGTGTGACCTTTCTTTTTACACATAAAACATTCCCAATTAATGGCTGGACACTTAGCTGGATCATGATACCTTCCACAACGAAAACAATCTTTACTAGGTCGAGCCTCTTTCGGCCCTCCCTGACCTTGATCCCTTCTTTGAAATGTCTTTCTTTGCAACTGGTTGACTTGCGCATCATCGTGAATTATCCGTCTTTGATTCTCTGCTGCTTCATCGTTAATTGCAATTTCGCTTGCCCTGCTAAATGTTAGCGTTTCCGATTCGCCAAATAGCTTCTTCTGTGTATCCGAATTGACCAGTCCACACACCAATCGGTCTCTCAGCGCTTGATCTAAGAAACCTTCGAACTTGCAGTCACGAGCCAGATCTTTTAACGCCGAAATAAATGTCTCAATCTTCTCGTATTCATCTTGCTTCCGATTATAGAAGTTGAACCGCTTTACAAATATACTCGATACTGACCTGTATTTTTCTTTCAATACTGTTACTAATTCTACATACGTCTTTCCCTCAGTCGTTCCAGGATATAGTGCATTCTTTATTACCTTGTAACTTTTCGCGCCTATGCATGACAACAGATACGCCGCCTGCACGTCTGGATTGATCGCATTTGCTATAAAATAAAACCTTAACCTTTCTTCCCATGATTCGAAATCTTCCACTTCTTCGTTAAACTCTTGAATCTTTGCCATTACATCCCTTGACTGTTGAATTCGTTCCGTTTCCCGTCGCCAATATTAAGTATTCGACAAGATACTCTATCTGTATTATTTACTTTATTATTTACAAAAATATACACTGACTTTTCAATATAAAATAACTATCCCACACTGGGTTCACACACCTAAACTCCCAACATGGTCAGGGGTATATTCCATTATTTAGGATTCCGTAGGTTGGTAGCTGGCTAACCAACCTACTGAATATTCAAATCGTTAATACCCGCCATGCAGGGACGGCTCCATACACTACATACGGATTATCAGATTATCCCTTTTTTTTTAATTGGTAACAAGCTTTTACTATATAAGCAAACTTATTCTAATTTATTTATATTATATCAAATTATAAAAATGTCGAACGAAACCGAAAGCGTCCCAGTCCCCCAAGAGAGCCAGTCCGACGGCACCCCGGCCGTTAATCAGTCCGACGAAACCTCGACGGTTACCCAGTCCGATGGCACCCCCGCCGTCGCTGACCCCAAGCCCGCTGGAACTGATCGGGGCAATCGACGGAGGGGAAGGCGACGCCGACGCCCCCACGGCGGTGTGGAACGGCCCAATATTGACCCGCCATACGATTTGCGGGCCAAATTGCGCCAGAACAGGGGGCCGCTGCCGAGGGCAACAACGGCCGGGACACCGTCAGGCTGGTACGGCCCATAAAAATTATTTAAAATATACATTACAATTCTTAAATATGGGCCGTACCAGCCTGACGGCGTTCCCGGCCGTTGTTGCCCTCGGCAGCGGCCCCCTGTTCTGGCGCAATTTGGCCCGCAAATCGTATGGCGGGTCAATATTGGGCCGTTCCACACCGCCGTGGGGGCGTCGGCGTCGCCTTCCCCTCCGTCGATTGCCCCGATCAGTTCCAGCGGGCTTGGGGTCAGCGACGGCGGGGGTGCCATCGGACTGGGTAACCGTCGAGGTTTCGTCGGACTGATTAACGGCCGGGGTGCCGTCGGACTGGCTCTCTTGGGGGACTGGGACGCTTTCGGTTTCGTTCGACATTTTTATAATTTGATATAATATAAATAAATTAGAATAAGTTTGCTTATATAGTAAAAGCTTGTTACCAATTAAAAAAATAGGGATAATCTGATAATCCGTACATACAGGGTGGGATAAGTGATGTAAAAAACAGGTGTAATGTAAATTGCTCCAGAACAGGGGGCCGCTGCCGAGCGCAACAACGGCCGGGAACGCCGTTAGGCTGGAACGGCCCATATACAAAAATTGTGATATATATTTCAAATAATTTTTAAAGTTTTTAATTATATTTTAAAATTTAATAAAAATAAATATAAATTAAAACATTTGTCAGTTTCATAGTTGATAAAAAGCTTTTTCCAAAGAGATTTTTTAAATATTAATCTGTCTATTGTGCACCTACTAATACTATGCAATCCCTAACTACGGTTAGCTGTGGAATTTACTGGTGCTCGACGGTGACCATTTCGGCAGAGAGGATTATCTTTAATTACGGTCGGGACGCAATTTACTTGTACCCTTTTTCTGACAATACCGAAACCACCCAAAAATCTAATGCACTCTCAGTCATCAGAGAAGCGGAAAACCCGCGAAAATGACCACTAAAACGATGTAGACCCCTACCAAATTTTCAGGGTAGGTAGTTGTTAGCGTTGTGGATGTGTGTTGAAAATCCGAACCCATCACCGCCACTCGTTTCTATAAAAATAGAATGCAAATGCCAGCGGCCAAAATCTGGCAGAAAAACGTAAAATCGCGAAAATGACCACTAAAACGATGTAGACCCCCACCAAATTTTCAGGGTAGGTAGATGTTATCGTTGTTGATGTGTGTTGAAAATCCTAACCCGGCACAGCCACTCGTTTCTATAAAAATCGGATGCAAGTGCCTTCGCGCTTGTCAGAAAAACGTAAAATCGCGAAAATGACCACTAAAACGATGTAGACCCCCACCAAATTTTCAGGGTAGGTAGATGTTATCGTTGTTGATGTGTGTTGAAAATCCTAACCCGGCACCGCCACTCGTTTCTACAAAAATCGGATGCAAGTGCTGTCCCGTTTGGAAGTGCAGCAGAAAAACCGCGAAAATGTCACTTTAAAGTAAATGGAATGCTACCTGTTTTGCAGGGTAGGCGGATATTAGGGTTTTGAATGTATTTGAACGTTCTATCCTGATAGGGCACGTTAAACTTATAAAAATTTGTTGCTAATTCGTTCGGGTGTTTCCGGTAAATTGGCCGCTAGGATTTGGCCGCCAACTTCACACAGGTGCTGTTTCAGGCCCTCCAGTGTTGTAAACTCATCGGATGCCCAATTCCCCGTTCTTACATAGCTGCTAGTTCTTCTATAAATGCTTTTGATTGCTTGTATCAGCTTCTTCCCGACTTTTCTTTCTTCCAAGATGGTCCATATTTGCTGTCTTGGTACTCTATCAAAAGCCTTTTCTAAAAGTCTATAAAGCACGCATATGTCAATTCATTGTATGCACTCCTTTTTTCTGCGATTTGTCTTGTTGAAAATATATGGTATTGTATACTATGTCCTCTTCTAAAGCCGCTTTGTACTTCATCTAAAGTTGGTTCGAGTATTACCTTAAGTTTCTTTTCCAATATTGCTTCATATAATTTTGCCGCGATGCACAGCAATGATATGCCCCTATAATTACTGCACTCTCTATTATCTCCTTTCGTATGAATAGGTATAATCACCGCCACCTCCCAGTCAGTTGGTATTCTTTCGTTCTTCCACGCCAAGTTAAAAATTTTGTGCAATTTTTCAACTCCTTTTTCTCCCATATACTTCAACATCTCTGGCTTGAGCCCATCGTGCCCCGCTGCCTTTCCTAATTTTAGTTTTTGTATCACCACTTCTGTTTCATTTAGCGAAATTTCTGATTCTTCCTCTTGGAATACCACCTTTTTCTTCACATTTCTCACATCATCCAGATTGGCTTCCAAAAGTTCCTCAAAATATTCCTTCCATCTGTTCATTATTTCTTTTGTCACTCAAATTTCTCCCCTACTATTCTTAATCTGTTTTAAAGAGACTTGTCTGGGTTTTCTCAAGCTTTTTATCACTCTATAGAACAGCTTTTGGTTTTTATTCTTTTCCATCTTATTACCGAAATCTTCCCATGATTTTCTCTTTGCTTCAGTTACTAGTTGTTTAGTTATTAGTCTCTGTCTTTTGTACTCTTCATACGACTCGTCGGTTTTTTGTTCCATATATTTCTGCCACTTAACTTTCTTTTCTTTAACCTCATTCTTGATTTGCTGCTTCCACCATGCTGTTTATTTTTTATTTATTTGGTTTTTAATTGTACCGCATACTTGTTTAGCAGCCATTTGTAGCGTTTTCTTTAATGTCTCCCATTGTAAATCTATATCCATACCATCATCGTCGTTAACTTTTACCAATTCATCTCTTACTATCTCCTGGTATGTATTTCTGATTGTATCTTCTTTTAGTTTATAAGCCTTGATTCTTTCCAAACAATTTACTTCAGTTTTCTTCATATTTTTGCTTCTTCAACCGAAGTTTTTCTAATTCTTCCTACCAGAAGATAGTGGTCGCTTCCGATTTCATACCCTCTGCGTACTCTGACATCCAGCAGATTTCTTCTGTTTTTCTTCTCGATCAATATATTATAGTCTATGATGGACTTTTGCATTCTACTTGGTTCTTCTCGTGTGTATTTATGTACATCTTTGTGTTCAAATAATGGGGGTGAATTACCTAACCCTGGCAACCCCAAAAAAATTGAAAATTTCCTATTGCAAAGAGGAAGGTTTATATAGTATAATGACATAATTTTCATAAGCGAAGATATAATCAAAATTTCGAGAAAAATCAATTTGAAAAGTACGTAAAAGTAGCATCAATTATGCCGTCGAAGGCGGTCGAAGTGCATCAGTCGCCCGTGGTCTAAGCCACGCCCACCGAGGTTATAAATATAATGTTGCGGTCGCTCCCGGACGACAGCATTTTTGTCAGTCAACTGCCGTGCGTTAAACATGTAGGTCTCTAAATAAACATAATAAACGTTGGCTTGGCCAGAATTATGAGCAACAAAAAACCTACCCTACGCTGCTCCGGGCGGTTTTTCATGCTCAGAACCGCTAACGCGGCAGGAGCTAAACATACGAGAAGACGCCACGCATCAAGGAAACCGGGATAAAGGCAACCGGGATCTTAAACCCCCAAAAAATCGCCTAAAAACAAAAAATAATCGATGTTACATGTACCAGAGTCGAGCTGCATCTGCCGGTGCGAAATATTCTAAGTGGTAGAGTCATTCATAGCACACGTACCGTCAACAAAATGAAATATCACTAAATTTTTACATGTAAATTAGCAATTTTCAAAATCGATTTACTCGAAATTTTGATTATATCTTCGCTTATAAAAATTATGTCATTATACTATATAAACCTTCCTCTTTGCAATAGGAAATTTTCAATTTATTCGGAGTTGCCAGGGTTAGGTAATTCCCACCAAATAATGAATTACTTTTTACTTAATAATTAATTTTTCTTAAAAGTAAAAACACCGCACTTAGCGAGCTAAAATCCTCATTTGGGGGAACGCCGGCTTGGGATTTTTATGAGACATTTTGGGGGTTTATTAGAACACTTCAATATACATCTTTGCCAAATTTCAGCTTGCCCTGATCTTCTGTAAGCTCAAACTAAAATTTCGGTTTCGTTACTTGGAAGATACTATAACTTAGGCAAATTTTGAAAAAATCTATTTTCTCTTCATTTTCCAACCTTGGCCACAATTTCAATTAATTTATTATTAAAAGCATTTCCCGTGCCCGAAAACATTTCTCCTCCTGCAACGAATCAATATTGTGCCATTTTAAGGGTGGGTTGTGTTTTCGGTCAATAATTTAAGTATTAGTGTGCCATGGAAAAATATGAAAAAAAACTATTTTATAGAGAATTTTATGCTCTTCAATTATGGTCTGATCATAATTTTTAATACAAGCATAAATAAGCGAGTTATCGGCAAAAAATCGCGTTGGGGGAGCTAAAACCCCTGATTGTGGGGGACACCGGCGTGGGATTTTATGGAACTTTTGGGGGATTCATTAGAACACTCCAATGTACATCTCTGCCGAAATTCAGCTTGCCCGGATTTTTTGCAAACTAAAAACCTTACTTTCCTGGACTATAGCGTTTGTTTTAAATAAAAATAAAATATTGAAAAAATTTGTTTGTAATAAAAATTCCCGGAAGGGTAACCCCCGAAAATTTAACTTTTAAAATATTCGTAATAAAGTAGTTTAATATATAAATAAATAAAACTTAAAAAAAATTTGTAATAAAAAGGGGAACCCCCTTTACAAGTGCCCCCCCCAAATGAAATCCTGGCTACAGGCCTGGTTATAATCCTTTGTTTTTTTAATTAAATTTGAAAATAACCAGCTGAATGACTCTAAAATATATCTCAAAGAAAGATTCCGAATTAAAACAAAAATTTAATAGTTTTAATTGTTTTTAAATAATAAATTTTAGTCATTTTTGTGTACGATCTTTGTTTTTACTGTATTTCGTCATATTTTGCGATATATTTTAGAGTCATTTGGCTGGTGTATTTTCAAATTTAATTTAAAAAAACAATGGGTTATATTATAATATCACATGTTGACAAAAATAAAACACAATATTCTTGCAAATCCTAAACCAGAAGCTTCTCAACTTGGGTATGCAGGTAGCCAAAAATGTAATAGAGATAACACATTTTTATGAGAATTTTAAATTACATATTTTTTCGGGAGGATCCACTGAAATTAAAATTTGAACAGGTTCCCTCTTTTTGACCTTATTTATTTACGCAACAATACTCGCCAAATAGGCGTCTACAAATTCAATACCTTGAACAATTTAAGGACAAATTTGAAATATTTTGAATGGCTGTACAATGTGAACGATGTACTTTAAGGTTAAACAAAAATACTTATTATACGTATACTTATTTGATACAACTGAGAATTACACCAAGTTTAAGTAAAATCAAAGAGTTATGAAAATACGTTAGTCGATTTGATAAACATAAAAAAATGGGTAATCTTTGTGAAATAAATAATGAAATGTGATATAGACAAAAATAATAATTATATAATGAAATAAAAAATAAAATAATTGAATTATATCCTCAAAAACCAAGTGCTGTGTATATTTAAAATAATTTTATGTAACATACCTCGAGCACACACATGGCTTTTAATTTAAAATAAAAACATTTTATTGAAGAATTTCACAATATCGATTCATTTTGTACAAATAAATAAAAGAATTAATAAGTTAAATACTACATATTTACAAAAAGAAAATAAAATAAATGGTAACCAATAAAAAATGTTAATTAAAATAAAATGTTCATTAGTCTCATCCTGTTGTCCATATAAATGGTTCAAGTCGGTCCTCAATATCTAAACAATTATTTAATGTCTCGATGGACTCTAAAGTTTGATTCAAAACCATGTGACAGCGGTTCAATTGATGGCTTAATTCCTGAACTTGAGACAATTTTTCTGCATATTTAGCAAAACGTTTTTGTTTTTCCGTTGCATTATTAATAATTTTAGTTATATCCACATCCGTCTACAAATAAATCAAGTTAAAAAAGGTTTAAGTTTGATTAATTAACCAAAATATCGATAAGCAATCTTACCTCTCGAATTTTCTGAGTTAAATTATTTTGTTCGGTGGTCACTAAATTTGCACAAAATGTCAGATAATTTTGGTATCTCAAACAAATTTTGAAAAATGGTGCCGAATCTAAGCGCTCTAAGACCTCGGGATCACGAGGTGCAGGTAAATATAATGTACCCCTCATAATTGGTAAAAACATGGGTATATTCTAAAATGTATAGATTAATACGTAAGTAAGTGTGGTTATAAGTAAACAGTCAACCTGCAATCGAATAATATCCACGTCTTTATCGATGGTCGGGCCACTAACCGCATGTTTTACAACCACTATATTGTGAGCAGTCTTCTTTACCGCTTTCTGTGAAATTTTCTTTTGACTCAATTTTGTTTTCGTAACTTGTTTATTTGTAAATTTTGGAGAATCTATAACGAAATTGGGTTATAAATGGGAAAATAAATTTCATTTAATAGCTTACCTCCGATAGGTCGATTCACTGTATAACTTATGTAAGGAAGATCTACGTCGCTACAAACACTTGGACCGGGAGATGTGGATCCAGGTCTAGGTGGCTCTCCGTTATCTGATAATTCCGATGGTCCTCCAGGATTAGCAATTGTATGTTGTCTCCGAATGTTTACTTGTTGCCGAATAGAAGATGCACTAAAACTGCCTTGCCGTTGAGGAATTTGCTGGTTGCCATTATTCGTTGATTGTTCCGAACCCATTCTTTATGGACAAAATTAGTGTATAAACTTGTTAACTTTAATTCAATAAATTAATACCTGAAAATAATTTGAATTAAAATCAGCTGATTGTGTAAAAACTGTCAATAGGCAACCCGTGTAACAGTTACACTGCACAGCTATTTAAAATAGTTGCTCCATCTTACGAGATTTTGGATAATCACTTATATCATAATATTATTACTTTATGTGCAGTGGTGGATTCAGGAAATATTTTTTTTTACAAAAAATTTATTTACGTTGTATCCTGACTATATTATCAAGTTGTGGCATGATCGAACAATATACTTACAGTTGGTTTACCTATTAAAATTTCAATTTATTTCGAAATCATTTATTTATATTGCCAATAATTGTGTTACGATGGTGCTGATAAGCAATCTGTTGCTAAGCACCAGTTGATAACATAATTGTCTTTTATTTTAATTTTTATTTGATATACTAATGACCCATTCTTAGGGCCGGTTCCATCAACTCTGATTAAATCGTTGGTTAACTAATCACGATTAATGATTATCCGTGATTAAGTTAAGAATTTAACCGACATTAATTTCAAAGCGTTCCACCAAGCGCTTAGTATCTATGATTAGTTGACTGCTTTTAATTTGTGTATACTCGGGTATAACCTTGCAAAAGCTGCTCTGATTGGTTGATATGCAGTTACATTAAACTTGAACTAATAGTAATTGGTAGTAGTGCTATTTATATTATAAGAACGAGAAATTAACAGAAAATATAACCTCAAATTTTATTATTTGCAAAATTATTTTAAATCGAATTAGAGAAAATTTTATTATTTATATAAAAATATTTTTTCTGTTATAAGCTTCCAAAATAATCAATTAAACTTCTCCGAGTGACATCGTTGTCATGTTATTGGTTATTATCAGCTTTGTGTATATTTTCATTAACGGTTTCATCCCATTGAATATTTGTCGCTGGATCATCTTGGGGTAAAGGTTCTGCAGCAAGTCTTGCTTTATTATGCAAGACTGCAATTGCTACTATCACTGGAAAAACATTTCTTTGTTGAAAACGCATTCCTGTTGCTAAACATGGAAATCTACGTTTCCAAATGCCAAATGTTCTTTCAATAAGGCAACGAGTTCTTATTTGCGATTGTAAATCTTCTTCTTCTTCTTCTGTTGTTAGGGCTCGGCCCTGTTAGTTAATCACAATGTTGCCCTCCTGGGAAACAGACGTCCAGCTATCCCTCCATCTCTTTGGGGGTCTTCCGGGGGGTCTCCTGGTATTAGGTCTTTGCGTCATCACTATCTTTGCGATTCTCGCATCATCCATCCTCTCTACATGGTCTCTCCAAAACCTTCTTCTCGCTCTAGCCCATCTGACAACGTCCTGAACTCGACATCTTTCGCGGGTTATCTCACTTCTCACTCTATCCCACAACGTTACCCCTAATATCGCTGTTAACGTCCTCATCTCCGTAGATCTCATTGATTGTTTCGTTCTAGATGTTGCGGCCCTTGTCTATGCTGCGTAGGTTAGAACCGGTCTTACACATGTTTTATAAATTCTTGTTTTACTCTCGATTGAAATATGTTTGTTGAGCCATATAATGTTTCGTAAACAACCCGAGATCATGGCAGCTTTGGATGCTTGTGTGCGTACCTCTGAGATAGTGCTTCGGTCGTTGGTTACATCCACACCGAGGTATGTGAATTTCTTGACCTGCTCAATGATTTCTTCGTCGACCATAAGTTTGCAACGTATTGCATATTTTGAAATCACCATGGATTTTGTTTTCTGAGTCGATATTCTCATATTAAACAAGTTTGATAAATCATTGAGTCGAAACAGGAGCCGTTGTAGATCGTCTTCATTTTCGGCCGTTAGGACCACGTCATCTGCATAGCACACCATCTGTATTTTGCTACCCCCTACTTCATAGCCAAAGTCAGTGTCTTTAATACCTCTTATGATCTGTTCCATAATAAGGTTTAATAGTGTGGGACTCAAGCTATCACCCTGTCTGATTCCAGTTGCGATCGGGACCTCCTCAGTGTACCTGCGACTTTTATTCTTGTTCTAGTGTTTGTGTTCAATTCTTTAATTATGTCAATTATTTTTTCGTTGACGTTGTTATTACGTAGGATCATTAGTATATCGTCGAGTCTCACTCTGTCCAATGCCTGTGTAAAATCAACAAAACACAGAAACAGAGGCTTATCATACTCAATTGATCCCTCTACTAATTGTCGTATTATGAATATTCCGTCGATAGTAGATCTATTTTGGCGGAAACCTTGTTGTTCATCACTTATTCCGGTCGCATCGATCACTTTCTGAGAGAGAATCTTTGTGAATAACTTGGATACGTTGCTCAGTAGGGTTATTCCTCTATAGTTTTTTGAGTCCTTCTTTGACCCCTTCTTGAATATAGGTACAGTAACGCTTATACGCCATTCTTCGGGTATATTTCCAGATGATATTATCTTTTGGAACAGTTTTGTGAGTTCTTTTGATAGTGCGGTACCTCCATACTTAATCATTTCGTTAGTGATAAGATCTATTCCTGGTGATTTCCTGTTTTTTATTTTCCGTATTGCTTCATTCACCTCATCTTGTGTTATGGTTATTTCTTCATTTGGGTACTCTTCCTCCACATTCGCTGTTGCTATGTCATTTGATGGTGTGCTATCAGCTGTATCGTAGAGCATTTGGAAGTAGTTTATCCATTCGTCTTTCGAAATGTTAGTAAGTAGCGTGCATTCAGTTATAGGTTTTTTTGCGTTACGGATCATTTGCCATACTCTTTTCTGACTGCCATACATGTCATGCTCCATGTCTGCTGAGAACTTTTCCCAGTATTCCCGCTTCAACATTGTTATATTGTAAATAATATCCAAAAATAATCACTAACTAATTTTTTAACACATAAATAGATGTTCACGTTTTGCTTTTAAGGCTATGTGTATTCAAACTGTCAACATTATCTTGACTCAATTGAAAGAAATGCGCATGCACCGGCCATTAACCGTGATTAAACTCGTCTAATAGCCCAAAATCTGTTGATTATTTTGAAGTCTAGTTAACCATGATTAAACTGCTTTAACCAAGATTGAAAAGATGGTGGAACGCTCTGTTTCATTTAACCGTGATTAACTACAACTAATCATGATTAAAGTATTTAATCAGAGTTGGTGGAACCGGCCCTTATTAATTTAATTTGATGTATAAAATTTGACAACTCTTACGTTTTGTGTAAGTAAAAATGTTATTTGTTGATGTTTTACATTGACTAATTTTTCTATTTTGTACAGCCTTTAATAACGACCGATGATGAGAATACTTTAGATTCTCAAAACGCGTCTCGTAATTTAATAAAGAATTTGGAGAAAAAGACTAATTTTAATTTATTACAAAACTCCAAAAATATTAGGAAAATAAAATGAATTTTGATATTCAAAAATTTAATGAAAATTTAGGTGTTTTAGAAAAACATTTTTCCAAAACTATTAGGGTTATAACCTTATAACCTTCTCAGTGGCGTACCTAGACCACTTGGGGCCCGGGGCGGATTTATTTTGTAGGCCCCCCCTCACCCTCAAAAAAAGGTCATTTATCACTTTTTAATGTGGCTAGCCTTTTTTTTGCCTTAATCTAACCGTCTTCCATAAGCTATTGCCCTGTGCAGAGAAATAATAGATAGAATATCATCAATTATCATTACTGTTAAAAATGTTAAACTGATAAAAAGTTTTATCGTAAGAGCCCGAATTCGAACAATTGAATCTACGACGTTCAGCACGACGCAACGCAGCTCCGAAACCGACGCTCTCTGAACGACTGAGCCACGAACGAGCTCGCTCACTTGAGAAACATGGAATTATTTATTTTTGGGTGGGGCCCCCTTAGTAAAGGGGCCCGGGGCGGACCGCCCCCTCCGCCCCCCCCTAGGTACGCCACTGAACCTTCTAATGTTATTAGTTGATACATGAAGTTTTTTGAAATTTTCAGTAGAGTAACATGGACTATAATCTTATCGAAATATGGTAATTTAAACTAAGTTGTATTACAAGCAAACTATGAAAAAAATATTTAATTTTAAGTGCATATAATGATTCAGTGTTGACCAGGGGTGGTCCACATTGGATCGGCCTACGGTTAACAGTGGATCAGCCACCACGATTATTGCACATATTTAAAATGGAAAAACTAACAGATTTTCAAACTAAAAATATAGAAAAACAATATATTTTCGAAAAAATATATTATAGAGAAACAGAAAAAATACATTTTCGAGATAAAAATATAGGAAAACAAAAAAATTAGCAAATTTTCAATAGAGAAAGATCTACTGAGAACTTATAATAAGACCGTCGCCTAGCGGTACCGCTAATTATTGGATTCGGAAGGATATGAATCTTACATCCTGTTCTTTGACCATGTTTTGGTTAACCATGTAGCACTGATCCACTGTAGACCAACCCACCATTTAATTTTCAAACCGTGGTTTTGACAAAACAAAATGAGTAAAACCTGTTATTCAAGTGTCCTCACGTGCGTTAATTATTTCTTAAAACAATGAAAACATCCAGAATTCAATCATAGAATAAGATCTGATCAAATTACACAAAAAGTTCAACTTACCTGCTAATAACAAATGGAGGCTTTAAACCACAAATGTAACTGGTGAACATCCGACCCTATCAACGGAACCGCTCAGTTGTGAAAGAGTCAGTGAGGGTTCACATTGGCTACCACATACATCTCGCGGAAGCGCATGCATACAATGGTTTAACTAATAAATGAGTGATTCACTGTGTACCACCGATCCACTGTTGACCACCCTACCCTACTTAAAAATCATTAAACATAGTGGCATAATAGTGTGAATTATAGAAAATGGCATCAAACTTTGGTGATCTTTACGAACGGTTTTTCATCTATGTAAATAAAAATTTAATTTAAATTTTTGTATTTATTATTATCTACCTAAATATATAAAAATGTATGTATGTTCCCTATAGACTCCTAAACGGTTTGACCGATGGAACCAAATTTGGCACAGTTATTATGTAGGTCCCTGCGCATGTTTTTGTATTGAAATAGTGCAAAAATTCGCAAAGGAAAGGAAAGTTGATTTTGAGTAGCCTGCCTTCCTTTAAGGAATCTTGATAATCCATTCCAATCCAACTTAAAAAACAATAATGAATGCTGTCAAACTGTCAACCGATCGACAATGCAAATACACGTGCACGTGCTTTACGTTTCTATTTGACCAATATTAACCAAATTTGGTGTAGAAGTTATTTACAACGCTATGAAAAACATAGGCTACTTTAGTACCTTGGAGTGAGGCCAAAGGCCGAAAAACCACGGTCTACACGTATGCCTGCGATACTCTTGAGTGAGGCCGAAGGCCGAACAACCACATCCCACACGGTCTAGACGGCTAAAGGCGGCTGGTAGGCCGACTGTGCCAGCTAGTATAATATATTATTATTCATATTTTATAAATATAAGGGGTGGAGAGGGGGGTCAAAATTAATTTCCTTTTAAATAATCCTTACGTAAGATGTGGGGGGGGGGGGGTTGCCACAATCTTACGTACCCTTACGTGGCGGGGGGAGGGGGTCCAAAATTACAAATATCATCCTTACGTAATTAATGGACGGCCCCTTAAGAAACGATCGATTTGGAAAGCCTACAGAAAGAATACATAAATGCATTCAATTTCCTTACATTATACTCCTTAAATCAAAAAGTAATACATAATAAATACTTTTAAATAGGTTTATTTATATGTATCTATATTTTTTATTAACGGAAACATCCTGTTTACATTATAAAATATAACATACAGTGTAGAAACTTTAACTGGAATAAATTCGGTACATAATAGTATTTCTGTTAAAATTCCAAAAACACGTCAATTTAAGTTTTCCATCAGCTTTATTTTAGTGTATTTTCACCCGAATGTACATACATAATATACACCTTTTTGACCTCTAACCTTTTTGTTCAAATATAAGGGATATCAAGTGACACATTGTTTAAAAACTGATTTCGAAAGGCATACAATGTATTGTTTATTTCCTAATAGATTTTAAGAAAAAAAGCACTTACATTTAAGTTCAATATTTAAACGAAATTGGAAGGAGAGGTGGTACAATTTATTCCACTTGATAAAAGCCGGACAACATTCCAAATTATTATTCTTGTTACACTTAATCCCGTGGAATGTTTTAGAAAATAAATAATGCATCGCATCCCTCTCGAAATGAGTTTTTAAATAATGTGTCACTTGACATACGCTTACATTTGAAAAAAAGGGTTAAGCGTCATTCACATCCACGTAACGTACGTTCCGGACATAGAATACGTAACGTAGAAAACGTAGTTTTTTATTTGCCATTCTCATCCACTTAGTTTACTATGTTTTTACTATGTTTCCATAGAAACGAAAAGCACGGGCACCTGTATTTGCATTGGCTATCGGTTGACAGTTTGACAGCATTAATTTTTGTGACTTAACCTTAAAATTGAAAATACAGTAAAAGGGGTGTTGCCTAATAAAATGTAAGCATCTCCATTGGTCAAACATAAAAAACATAACGTACAAGTTGAAGTTGAACGAACTTTTTGTTACGTTACGTTATGTCTCCCATGTTTTTTCGAATGTGAATGGTGCCATTTGAAACAATGCATTTCAACTTTCCTTACGTTACGTATTCTATGTCCGGAACGTACGTTACGTGGATGTGAATGACCCTTAAGAGTGGTTGAATTCATTCGGGCGAAAATAAAATATGAACTTTTCAGCTGAAATGTAGCCAGGGAAAAACTAAAATTGGGGTGTTTTGGAATTTTTATAGAAATACGTACTTATATCGAAAATACAGAATTTATTCCACGTCAAGTTTCCATATTGTTTACAAAAGTAGTAGTATGCATATTAAATAAAAAATAATATATACCAGGGGTGGGCAACCTTTTGTATAACAGGGGCCAGAATAATATTTACCTTTCGTCCGCGGGCCTTAGTATAGTTAATGGACACATTATTGTTACTTGTATTTTTTTCTGAAAATATAAAAACAATAATATTTATAACAAAGTTAATGAAGTACTATATTTATTTCTCTTATCATTTATAACAAATTACAAAGAAAAAAATTCGCAAAGGAAAGGAAAGTAGATTTTGAGTAGCCTGCCTTCCTTTAAGGAATCTCGATAATCCATTCATGCGCGTCCCATAGGGACGCGCATGAATGGATTATCGAAATTCCTTAAAGGAAGGCAGGCTACTCAAAATCAACTTAAAAAACAATAATGAATGCTGTCAAGCTGTCAAACGATCGACAATGCAAATACGCGTGCACGTGCTTTACGTTTCTATTTGACCAATCTTAACCAAATTTGGTGTAGAAGTTACGATATTTACAACGCTTCGAAAAACATAGGCTACTTTAGAACCTTGTAGTGAGGCCGAAGGCCGAACAACCACATCCGACACGGTCTAGATGGCTAAAGGCGGCCGGTAGGCCGACTGTGCCACCTAGTTATTTTAATAATACGCGAAAACTTAATTCGCGTTAAAGAGAATTTTGCTTCGCGTATAAAAAATTCAGGTATCAAAATCTAATTCGCGTTATTCTGAATTCGCGTACATCGAACTCGCGTACATGGAGGGTCTAGTGTACTTTTCAATTTACTTTTTACATACTTTTTAATTTAATTTAAATAAGACGAATTATATCGAAAATTAAACTGTAGATCTCTCCTTTTTCCTTATGTTAGGTACTAACCTAATCCTTTTCTTTAAAATTTTTGTTTTTGAAAATATTTATTTATTATTTCTACTAAAGATCTCGCGGGCCGGATTAGAACTTTACGCGGACCGGAGTTGGCCCGCGGGCCGGAGGTTGCCCACCGTTGATATATACTATACCTACTACATACAAGAAAGTTTGTATTACGGAAAAAATAAAATAAAAAAACGAAGAACACGCTATACATGATGTACTCGTACGTATAAAATACACAATCATTTATCAAAAGAAAACAAATTATTAAATAATCTCATTATAGCGGACCAGCTAGACCGCAACAAACTCCTTAAGTTCGAATAAGTCCAATCATTCGACGGTATTGCATTTATTTGATATGCTAAGTTTGCCATGCGACGCTGCCCACAATAGGTAGGTGAAAAAAAATATTGTAAAAATTTTCTTTAACAAGAATCATTTTTGTCGTTAAAATCATTAGGTCGCCTAATTTGAGATAGATACTTACGTGCCTAAATTTGAGACCTATTATAAAAATCATTTTCCTTCACAAAATAGTAAAGAAGAGAGTTACTTTTGATCTCCCAACACACCTCATTATTTATGCTCATCTGCAAACACTAAACACGTTTGCCCATTTTTTGACATATTTATTTTGAGAAAATAGACCCGTACAAAACAAGCAATCGACATAAAATCGCTTCCACCGCTTTTACGTTGGAAATAACTAGAATTTTTACTGCTTTCTTGAATCAAACTAGATCACACAGTTTTTTTTCAATTTTTTTCCAGTAAAATATTTTTCAGTTTATTGGAAATTTTTGTTATTAGGGAAATTAGGGATTTGCTGTTAAAAAATTATTGTAAGTAGTATACAATAGGATTACAAAATTATTAAAAGGAAACCATTAATTGACATTTCATAAGAGTCCTGGGCACGACATAAAACTGCATCCCTTGTTCTTCGCGAAAAGAACAAGTTCCGTCAACTAGTACAGCTATGATCATTACTATAGGAATAGGATAGCACAGGGGTGGGCAACCTTTTGTATAATAGGGGCCAGAATAATATTTACGTTTCGTCCGCGGGCCTTAGTATAGTTAATGGACACATTTTTGTTACTTGTATTTTTTTCTGAAAATATGTTCCCTATAGACTCTAAACCGTTTGACCGATCGGAACAAAATTTGGCACAGTTATTATGTAGGTCCCTGCGCATGTTTTTCTATTGAAATAGTGCAAAAATTCGCAAAGGAAAGGAAAGTTGATTTTGAGTAGCCTGCCTTCCTTTAAGGAATCTCGATAATCCATTCATGCGCGTCCCTATGGGACCTATGGGACGCGCATGAATGGATTATCGAGATTCCTTAAAGGAAGGCAGGCTACTCAAAATCAACTTAAAAAACAATAATGAATGCTGTCAACCGATCGACAATGCAAATACGCGCGCACGTGCTTTACGTTTCTATTTGACCAATCTTAACCAAATTTGGTGTAGAAGTTACGATATTTAGAACGCTACGAAAAACATAGGCTACTTTAAAACCTTGTAGTGTGGCCGAAGGCCGAACAACCACATCCGACACGGTCTAGATGGCTAAAGACGGCCGGTAGGCCGACTGTGCCACCTAGTTATTTTAATAATACGCGAAAACTTAATTCGCGTTAAAGGGAATTTTGCTTCGCGTATAAAAAATTCAGGTATCAAAATCTAATTCGCGTTATTCTGAATTCGCGTACATCGAACTCGCGTACATGGAGGATCTAATGTACTTTTCAATTTACTTTTTACAATACTTTTTAATTTAATTTAAATAAGACGAATTATATCGAAAATTAAACTGTAGATCTCTCCTTTTTCCTTATGTTAGGTACTAACCTAATCCTTTTTTTTTAAATTTTTGTTTTTGAAAATATTTATTTATTATTTCTTCTAAAGATCTCGCGGGCCGGATTAGAACTTTACGCGGACCGGAGTTGGCCCGAGGGCCGGAGGTTGCTCACCGTTGGGATAGCACACGTTTATACCGGGATATGATACCGTGGTTCGGATTCCATATTAAACCGTAGGTCCTATTATGTGACCAATGCAGTGACTGCATCAGAACAGCTGCAGTTCTTTTACCAATGCCAGCGTTCCAGAAAAAACAATCTAATGAAAGAGATATAGGGTCCTGGGACTTCACAGTGCCATGAACACAGGACAAGGGAAGATGCGAGAATAAGCTTTACCCGATATTATTTGCAGAACCGTATTTTCTGAATATAATACTTACCATGTAAAGTACTATTTTAATTTTAAATCTATTCGAAAATTATTTATATATTATGGTGTTTACATAATTATATTTATTTAATAACGTTTATCAAAATGAATTACCTTGTCCAGATTTTCTATAGAAATAATATATTTTTTCCACTACTAGTCATATAGGCTATCATTTTTACTTAGGTTAGTTGCTCAAAAAGTGACACGTTTTCGACTGGTGGTGAATAATTTTTCCATTATTAACCACTGGTTAATAATGAACAAAATGACATTTTTTGATAACTTGGCGACTATTTTAAAGAAAAATGTTGTTATTAAATGATTTAGAATAACCAAGAAATGATAATTAATTGTATTTAAACTATTTAAAACGCTTTTTTAATACATTAATTTAATTTTAAAAATTTAAAAAAATCGAATTAAATGTGACAGCAAGTGATAACGCCATTCATTGTTAATTTGACGAACCGCGATTTATTTTATTTAATAACCTAAATTTGTCAACAACTGTCAAATCAACAAAACAAAACTGTCATTTGAAATAAATATTTTAAATTTGAAAATTTTTTTGTTAAGGTGGGGAATTGACAAACACCTGGTAAAATGGCCGCCAACGTCGCTACTGTCGCAATTATTATTAAATTTATTTCAGTTTCATACCTTTTGAAAAAATTTTAAAAATCCATTTGTGCTATTCATTTCAAACAGATGTCGCACCAAAATGTACATTAGTGACAAGGATAGCACCATTATAAATAACAAAACTTCAGCGATTTAATTATTCTCCCTCATTTATATGATATGTTGTATTGAATTTTGAAAAAAATGCCTGATTTTTTTACCCTCTTAACAAATTCGAAGTGCAACCGCATCTACAACGCCATCACCATGACACACCGTGAATTATTTTTCGCAAAAACTGCCTAAAATGGTAATAATGATAAACGAAACTGTAGATTGATTATAACTGATATAAATAAACTTTTATTAATTTAATTTGATAATCTGTAAACTTCACGAGTATATTCGTGTTTCTAGAGAAAGACATTTTGGTTTGGAATTTTTTTTTTAGGTTACAGTTTTTATTTTTATGACTATATTTTAAGCACAATTTTAATAATTCATCTCTAGAAACACAGATCATAGTTTTTTCTACAGGATCTTGATTTGCTAAATGTCATATATGATATAGTTTTTCTTAGAATAGCGAAATTCGAAGGGTCTGTATTGTATAGCGTATATTTATACATTCATTCCCACCCTTAAAAAGAATTTAAAAAAATGGTAATAAATCTAGTAGTGGAAAAAATCGTATATAAACCACGGTTGTGAAGCGGCCTTCACAACCTTGGCCTATAATATACTATTTAAAACTTGACATAATATGACATATAATAAAATAATGCACCACGATACACGGTTCTATATTTTGAGTATGTCGGCACCGCATTACCTTTGTATTTTCAGTCGACTTTTGGGTACTTTTGACGTAAAGAGAGAAACTTCAATTTTATTTCAAAAAAAAAAGTTTCATTTTACGTATAGGCCAGTTGAAAAGTGTTTTATTGCGTAAAAAATGAGAGCAAACTAGAATTAATTGTATTATCTTTAATAGGGCCTCTAAAAAGGCAACTTAATTTTGCACCCTCTGGCGACCCCGGATTTCGGTACCATAGTGGCAAAACCACGCGAAAAATGGTATTTTTGTAAGTATATGTGAATATCTCGGTTTAACTTTCGAAAGTAAAGTGTTTACATATTTTTTTAGTACCTTTATTTAGAGAAATAGCATCAAATTGTCGAGTTGTTGACCTCATTTTAGAATACTATTATGTTCTCTAAATTCGCTTTATTGAAGTTCATTATAGTACGTAAAGCCACATATCTCACGGATTTCATAATTTTAACAATAACTCTTTTAGATGGCTTTCTGCATTCTGTGTTAAAATCTAATAAGAAAACTAAATCTTCCAGAGTCTGGACGAAACGTATATGTTAATGCAGTTAAGTCGTGCAATCGAAAGCAGCAGTAAATTGGACATAACGACTTTTGAAACTTAACTTGGCCATGAACAGAATGGATATCGAAAGAGTACTGTCAATGAATAAAACGAGTTGTGCAACAGTTTCAAGATATTGTAGCAGTTTTTAGCGGATCTAAACATCTTGGCCATTATATACTTTGTATTTTTGGGCAGAGAATAAAGTCGTGTTCTCTTCCTCGTTTAGAAAAAAAATGGACAAAACGGATATCAAAACTGAACGACCCAAGTGTAAAAACGCAAGGAATAAAATATTTTTAAGCAGTTTACAATGAATGTATGTATAGTAACTAAGGTAAAGTTAGTGTAGTACCACCTAAGATCATTTAAACGACGCCGAGACATTGAAGAGCCATCAGAAGACTATGACAATTTAAAAAATGTATTCATAGTGTTAGCCATTATCAATAGCCGTAAAATAATTGTTAAGGGTTGTAGGAGTATTATTGATTTTTTATGACATCACCGGGTTGCTAGGAAACTTAGCGCCGGCGCCTTTATTTATCAAGGATCGACCCCTGGGCCACCCTCTGCAACGGTGTTGTCCGGTAGCCCAACCCGATGCTACATAGTGCTAAAATGTGGTAATTCTTATACGGGAATAGTGTCGATACCCATCGAAATTTGCCAAAATGGGCACAGTTTTGAGTTTTTCGCCTCGCGAACGTCGTCCAGTTTATACGAGCACATCCACCGGAGACTTTACTTTAAACAATTTCTCCTACGAACAGTTAAACAATGTGAAAAATCGCGAAAATAAATCAAATTTAAACATAGCAAACTCGAATTCTAATCATAATCTTCAAAATAACAATAACATAAATAATAACGATAACGCTCGAATTATTTCGGAAAAGAATGCTCTCGAGAAAAACCTCAAGAAACACTCGTTGTTTATCAATGCATTGTCATGGAAAAGATTTTCAACTGCCAACAATAATAAGAAGAAATTGGATAACAAAAATAAAAATGTTACCGTATTTCGACAACCCTTAGTCGACAACATTCATCCGGTAATAGATAAAAATAAAAATATTCAACAAAATAAGCAAGGAACTTATTATTCCAATTCGAAAAGTATAAGCACATCCGCTCTTGCACTCGACATAGTCAGAGTGAATAATGTAAACAATAATACAAATCATCATATAAACTGCGATAAAATAAGCAACAAACAGACACTTCTTAATCATAATTCTGTCAATAGTCAAAATCAAGTAGTTCCTACTTCAATACCAAAGAAAACCGTTATTCAAGCTTCCACCTCCGAATTGTTAAAATGTTTGGGGATGTATTTACACAATAAATGTTACAGATTGCGAGATTTTCAAGCCGGAGATGCCGTTATGTGGTTACGTACAGTCGATAGGAGCCTTCTTTTGCAAGGGTGGCAGGTATTTGCAAAAAATTTTTTATTTATAGTATACCAAAATCGACCAACTTTAATGCTCCTCTTAATTTAATTTCATTATTATACGATTTTTTTTGATTCCTTCAAATCCCTCCAATACTGACGTATAAATCGAACAAAACATTTAAATATCTATTATAAGAAATTTTTTTAAAAGGTGCGTTTTGCGGAAGAAACTATGACGGATTCAACTCTGAACTTTGTCTACGAATGTAATAAATTATAAATAAGTAACTACTAATTTTGTGAAATTTCGGAATGTAGGCAATAATAATAATAATTTATATTGACGTAACGGTCAGATCAATATAAAATTTAATTTTTTTACTAATAGTTTGCAGTAGGAATGCGCTAAAACGATATAGAGGATAAGGCATTGAAATAAAATATCATCTTGACATAGATAACGAAAAGTTTTCTAAATATAATAACTCGGCAAAAGTTTACCACTATTAGGTCAATCGGGCAGACGAACATATTATTATTGATAATATTAGATGGAAAGGACGCGGGACGTCCTTTTTTACAAACGTTTTTCAGCTTTCATTGTCAAGTAAGTGTACTATAATAAACATAACTCACTTAATTAAAACTACATTTTTAAAATTAAATTCAAATTCGGTAAAAATGATAATAGCCCCGCAAACTCACATTTACATAAAAGGCAACTTGACTACCAATTAGTTTTTCAATAAAAATCATAATTTTCCTTAATACATTTTCAAAATAAATTTAATTTTCTTTTTTTTTACGGAGACAGCTATACCTAATATTTATGGACTTGAATAATTTTGTATTTATGTTTTTTAAAACAGGAATGCATGAAAGTTACTTGGCTATAAGGGGATGACGATCTTTTTCATGCATTAAACTGAAGGGAGATTCTTTGCAACAGCAGACGGCGCCATATACAGCAGGAATCGATCCTGAAAATGCATTGGCCCAGTTAGTTTGTCGAGCTAGGTAGTTGAAAGGATAATATGAAAATGTTTTGGCGGCTGCTTTTATATTGGAAGAGCTCACTTTAAGGGTGAAATTTGTTCTGCCTTTTCGGTAAAATAAAACAGTCCTTATCTGCTTTTTTCGATCATCGACGATTTTTTTATATTTGCCAAGATTTAGAGTAGTTTTCGTCAAGTAAAATTTTCGCGAATTAATAAGTAATTAAAAAGTAATTTTTCACATTAACTGCACCACGATGTGCTATCTACTCAAAGATTTTCCCTTATATAATATTTATAGTAGGTATAAAATTATTACGATAAATCTAATGAGTATATTATTTATTTTCCGTTGCGTGATGAGATTTAAGAAAATCAATTATGGTTTGTTCGTTTTCGAGTGGTTTGTTTAAGTTTTTAGGTAAATTTAACTCATAACTAATTCTCTTAATTAGATTTTGCTAAAAATATTCTTATCGGCTTTCATAATATGACCTAAGCCAATTTGTTGTAAAATACTTATGTATAAATAAGTATAGATGTGAAAAAGGTTTTCGATATAATTTTCAACTTTAACCTCGTGGCATTTTAATTTTTATAGCCACATCGATCGATTTGTCTCCCATTTGAAACATAACTGTGAACGAGCTTAAATTTTAATAACCTTTTTGTTTCAGGACGTAGCATTCATTAATCCGGCCAATGTAGTATTTGTCTATATGCTTGTCCGTGAACTTGTGGAAGAAAACATAGAATATGAACAAGATCTTCAAGCTGTCGTTTTAACTTGTTTATATCTTTCGTATTCGTATATGGGCAACGAAATTTCATACCCGTTAAAGCCGTTTTTAGTTGAAGATTCCAAAGAAAAGTTTTGGGATAGATGTTTGAATGTGGTAAATCGATTATCGTCGAATATGCTAAAAATCAACGCGGAACCCGGATATTTTACCGAAATATTTCAAGAATTAAAATCGTGTGGTGTGACGAACTCTATCAGCAACAGTATGGCCACAATGGCATGCCAAACAGTACCGGTAGTACCTTGTAATACGGGCACCACGACGCCTTGACGAAAAGAAATCACCGTAGTTAAACTGACTTTAGCAGAAACACCTACCATTCCATGTGAAGTTTAACTGCTTTGGTGTGCCACACGATATTATTTATCGATTCAATTAAGTATATAATTATTATATCAAACTTAACGTTAACGTAATCTATTCGTTTAAAAAACTTAAAGGTTTCTGAAAAAATATGGAGCGTCCCGAAAATAAAAGAAACGAATTTTTTAAATTTCAATCGCGTTTGGGTTTTTAAAGAATAATTTACTTTGACTTTATTTTTATTGCGTTAAAGGTACTTGAGATTATTTTATTAATATGTACTATTTTTCTTAAAGTATAAAGTAAAAAGTTCTATTTTTTTGAAAATAATGAAGATTAGTTAATTTGTATAGGTCTATATGTAGTATAATTATTAAGGTTTTACAAAACATACTTCCATCGGTTGTTACATTTAATATTATTTAGAGATAATTTTTGAAATGTAGGTATCCATCATAGTACTTCTACACGGGGTGTTTCCCTAAGGGGTTATCCATTAATTACGTAAGGATTTTTTGGGGGGGAGGGGGTATTGAATATCTTACGGACCCTTACGTAGGGGGGGAGGGGTCCGACGTATTCCTTACGTAAGTTTCTTAAAATATTTTTTTAAATTGAATTTAAAAATCAAATATAATTTTTTCTTTTTATGTTGGTAATTATTATGTAGGTCCCTGCGCATGTTTTTGTATTGAAATAGTGCAAAAATTCGCAAAGGAAAGGAAAGTTGATTTTGAGTAGCCTGCCTTCCTTTAAGGAATCTCGATAATCCATTCATGCGCGTCCCATAGGGACGCGCATGAATGGATTATCGAGATTCCTTAAAGGAAGGCAGGCTACTCAAAATCAACTTAAAAAACAATAATAAATGCTGTCAAACTGTCAACCGATCGACAATGTAAATACGCGTGCACGTGCTTTGGTCAAAATTAATTTTCTTTTAAATAATCCTTACGTAAGATGGGGGGGGGGTTGCCAGAATCTTACGTACCCTTACGTGGCGGGGGGAGGGGGTCCAAAATTACAAAAATCATCCTTACGTAATTAATGGACGGCCCCTAAGGTATCCTCAAGCTTTACCTTAAGGAGGAATAAAGTTCTTACGAACATTTTTTTGTGGGGATATGATAATCTTAATAACACGGGTCGTAGGTACCTTAAAAAAGAAATAATATAGGACACGCATGGTCGTACAAACTTTTTTGATCCTTAGAACCGGTAGAATACTCGCGTAAACTTGAAGGATTCCTTATAGAAATATCATAAAACAAAATCTAATTTAAAAAAACTAAACTGTTTGGCTCATTTCTCGAAAAAAAATTAGTTAGAAACAAATACGAATTACTAAAAAAAAACTTGTTTCGAATGGATAAAAATGTTAAGTATTAAGTGCATGTCGAATTGTAATAATAAATAATTAAAATCTAAAAATGAAAGATAAAAAACACCACCGGTGTGTCGACCGGACGACGCGACGCGACGGCAGAATACCGGAGAAAGTCAAAAAGAATTGCGAGTTTTAATTTGTACCGGTCCAACTGCCTTTAAGAATATTATTTTTTAATTATAGCTAACTTACATTTTTAGTATCTAACTAAACAATTAATATAAAAACAACAATAAAATTTAGAAAAAATTAGCGTAGGTAAATTGTTACCTAACAAAGGAAGAGGCTGTAAAATTTTTATAAAATTTACTGCCATTACGATAGGTATTAATGTATCGATTTTAAAATAACATAAGCTTAATTTAATCTATTATATTATGATAATTTTTAAAAATTGATTATTTTAAGAGCTGGGGATGTGCAATTTAGCGAATATTAAGTACCAAATTAAAATTGGTAAATAATTAACTTGAGAAAGTTAACGTTACAAAAACATAATGGAAAGTGTCTCACTTTGTGATACATCGATATTAAAAATTAGTCAAATTTTGGTATACATGCCATCATCTTTCCATTAAGTTGTTGTTATTAGACAGAAAAGGTACGCAGTTTTAAACAAAAAAGTACCAACGTAATTAGAAGTAAGTAGAGATACTCGATGACTCAAATCATTATTTTAGGAATTTTAGCGTAAATATAAAGACAATTTGGCTAAAAGTTTTTATCACTAACGAGGACAATAACACACTATGAGTTTTATACAAGTTTAATTGTAGTGCTTAAAATAAATTAATACTTAATACTAATAATAATAATTTGTTGTTAAGAAAATATTGAAATATTATCTATAAATTTAGAGAACGGCTGGCGTTGAATTCTATCGTGTCGTAATCCCTTCTTCATAATACCATAATAATTATTAATTTATACCTATTATAGATTTTAAATTTGAGATACTAATTCAGTCAAGTAATTTTGGAGTATTAGGTACAGATAACTTAATATGTATTTTATAGATAAGGTTAACAGCAATTTTGACCTTAGGAAACATTAAACGATGTTTTAAAAACAAAATTAAGAACCTTCCTGCTTACAGAAAACCTTCAAATTTTATACACTAGACCCTCCATGTACGCGAGGGTTCCGTTCGCCAAAAACCTCGCGTACATGGAATTCGCGTAAATGGAACCAAAGAAGCAATAGAAAAAAGGGGGGTTAGGTTCCAAAAATTATTTAAGACTAAAAACGATAGTTTAAAACTAAGGTTTATTTACGAAATAGGTAAAATATAATGCATACAAACAGTAAAATATACCTAATTGATAAAAAAATTAAATATATAATGCATAAAAAAAACTATAAATCATTGACACCGTATTTGTATCATTCAAGTGCTACGTTTCAGCGCTTGTGAACGGACTAGAAATTACTTTGTATATATGTACATACATCTCTATTTATTATGTAAACAACTGTCAATGACTATCTTTAGCTTCGACGTAAGATTTATTATACCTCCAAATTTGTTTATGCTATTTGGATAACACATAATCTATATAAAAATGGATGTATGTATGTTTCCTATAGACTCCTAAACCGTTTGACCGATCGGAACCAAATTTGGCATTGATTTTGAGTAGCCTGCCTTCCTTTAAGGAATCTCGATAATCCATTCATGCGCGTCCCATAACTTAAAAAACAATAATGAATGCTGTCAAGCTGTCAACCGATCAACAACCTATATACAGGGTGTCCCCGTGACCGTGGAGAACCTTAGAGGTGGTGATAAAGGACACTTTTCTAAGACAAATTTTCTGAGACTTAGACAATTTTCTAAGTCCAAACCCTTGGGGGGTACTTCCCTTTAAAGCAATTTTTTGAATTTCTGATTTCAAACGGCCATAGCTCCGATATTATTAATTTTTTAAGGTTAATGGATTAGAACTTTTTTAAAGATCATTCGCTTGTCTATAAATTAGGTTATAACCCCTTATCGTCTAGAATCAACGGATTTCGAGTTATAAATTAAATTAAGGGAAAAAATGTTTAAAAAATTCAAGTTTTTTTTTTAAATTTTCTTGCGAACCCCGTATCTCTTAAACGAAACGTCTAAGGGTACGTTTATGTTGGAGCTGCGATAAACGATAAGAGCGACGATACTAGCGAAGCAAAGAAAATGAATGTCATTATTTTATATGCAGGTGTTTATATTGTAGCGTTGCGTTGATATAAACACCTGCATATAAAATAATGACATTTATTTTCTTTGCTTCGCTAGTATCGTCGCTCTTATCGTTTATCGCAGCTCCAACATAAACGTACCCTAAGGGAAAAACTAACGGCCCAACCGGATAGGGAATTTAACGGGCTACAACTTTCGTCAAATACATTAAAAATTTATTTGACGAAAGTTGTAGCCCGTTAAATTCCCTATCCGGTTTGGGCCGTTAGTTTTTCTCTTAGACGTTTCGTTTAAGAGATACGGGGTTCGCAAGAAAATTAAAAAAAAAATCTGAATTTTTTAAACATTTTCTCCCTTAATTTAATTTATAACTCGAAATCCGTTGATTCTAAACGATAAGGGGTTATAACCTAATTTGTAGACAAGCGAATGATCTTTAAGAAAGTTCTAATCCATTAACCTTAAAAAATCAATAATATCGGAGCTATGGCCGTTTTAAATCAGAAATTTACAAATTGCTTTAAAGGGAGGTACCCCCCAAAGGTTTGGACTTGGGCAAAAATTTTATTTGAAAATTTGTCTTAGAAAAGTGTCCTTTATCACCACCTCAAAGGTTCTCCACGGTCACACCCTGTATATAAAAATGGATGTATGTGTGTATGTATGTATGTTCCCTATAGACTCCTAAACCGTTTGACCGATCGGAACCAAATTTGGCATTGATTTTGAGTAGCCTGCCTTCCTTGAAGGAAGGCAGGCTACTCAAAATCAACTTAAAAAACAATTATATAATGAATGCTGTCAAGCTGTCAACCGATCGACAATGCAAATACGCGTGCACGTGATTTACGTTTCTATTTGACCAATCTTAACCAAATTTGGTGTAGAAGTTATTTACAACGGTACGAAAAACATAGGCTACTTTAGAACCTTGGAGTGAGGCCGAGAAGGCCGAACAACCACATCCGAGACGGTCTAGATGGCTAAAGGCGGCCGGTAGGCCGACTGTGCCAGCTGGTTTTTTTAATAATACGCAAAAACTTAATTCGCGTTAAAGGGAATTTTGCTTCGCGTACAAAAAATTCAGGTATCAAAATCTAATTCGCGTTATTCTGAATTCGCGTACATGGAGGGTCTAGTGTACATTTTAAAAATAATAATAATACAAAATTTATATTCCATCGATTAAATTGCAAAAACTTGGTTAATAAGTCGAAAAACGAAAGGCACAAAATTTGCAGTATTAGGGTAATTCCCTAATTTATTAAATCAGGTGCTATTTGTTTCTCGGATTGTTAATCAATTCTGTTTACATAATATCCTTACAGAGTAGAACTTTAATTATGTTTTTTTGGCAACAGTATCATTTTAAAAAGTGTAAAGATTGAGATTACCAATGGGCAGGAAGTATCTTGACAATTTTCAATAGCTTCATGACAACTTAGCAGTTCTACTACTATATACTATTATACCAAACATCATAGTGTGCGATTGTTCTAATTCCTGTTATTTATTAGGTGAAAACCTCTACGTACTACTTAGGTATAAAGATTGTATTATACATACATTTTTATGTCAGTAATAAAACCATTTGTTATTTATAAGTCGTTATTTAAGTTTTTTTAAATTTGGTGAGTACCTATTATAGCTAATGTGACACTTTTTATTTTAATTTTCACCACATTCCAATGCATACTTAATTGCACTGTCCAGTTCTATTGCCCATCAAGTAATTCGAGTTTTGTGATTTATTTCCAGAAAGTTGTAAAAATTTAAATAGTCGCTAGTTTGCACCAATCTTCAAACCTTGGTACATATAAGTATGAAAACTTATGGTCGGGTTATGCACAAAATTTAACGTAACGGAACGGAATGTAGAATGTAATGTAAAAGATGGGCTTATGCACTTCCATAAAAGCGTTTATGCTTAATGTAACATAACGTAACGGAACGGAATGTAATGTAGCATAAAAGCATAAACGCTTTTATGGAAGTGCATAAGCCCATCTTTTACATTACATTCTAAATTCCGTTCCGTTACGTTAAATTTTGTGCATAACCCGACCAAAGCTGGGATTCCAATGAGGGAGTCATTTGTTTTGCTAACATCTCTTTGCACAAGTAGAGGTGGAAACTACCAATTATTTTAATTTTATACAACTCATCAGTACTGGACAATGCTCTTAATAATAACATTAGTGAAAGTGTAAATATCTTTTTGTGCTTTTTATGTTACGTTAAAATTATTGGTTTGTTTATCTTTGTGATTGTTACATAATGTTAATTATAAGATTTGATGTTGTTTTGTATACCTACCTACCTACAATTCAGTACTATATTTTTGTAAATCCAATATGAAAACGACGACATAATGTTACAATTCCAAAAACGTTACGTTAAATCGACGTATTACCTATAGTTTGTTATTAAAAGTGATATTATGTTTTTATTATAATGGATCAAGTTATTTTGTTTTTATACATAAAAATTTTTGTGATTGATAGGTATTGTGAAAGTGAACCTGTTTGGTTGATTATTGTTGATAATTAAATGTAAGATAGAAATAAATATAAGTATTTTTATTTAGCGTTTTCTAAACTCTTCTCTCTCTGTCTCTTACGGAATAGGAGAAAATAATGAATTTAAGTAAAAGTTTATTATCAGAAATATTACAAAATATTTTTCACCTTACACCTTAAATTATATCTTGTGACGTACCAGAATATTGTAAAATATCATCAAATTGATATTCGTACCAATTTATAATTTTGACTCGGTAAGCCAATTAAATGTTTGCGGTTTTCTATCAGAAGAAGAATCGATGATAACGTTAATCACACTCGGACTATCGGTAATCGTCAAACATTTCTTGACTGAATTTTGTAAATCCGGAATTGATTCACAGTAAAACCCACTTTTGCCAAATAAGTTCATTATATTTTCGTACCGAGTTCCAGAAGTTAAAGTGGTAGGCGGAAGTCTGCAAAAGAAGCGTTGAAAGTATACAACAAAAACTGTTTTTAAACCTACGTTTGCATATTGTCTTCACCATTCTGCAAATCTTCAAACAAATCTTTATCGAGTCCTCGATAAATTCCCGAATTGTTTACGATCACTATTATTACTGGCAATTTGTATCTAAACATAGTTTCAACTTCCATTCCCGAAAATCCAAATGCAGAATCGCCTTCCACACATATAACTCTTTTTTCCGGGTGATATTTCAGACAATATAAAGCCGCAGCAATAGCAAAACCCGGTCCCACCTAAATTACATCAGAATTTAAGTTAAAAAAATTAAAACTTTGGAAAACATATTACTCCCATGGTACCAAAAGTTCCGGCGTCTAATCGGTGACGCGGCAGGTTATTAAGGAGCATCGATCGACCAATGTCCATTGTGTTAGCACCTTCGCTAACGATTAAACAATTCTGTGGTAACATTTCTTGAAGATGATGAAACACCGTATAATAATTTAAAGGGGGTGTCGTGTCCATCGCCATTGCCTAAAAGAGTAAGTAATAACGATGCAAAGAATGACGAGAAAATGAGAGTGTAATTTACCCTAACCGATGCTTTGTTACCATCGCATTTAATTTTCAGGGTATTCCACCATTCAGTTTTAGAATTAAAAAAGAAATTTTTGCGTTTCAATTCGTCCTGTAAATAATTAACGGCCGGTTTAATATCGCTTTGAATAGCCGAAGCAACTTTAATGCTATTATGTAATTCTTCTGCACACAAATCAATTTGTATTACTTTGACATCGGCGGAATAGCGTGGGGGTCTACCAAAATGCAAAATCCAATTTAGTCTTGCTCCCAATAATAATATTACGTCCGCTTTTTGCAACGCCAAAGAGCGAGCGGAAGAAATACAATGAGGAGAATTATCAGGGACGACACCTTTTCCCATTGGAGTTGGTAAAAATGGCAAATTGGTTGTTTCAATTAATTTTCTAATTTCGGTCTCTGCTTTAGCATATGCGGCACCTTTTCCAATAATAACCAAAGGCCGTTTAGCATTTGCTAATAGCAACGCAGCTTCCGATATCGATTTGGGGTTAGGAAATATTAATGGGACTTCGGTTACGTGATACTGTGGTGGAATGGAACTGGAAGGCGTTAGAGATTGCAAAATATTTCCGGGAAAATCTAAATAAGCAACTCCTGGGCGTCCAAATTTTGTTAAACGAATAGCTTTCTCGACGTGTAGTGGTATAAGAGAAATGGCAGGTGGTCGTGCAGCGTATTTACAGTAAGGCCTTGCCAATTCCACCTGTACGAAACGGAACAACAATTTTAAAGTAAATTTGGTAACGTTAAAATTTCTATTACTTGATTGCATTCTTGAAAACCACCAATTCCTTCGTGATCTTGAGAAGTCGATCCGCCAATTACAAGTAGTGGCCAGCAATTTACTTGCGCATTGGCCATACCCGCAGTACAATGTAATAATCCAGGTCCGGAAACTACTAAACACGCTCCCGGAGTTCCGGTCAAATATCCTATAGCTTGAGCTGCATAACATGCTGCTTGTTCGTTACGCATTCCAATGTAGTTAATTCCGTGAACTTGTAATGCCATTCCTAGTTCAATAACAGGAAACCCCACTATTCCAAAAACGTATTCTATACCCTAAAAATCATAGACATCGCGTTTTATCAAGAACAGTATTAAAATTGGTACAAGATCCCAAAAAATTATTTTTAAAAATTTTTCTGAAGCCCGACCTGAATAATAACTTATAAAAATATGTATGAATTGGTGGATAGAGTAGAGTTCTGTAAATTTCTAAAAGTATTATCATTCTTATTATTTATTAGCTTTATTAATCTATAATCATCAAAATGCATTTATTTCTAAATTCACGAATGGAATAAGATAAATATTACAAAACTCAAGTGCCTACAAAAATTAATTTAAATAACATACTTGTTCCTTTAAGCATTGCGCAAGCACCGTATTTCCATCCACTTCGCCCATTTTATATTATGGTAAATGTGCGTTTAAAAATTTAAATAAAGAGAAATTAGAAAAAATAACGTAGTGATACGAAAGAACTGTCGCTCATGGACTTGGAATCACATTAAAATTATGATTAACTTTACTAAATATAATGTAATCAATATCAAGGTTGAGAGTACAAACTACAGGACAGGCATTAGAGTTAGGTGGATTGGGGAGCCCCTGATTAGGTAGAAACAACAATTAGGTTTTATCATTGTTTTATTAATTAAAAATTATAAAAGTGTAAAGAAAGCATTAACTTATAAAAACTTTGTTTTATAAACGTTGTCAATGTGTTTCAACTAAATCTTCAATATTTACTGCAGATACATTAATTTGTTGATATATATTTTTTAAATTTATCTACTCTTGAAATTAAATTATACCTAATAATATTTCGGTTAAGCCAGTGTTGTATATTTTATATTTATTGCCGTTAGTTTCTGTTGTTATATTGTTTAATAACCAGTAAGTGATCATTTGGACTGTAGCCATTTAGGTAAACTTTTACACCACCTACCCTACTGGGGCAAATGTATTTTGCAATGAAATTTGTTTATATTTTAAAATGGTTTATCCTATCATCCGTATAATACAAAAAAACGATATAGTACGTATGTACATTAGGTAGTATTTATTTGGTGTACGAAATATTTACCGTATTATAGATGTATGTAAATCCAACTCTGCGTATTTACATGGTACTATTAATGTACTTTGAACTATAAAAACAAATTTATAGCCAAACCAATTAATGTTTACATGGCTGGTAGTTTTAAACTATCGACCGAAAAATAGGGATCTTTTGTATTTACTCTTAGCTTTTTGCTCTGAGAGATCTGAACGAGGACCGTAGCTTAATTCTTTCTCAGATCATTTTTTGGCGGATTCGATTTTCGGGAATTTATCTCTATTTACGCTATCATGGTCACGAGTTACGATTTAATCTTTTTTAATATAATAATATTTATTATTATACTTTGTAAACAATCAATTTATTGAACGCTTCTAAAATGATATAAATTTTGATAAGGGGTCATCCATTAATTACGTAAGGGTTTTTTGGGGGGGAGGGGGTTATTGGATATCTTACGGACCCTTACGTAGGGGGGGGTCCGACGTATTCCTTACGTAAGTTCCTTAAAATATTTTTTTAAATTAAATTTAAAAATCAAATATAATTTTTTCTTTTTATGTTGGTAATTATATCCAGGTATAATGGAAATACATAATACATAGGTGAGCGAATGGCTGAAATGCTAGCGTGTTCGCTTTCAAGCCAATATTCACGGGTTCAAATCCTGTGAGGTGCTATCTATAGAAGAAATTTTCGCTCACCGAATGTCTATCTGCTGGCCCCAGATAACATTATTTATGGCTAAAAAACTTCCCTGATGGAGTAGGCGGTGTAAAAATCGTCTAATCCCGTGGTTCGGAATCCACGTTTGTAGGTCCTCTGTGCTCGTCACACATTTTCAACACGCAACGAGCAGAGACAGGGAGGTATCGGGAAAATGTCGCAAGACGTTCATAACCGAATATAGAGATAATGGAAATACCATATTATATTGAAACTAGATGATAGCCCGTCCGAGGACGGGTAGCTAGAAGGACGGGCAGCTACCCAAGGTAACTTAAGTTGAATGAAGATTAAGGAAAGCTGTCAGTGCAATCCAAAAGCCATATGACCTTGGCTGCCTGCCCGTCCTTCTAGCTACCCGTCCTCGGACGGGCTATCATCTAGTTACATACAGTTGTGCAAACTTTCTTGTTTGTCCTTCAGGTGGATACAGGTTTGTGGTTCTGTGGTACGTCTGTCCATGAATTTTGAAAACGTATGGTTAATTAATGCTTAATTTTAAAGTCTTTCAAAAACTTCCCGGAACACTACATTTTGTGTAAACCAGTCTGTAGCTCTAAGTTGTCCTTGTCTAGAATTGTCTTTAATTAGGATTTTTATATTTTGTCGAAGTCGAGATCGCGAGAGAGCTGCATAGAGTTGTCCGTGTGAAAATACCGGTTCAGTCAAACTAATTCCGACATGTTCGTATGTTTGCCTCTGCGACTTGTTTATCGTTACGGCGAAAGCGGGAATTATCGGAAACTGGCGTCTTTTAAGAGTAAAGGGCAAATTACTGTCTGTAGGTGCAATGTCAATTCGAGGAAGGATAACAATTTGCCCTCTGTGCGACTCTGAAATTATCTCGCACGTAATGGAACGCCGATGCATATTTCGAACGACCATCCTGATGGTACCGTTTTGAATTTATCATCATCATGGAGCACAATCAGGATATGAGCATGAGGAAGACCTCGTTTTTGGAATTCAATGGTATAGGCAAATGCTTTGCATCGCCCTAAAACATGAAGAATAGTTAAATCTTCCATTAAGGCCTTCAACTTTAGCTTAAAGACCCTGGCAACTAAGTCAGGACGATCTGATGCCGATTCTCCCCGTCTTAAATTAGTTGTTATTTCTGGCCACTTTGGATTTGCAGTGAATGTGATGAAAAGGTCAGGTGGGCCGTATTTTCCAAAAATTGACATTGCATCTTGAAGTCTTTGCCGCATGTTTCTCGGAGAGCCTTCGAAAGAGGAAGGAAGAATAACCGACAAACCAGCTTGCACTCCAGCATCGTGTGCTGCATTTTGAATATGATCGGATAGACCTTGATACAATTCAGTACGCAATTTACTTTGTTGATATCGTATGTAGTTCAAATTATTGGCTTCCACTTGCAAATATGAGTCGACAATCCACTGTTGCGTAAGTTTTCCCGCACTCATGATCGGATTGAAATCGTTTCTAATTGCTGTTTGCGCAACTTTAAATTGTAACATGCTGATTTTATTACGGGATTGCCGATATCCTTCGCAACTCCAATTGGGTTGCCACCCTGGTTCGCCAAACGGATAAAGAATGTCATAAGTCATAGGGTCAAGATTTGCACTGAGAATATTGATACGAATGAATTGTTGTGCATTGTCGACGGGATTTCAAGGATAGATACGGATATCACGTTCAAAAGGAGGTTCGCCGTCATCATTTACGAACACCATTGCAATTTCATTGGACGTTGGAGCATTGTAACGTCTTTGATCAGACTGCCGATCGCGCCGTATCACCATATTGACGACCGGAACTGGTTGTTCTTCTTCTTCGGCTCGTACACGCTCTTGTTGCTCAATTTCTTTCATCAGGCAATATGAAGCTGCGATACGATTGTTGACGCGATAGAGACAACCTCTATTCTCAGGCAGATTTACTCGTTCATTGACCGCTTCTGTCGTGTCCATTACATACAGTTGTGCAAACTTTCTTGTTTGTCCTTCAGGTGGATACAGGTTTGTGGTTCTGTGGTACGTCTGTCCATGAATTTTGAAAACGTATGGTCCGTTACCCGGCATTGAAACAATCTCTGCTCCCATTGAAGCGAAAGAAACCGAGGAATTGTAAGAGCGGATGTGCTGACGAAAGTTCTTGTAGTAAGGATTTTCTGAATCTGAAAGCATAGAGCGAAGAAATTCGGGATATAACAATAGATTCCCATGTTGATCGAGCGGTTGCGGAATCTTCACTTTTCCTTTACGTATGACAGCAGTTGTTAAATTGTTTATCAACTGGACGCTCCTTGGCGAAATTCTTGGAGCCGCAGAACTGACAGATGGAATTCATTTCTCCACAATCGTGTCGAGTAACGTGAGATTCATCAAATCTCAATGCTCTTATTTGGAGTTGAATTGCTTGACTTTGGTATCGATTTTCTTTCTGTCGATGTATCGCATGGGATCGAGCGTTAGCAGCTTGCCGCGCTTGAGTTTCTTCTAAAATTTAATTTAAATTTTTGTATTTACTATTATTTCCCTATAGACTCCTAAACCGTTTGACCGATCGGAACCAAATTTGGAACAGTTATTATGTAGGTCCCTGCGCATGTTTTTGTATTGAAATAGTGCAAAAATTCGCAAAGGATACGAAAGTTGATTTTGAGTAGCCTGCCTTCCTTTAAGGAAGACAGGCTACTCAAAATCAACTTAAAAAACAATCATGAATGCTGTCAACCAAATTTGCTGTAAAAGTTATTTACAATGCTACGAAAAACATAGGCTACTTTAGTACCTTGGAGTGAGGCCGAAGGCCGAAAAACCACGGTCTACACGTATGCCTGCGATACCCTTGAGTGAGGCCGAAGGCCGAACAACCACATTCGACACGGTCTAGATGGCTAAAGGCGGCCGGTAGGCCGACTGTTCCAGCTAGTATAATATATTATTATTCATATTGTCACACTTTGAAAATTCATAATTCAAAAATCATTATTCATTTTAAATATTACAAGACGTGACAACATTGCATCTTATAATTTAAATTAAATATTATATTTTATTACAAGTTCACTAACTCGTATCTCATACGAGATACGAGAATACGAAACGTCCGTTGTGAGTGTGAGAAGCGCATTATTGCAGTTTGCAAAATGAAGGCGATGAACCTCCAGGTCCAGGAATATAGCCTGGGAAATACATGGTAGCAAAAGGAGGGTTCAAGTCAGTACAGAGAGCCTGGTGGGATGCGAGTTATTAAATACAGCAACAGAGCGCAAAATAGTTAGTTACGTCGGAGTTACGTCGGTAATACGCGTGTGGCTAAGTAAGCCACTGCGTGTGTAATGTTAATTAAAATGTTGGTTCAAAGTTAAAGTTAATAATTGTTCAAAGTTAAAAAGTTAATAATCTATAAATATGTTACATTATTTTTAATATACGTGAATTGTTATGAACTTGGAATTTATGATTTACTACGCCACTCCAACTTAAAATGATCCCTTATGAGCTACACACCCCAAACCCCAAACTTAGTAAAACCAAAATTAAGTTTGACAATATTTTATAAATATAAGGGGCGGAGAGGGGGGTCAAAATTAATTTTATTTTAAATAATCCTTACGTAAGATGTGGGGGGGGGTTGCCACAATCTTACGTACCCTTACGTGGCGGGGGGAGGGGGTCCAAAATTACAAAAATCATCCTTACGTAATTAATGGACGGCCCCTAATAGGTACTACATTCAACTAATATTCGCATACTGTAGGCAAATGTTTTTAAAAAGCAAAGTTTTTTATTTTCAAATAAATACATTAGACACAACAAATTCAAACGTACTTATTAAAAATTTCACATGACAAAATTATTATTTATTATTTTGATATATCTGCAAATACTTTGTTTAGTGATAAATCTACTTTAATATTTTCTTATACTAAATTTTTAATTTAGGAAATCTTGAAATAAGTCTTGTTGGAAACGAACAAAAAATTCATTAATAATTAATGTTAAGGTAGGTACTATTAGTTTTGTTTTCACTTAATTTTTAGGCACCAATTATTATAACCACTCGATGTCAGTCATATCGATGGGTATCAGCACTACCACCTCTTAAAATTCGTCTTCGTGGTTGTGATGCACTATAATCTAAACTAGCCGACCTTTTTTTCCTCATTTGAGCAGCCAACATTTCCAATTCCCAATTAGCATTGTATTCGTATTCTCCCGATTCGTAGCCCGGTTCTGACGACTCTCCTATGTCCGATTCACATTCCGTATCTGTGCACGACTCTATGTCGAGCACCACGTGTTCTGAAGATGATCGATGTGAGTGTGGAGAAATTGAAGCGGGAAGATTTTGAAGCTCTCTGGATTCTTTAGTTGTTGTCGAGTCCCAAGACGACTGCCCTCTGCTAACTATAGTTTCTATGGAGTCCTATAAAATTAATATAAACATTAGAACTAGAATTTCATTTATTAAACAGCAAAGGTTCAATAGGTACCCACTATTGACAAAATGTGCCTGTTTACATCATAGAAAATTTGGTTGCTGTGCAGTTAATCTAACCACTCGAAACAAAATTTCTTCTGCTACACACTAAAGAACACAGTCAATATAACAAATCCTCAAAATATGAACCGAGAATTTATTATCAAAATTTTGAAATAATCGAATTTGAACTTAGCTAATTTTCATGTAATTCAGTGGTGGATTAACGAGATTCAGGGCGCGTCGCTCATTCTGTTGACAGTCCGTGCGCTATGAATGACCCTAACAGATCTGAACTACACCGCACGTCAATTTTTGCGTTCTTTAATTTTCACGAATTAAGTTCAAAAAGTAATTTTCATTACTGTTCTCTAAACGATAATCTAATATAGAAGTGAAAGTGCTACATCAAGACCCCTTTCTATTTAAATTTTCGTCGTCAAAGCGTTTCAACACGCTTATAAGTGACTTCCCAGTTTCCCGGCAAAAAAGAACCCGCCATTTGTTAATGTGACGTAGCTAGCTACGTCACAATTAGCAAACGGTTGCGCGCTCTGTTGCCCCCTTCCCCTTTCGAGGTCATCACCGACGTTCAGAAGCGAACGTAAACAAGGTTAGTGTACTGAACTTGACCTAGATTCTTTTCAGATTATAATTTTATCGCAACCTAACAAAAATTCTGTCAGTCAACAAATTCCTTTTCCTTTTAAATTTTCAAGTTCATTCAGATTTAAATAAAGGTTGATTCACAACACTTAATTAAATTTCAGATTTAAAAATTAAACTTGCATTCAATTAAAACCAGCTGCTTCACAGATATAAATTTATTCAAATTTAATCTAATCATTTTAGATTTCGCAACATAATTTAATTTAAAAAAAAAAAATTTTTATTTTAATATTTAAATTAACTGTACGACATGACGATTACTAACGACATGACCATGACCCCTGAAAACTTCAAAACCCTCCTCACGTTATTTGCTAGTCAAACTGCCATCATCGAAGGTTTACGCGCTGAAATCAGCAAACTTACCGCCCAATTAGCCGCGAAAGACGCCAAACCTCCCAAAGTCGTGCAACCACCTCCGGTCGCACAACCACGCGCAGACGCCCCCTCAGGGAAAAGGAAGGAGAAGACCCCCTTCCCCCCTCTACCGACCTCCTCCTCCACCAAAAAGGTAGCCCCTATCAAGGCCAAAACGATCAAACCAGCCACGACCAAGAAAGCTGACCCTCCGCGCCCCCTTATGGAATCCGCTATTCCTAAGCCGCGACGCTCGCTCCGTGCAGTTATACCTGCACATACCCTCTCCATTGTCCAACCTCCATCAGAGGCAATGGATATCCAAGCCTCCACCTCCACTGGCGGTGACACCTTCGTCACCCCAAGCGACCGCAATCTTAAACGCGCCCGCTCCAACGTCAGCAATGACAGTGAAACTTCCGGGCCCGCTACCAAGAACAGGTTCGCCTGTCTCGAGGTAGAAGACACCCCAACCGATACCCAAGCCGAACGCGACGATGATAACGGCATGGACACCAATAGCCCCCAAATCGACATCAACGATTCCCAATCGAACTCCCAGGGTGCTTCACACCCAGACCCTACCACATACTCCTCCTCCAGCCGAATCCCCCCAATTGTCCTCCGTACAAAGGACAACTGGCCGGCCATCAACAAAATGATTCGCGATCGGAAAATTGCCACCACCAAAATCCGCACGCTCGTGGACGGCATCTCAATCCAGCCGGCCACCGAGACAGACTACCGGGCCCTCAGCCGTTTACTTGAGGAAAAATCCCTCCCCTCGCACTCCTATTCTCTCCCTCAGGACAAACCACTTAAAGTGGTTATCCGAGGTCTTCCAATCACAATAACAGCCGCAGAAGTCAAAGAAGACCTTGAATATCAAGGCTTCAATATTCAATCAGTTTTTCAGATGCGCCAAGGTCGCGATAAAAAACCTATGCCATTATACCTTGTCCATCTAACCCATAACACAGATGGCAAGAAAATTTTCGACATGACCTCAGTCCTGTCTATCAATACTCGTACCGAAACCCCCCACAAACGTACAGAGGTCGGTCAATGCCACCGTTGTCAACGGTTCGGGCATGCCCAAACCCTCTGCCGCGCCCCACCCAAATGCGTCAAATGCGCAGGGGATCATTTAACACTTTCCTGTCAAAAAATCCGAGAGGACCCGGCCACTTGCGCTAACTGCGGGGGAAACCACCCCGCAAACTACAAAGGTTGCGCCTCGTTCCCCAAGCCCAAGAGGCGAGAACTTTCAGCCCGCGAAGCATCTTCCCGCATCGCTGGCCGCCCCACTTACAATTACCCCTCCTCTCAAGGCCCCAATCGACCATCCTATCTAGGAGTCGCTAGCCAACATGCCCCTCACAGGGAAGCAACACATGCCACCCCCACGCCCTCCACCTCCTACGAGGAGGCCCCCTCCCGACAAATGAGAGCAGTTCTTGATCTCCTTCAGAGAGAAAGAGTCAGCGACAAAGTCATTGACCATTTCAAATCAATCACGAACTTCAATGCCATTAGCAACGCATCCGTTAATGTCTAAACCCAGATTCCAACCCACCACTTTGCAGACGGCTTTTTGGAACGCCAACGGCCTTTCAGCCAAACGAAATGAACTTCTCGCGTTCGCGCACGATCACGACCTTGACGTAATCTTGGTCAACGAAACCCACTTCAGAGCTGGCCAACTGGCAAAACTCCCTTGCTATTCACTCTATAGGAATGACCGTGACGGACGCGGCGGCGGAACCGCAATTTACGTAAAATCATCCATCGAACACGTTGCAATACCGACCCCCGACCTAGAGTACCTTGAAGTCACCACGGTGAGCATCCACACCGCACATCACGGTTGGTTGCAAATCTCCTCCGTCTATAATCGCCCTCAGCAACGCATCCTCAAAGAGGACCTAGAAACCCTCCTCGAAGGCCCCGACGCGAAGATCATCGCCGGCGATTTCAATGCTAAACACTCCAACTGGTTGTGTAAACACACAAACCATGTAGGACGTGACCTTCTTTCACTAGCAAACGAGCTGGACTTCGCGATCATCGCTCCCACCTCCCCCACTCACTTTTCTAACGCAGGTACGCCGTCCATTCTGGACATAGCCATTTTCAAAGACGTACAACTCCAATACGACATCTCCACCAGCGAAGAACTAAACTCAGATCACTACCCGGTCCTCCTGACACTTGGACCGCTGTTACCCCCAAAGGGCCCTCCCACGAGAACGACAACAGACTGGACCTCTTTCAAAGACACTCTGTCAAAAAACCTTGGACCAATCCCATTCTTTGAGTCCCCCACTGACCTAGACCAATTCATTGTCAATTTCCAAGACAACATCAAAAAATCCGTTGACGAAACTTCTTTTCAAGTCAACACCACGGACGTCAGAGACAAACTCACTCCCTCCCTCAAAGATCTTATCAGAGCCAAAAACCGAGCAAGGAAACTCGCCCGGCGAACTCGTAACCCTGATGACCAAAGGTCATACAACCGGCTCAAAGAGCAAGTAGACGTTAAAGTCAAAGAATTTCATGACAATGAATGGTTAGACACCATTAACTCCCTATCATTTAAAGACATGTCCGCATGGCGCATGGCCGCCGCCCTCCAGGGGAAAAAGAAGGTCACCATCCCAATTCTCTCCCGCCCTGACGGCACTATTGCCCGGAGCGATCTTGAAAAGGCTGAAATCTTCGCCGACAGCCTCCAAGCTCAATGCTCCCCCAACACCACAAGATTAGACCAAGACCATATCAATTCGGTCGAAAATTATGTCACCACCACCCTAAACACCTCCGATGACACACATATCACCCCCGCCTCTCTTCCGGAGGTCACCATTGCCATTAAACGCCTCAAAAAGAGGAAAGCCCCAGGTCCCGATGGCATCACCAATACTGCCCTCAAAGAACTTCCCCAAAAAGCCAAAGTTGCCATCACCGGCGTAATTAACGCATGTTTTCGACTCAACTACTACCCACAAATTTGGAAAACCGCTGACGTAGTGGTAATCCCCAAACCCGGTCAAAATCTCAAACTTCCGAAAAGCTATAGACCAATCAGCCTGCTCCCTTCTATTGGAAAAGTAGTTGAAAAAGTCATTCTCACCCGTCTCCAAGAAGCCATGTTCGATAACAGTATTATTCAAAACGAACAATTCGGCTTCCGTGCTGGACACAGCACGACCCACCAAGCCCTCCGATTAGTTGAGCACGTCACGCAGGCATTCAACAAAAAAGAATTCACCGGCCTAGTGCTACTCGACGTATCGAAAGCTTTCGATAAGGTCTGGCACGAAGGCCTCCTGTTCAAAATGCTTCAATCTAAAATTCAAATTCCACTAGTCCGACTTATTGCCTCCTACCTTCACGACAGAAAACTCCAAGTCAAACTCATGAACACTAGATCCACAAAGCGCCCCATCACCTCCGGGGTCCCCCAGGGTTCGATCCTTGCAGCTTCACTGTTTAACATCTTTATGAGCGACATTCCAACCCCCTCAGATCCCGCAACAAAAATTTCATTATATGCAGATGACACTGCAATATACACGTCCTCAATCCACCCGGACATAGCCACAACCCGCCTCCAGGAGGCGATCAACGATCTCGGGAGGTGGTACGAAACTTGGCGCATCGAGGTTAACTCGAGCAAAAGTTCCGCGATCATGTTTCGAAATCGTTGCAAGCCTCACAACTCCAGTGTCTGGATGTTTGAGGAGCAAATCCCCTGGAAAACCAAGGTCAAGTACCTTGGCGTTACCATGGACCGAAGTCTCAAATGGGACGCTCACATTTCCTCCGCAACTGGTAAAGCCAAATGCCTCTTCAATAGATTGTTCGTCCTCATGAACAGTAAAAGTACCATGTCCCCCGCTAACAAACTAAGATTATACAAAGCCATAATCCGCCCGACAATGATTTATGCCTCCCCTGTCTGGGGATACGCACGCCCTAGGGCCATAAATAAACTTCAAGTCATTCAAAACAAAAATCTCCGAGCTATTTTCAGCGCCCCCTATTACGTCACTAACAGGCGACTACATGCAGACGCCAAACTAGATCTTATTAACACTCTTAACCGCAAACATGCCACCAATCTTTACAACAAATCCAAATTTTCAGAAAACCCACTAGTAAATCAACTAGGTCAATACAACCCAGCCGACTTCTTCATTCCCCGTCCCAAATCACTCCTGACCACGGACAACTCCTGACCATAACTCACCCCCACACAGACTAATGTATGTTCACAGGTTTAACTTACACAAATTCTCTTCGAAAGTGAATTTATTCACTAGATTTGTGTAATTTTTCGATCAATTTCCACAAGCTTCGATAAATCACCCCCCATAGTATCACTACAATCCCACTAGTCGCCAATTCTGACTAGTTCCAAGTAGAAGCCACTCACTTCGAGGTCATCAATAGAAATTATAATTTCTTTCTTCGAATTAGGGACTCTACTATATCGGCAAACGTAAAAAATTTATTTTTCTTCACATATCTCATATTCGCAGTCACAGCCCAGGTTTCTAACCAGTCAGTCCGCCAAGCGCCAATTCCCAGAGACCCACCGGTCTCTACAACTTCCAATGTCATTAATGTATTCTTTCAGATGAAGGAGAAGGCCGGCCATGCCGGGATGCTCCATCAAATACATATCAGGTAAAGGTAAAGGTAAAGGTTCGCACCGGCAGATGCGGCTCGACTGTCGTACATGTAACATCGATTATTTTTTGTTTTTAGGCGATTTTTTGGGGGTGAAACGTACCTAATAGTTTACTGCCCCATACCGCAACTATACTTTTTAATGCTATTTCGAGGGTCTCTCACATCCCGGTTTCATTTATCTCGGTTTTCTTGATGGGTGGCGCTTCTCGTATGTTTAGCCTAGTAACCAGAGTCAAAACCGCCCTGGAGGGGTGCAACGCGGAGCGGAGCGCAGCGGCGCCCCGTAAGGGTAGGTTTTGACGATGGATTACCCTCCTTATCGAATACACACCCTAAAATTCGAAGGCAAAATTTTTTTAATTTTTTCACTTTTTCGGCAATACACGGGTTATTTTCCATTTTTTTGATTTTATTTATTAGTAATATCCACTAATCACACCCCCATCTATCCGAATTTCAAAGAAAAATTCAAATCGGAGCGAAAAAATTTTACGCATTTTCAAGGGACCACGGGCGACTGATGCACATCGACCGTGGTCTGCCGCCTACTCGATGCTACTTTCCCGTACTCTTCAAAAGTCGATTTTGGGGTTGTTTTTACAGTTTTCACACAAAATATTTTTTGTATAGCCTAAAATAAGCCTGTTTTTTAGTGTGTAGCTGAAGAAATTTTTTTTCAGCCTGTTAGATTAACTGCACAGTCGCCGAAAATTTAATTTCTCTCTACTAACGAGAATTTAGCAATAGCAAATTATTATTTTTACCGTAACAGAGCTGTCGGTGGTTGTATGTTTTTCGAGATCTAAGATATGTGCGCGCAACTCATTTATTATCTGGTCCCGATTTCGGATTTCTTCTTCAAAATTTAAAAATTTTTGTTGAAAAATGTTCTGCATTTCCTGTATTTGTGCTGCCATTATTTGTTTTATTGCCACCAACATTTCTGCGTAGTATTGCTGATCCTCTTCGAAGGTACCTAATAATAAGCAACGAGATGAAATTAATAAATGATTTACATTATATTATAAATAGATAATGAAGATTCTGTATCGATTATCTCGAGGGATTTAGAATGAATTTAAATCCCAAGGGACTCGAGTAAAATAAATGGGTTGCTTCCATGACGACCGTATGCAATTTGATTATTAAACAACGTCAAACTGACATTTATTCTGAGAGGGTTATGTTGAAATTACAGTATTAAATAATTATTAATTGCAGTTTAAGTCCCGCAAATGCATAAAATAACGTAAATATATACCCCCAGGACTTATGTAGATTATTAATTCTGAGTGTGATTTGTTGAACAAAAACTTCACACTCAGGATTAATATTGCACTTAAGTCTTTTAGTATAGGTACAATATACTAGTAACACCTTTTAAAAATTTAAGTTGATTTGTTTTTGACGATAAAAGATGCAGTCCGTATTTTTCCATTTCTTGCATTTTGGTTTCCTCTTCTATCACCTTTGTGTCATCTAAGCCATTTCCTGTGGCAGGTGGATACACATTTACTACTGTACCTCCTGTGGTGGCCGGAGGACTGGGCAAAGTGTCTCTATCAAATGTCACACTTTTTGCTAATTTACTATGTCTAGCGGCGTATCCTTCGATTGTTGGTGCTCTCATGAGTTTTTTTAATTCTATGGAATCGATTTTTGGAGGTAGAAAACTAGGAATCTGAAAATAAGTTTTCTTTTATAATTTATAATTTAAATTTTGATCATCAGTATTATTAATTAAAAATCAAGCAACAAAGCATAAAACATTTTTCCCAGAAAGACCAATTTGCCGACCGGCTGTTAAAATGTGGAAGCAAGAGTAGTGGGTCGATGGTAAATTGAAATCAACACACAAAAAATAAAAGCTAACAAATTAAGGTTGTTAAGATTCGCATTTTTCAAATCGGAAAAGATCAGCTTCTAAAGCCCGCATTTCATTAGAGCTTCTTGCAGCCGAGTTTCTCCAGCCCAGCTTCTAAATTAAATTTGTAATGCATTGGCTTATATGGAACCAAACTCACTTCGGCTGGTAGAAGCAGGTCGTAAAAAGTATCGAATTTCAGCAGCCCGGCTGCTAAAATACTCCACGTGGAGTACTGTACTTCTAATTGGTTAATATTTAGAATAAGGACTTATTGGATAATATTTCTATCCGGTTATTTTGTTATATTTAAGTTATTATGAATCACTTCACGCTTCCACGAAAAGCCGAGCACTTTGAATTACATGTTTCGGGTACAAGTTTTATAATATTGTAAGCATACGCTGAGAAACAACGTAAAATTTTTCCACGCATTGCAAAAATTCGCGAATGTCGCAAAGAGAACTCTCAAAAAAATTGAAATTACCGAAATCGACGTAACACAAACATCAGTAAGGGACATGACGGATAAAGTCGGTACATCGAAATCTAATGTTAAAAATATAAAAGCTCGTAGTGGATTAAGAAGTTATATTATAATGTACAGAAAATCGCTAATAGGTCCAAAACTTAAGAATCTACAGCGAAAACTAGAGCGCGAAAATTGTATGCCGATTTTTTAACAAAATTTGAATGTGTAGTAATGGATTATAGGTGAGAGCATTTTAAGAGACCTTTAAAAAATTTCTTTTTAATTTTTTAATGTTAAATACTACCCGGTAAATTTAATAACTAATAATAAATTGCGTTTAAAAAATTTTTGCGCTTTTTAATTTAGCACAACAATACAGGAGGTCGGTTTTTTTCGTGGACAAGTTTATTTAAAAAAAAACATCCAAAAATAATCACCTTCTTTTATTGCTTTTTATTATGGGAATGATTAAAAAATTAGTATAAATATCTAATTAACGATGACATCGAATAACCAAAATTGTGTTACAACACATATTATCTAATAAGTAGAAGTATCTGGCTTGTGCAGCTTCAGTTGTAAAAATTTACAACTCCTGGCTGCACAAGCGGCCTGGTTAAAATTAATCTTTTATCAGGTAAAGTACACAAGTCCACGTGGAGTCGCAAAGACATTTTCGTAATAGAAATATTATCCAATAATAAGTCCTTATTCTAAATATTAACCAATTACAACTACACTACTCCCGTGGACCATTTTATATTATCCAATAATAAGTCCTTATTCTAAATATTAACCAATTAGAAGTACAGTACTCCACGTGGAGTATTTTTGCGCCGGGCTGCTGAAATTCGATACTTTTTATGACCTGCTTCTACCAGCCGAAGTGAGTTTGGTTCCATATAAGCCAATGCATTACAAATTTAATTTAGAAGCTGGGCTGGAGAAGCTCGGCTGCAAGAAGCTCTAATGAAATGCGGGCTTTTTATTCTTGACTTGGCAAAAAGATGTTAAAAAAGGTAACTCGTTAACCATATTACCATTCACGCTTCAGTCGATCACATACCTAAAGGTAGTAACTATATCATGTCCACCTGAATACGTGAACAAAAGAATTATCCAATCGGGAGATTAATAGGGTTACATGCAAGTTTTTTAATGTAAATCACAGAGCTCCTTTTTCAAAATGAAAATTTTCCACGAACAGCCGTTTGAGTGCGTATAAGGCAACAAGAAGAGACAGCTTTTCTCTGAAAACTCGAAATTTCTGAATAATTTTCCAACAAATTTACGTTAGAAAAGTAAAAGGAACCTAAATTACAGACATAATAGACAGAGCAGTCCGGAATCAAAAATCGTTACAAGCAAAAACAATTAAATAGGTACAAATTTACTTTTGTTCAGATCGATCACGAAAGGCTAAAGGTAAGTAATATAATAAATTATGATCGTCATACCTGAACTTCTTCTGAAAGCTTTTTAAGAATGGATTTTAAGTTACGTCGTTCTAAAGTCTCGTTAGACTCGTTGGTGGAGTGAATTGAACTAGATGATGTTAAAGGCGCTACTAGCAAATCGTTTTCATTTTGTTTTACATCTTGATGCATTTTACTACCTTCAGATTGCGATCTCGTTAAGGTATCGTCCTTTTGTTGAGTATCCGGAATATCTAAACTAAAACTACGTTTTTTAATTTCCGATTCTAATTCGGCTAATTTTTGACGTTCGTTTAAAATTTTTAATTTTTTAACAAACGGCAAGCCACCGTATTCGGGCGAGAGATCGTCTATCGAACAATAATTTTTAGTTTCGCGATGCAGGGTAACTAAATTTAGTTTAACTTTACTTATTGTGTCTTGATGATCGCACTTAACGCGAGACTTTGTACTAGAACTACAGGAGGGAATACTAGATGACGATTCGCAGGTATCACGTACAATTGCAGCTTTTTTTAATTTACTCCACGGAGCTTCGCATTTTTCACTGTCACTAACACTATCACTAAATTGACTGGACGGCTCTTTTATTTCACTAGCATCTTTTATGTCTTTGCTTTCTCTCGATTCGCGTATCGTAAGATCTCTGTTAACATCCTTATGTAACTTTAATCGATCTCGAAACGAAATTTTATTTGCTATAGAAGATAACCCCAAGGACTTGGAAGATGAACCCGGTAGGGAAATTGAATTTCTGGTGGTGGTTGATGTTGTAGTTATCGTCGTAGGACTGGTAGGCTGACTACTAGAGAGTAACGCATGGTCTTCTTTGTTCTTCAATAGAAGCACTCGTTGAAGCAACGGTAAAGTGGAAGTTGACGATTCTCCCGTGGGAGGAGGACTCTTTATTCCGGGAGAACCGGTAGGAATAATGTGAACCGCCGAAGAATTATTTCTGTCTTCGTGATCTTGCTTTTCTTTCAGTAATCTAAAGGTAACGCGCATTGTTAAATTGTATTACGTAATACGATGTTATCGGAATAGCTCGATTAAAAATTTACCTTAATCTAGAGAGTAACGGTAATCCGGCACCTAATGGAGATATAATCGGTTCGCTAGCTTGGTCGTTGTTCGTCGCATCATCCTGACTAAGATCGTGCGACTTGACTCGTGACATTCTCTTCAGCATGTTCTTATTAACGCCTTCAGTTTTCAGATGAAGAGGCTGCAATTCCATGTATTCATCATCCGACGGTCGATGAGTTCGAGATTTTTTAATGACTTTTCTGAGTCCCTATTACAAACGACGATTAATTTTACTATTAAAAGAAAAATAAGAAATACGTTATAGTACTTTGGCTTCTTGTTTAATTTTTCCAACCAGTCCTTTATCGGCACCCGAGTTACCACTTCGAGAATTTTTACGATGATGACTTTGGCGTGCAGACGCTTTAACTTCCATTAATCGTTTTCTACCTAAACTTTGTAATATTTCTTGAGCTTCGGGATAATCTTTCATCGCCGCTAACACATCTTCCCTTGATAAAGAAAATAATTCCGAATATCCTACAGATCTGACGTCCGCAGTTCGTCTGAAATTTAAATATTTTAAATACGAGCAATATAAATTTATACTAACCGACTTGTTAAGACCGTCTAAATTTAGAATTCCTATTTCACCAAAAAAGTCGCCAGCCTTCATGCTAGTTAATACTTTTCCAGTTTCGCTAAGCACTTCTAAGATTCCGTCTGCAATAATGAACATTTCTCGTGCTACTTCACCTTTTCTACAAATCGAATCTCCAGGAGTAAAAATATAAGCTTTCATTTTCAACACTAAATCGTGTAGAAATTCGGGTTGGCATTCTTGAAAAATTGTTACCTATAAATGGTAATTTATATTGGGTATGCATTATAATTTCTGTCGTGTAAAGTTTATTTTAAAATGATCTAAAAATTACCTTTTTTAAAACACTTAAATTGACATGAAGAGCTAATTCTGTTTTGAGTTTGTCGGGCAATAATCCCAAGGCTGTATTAATATCACCTCCGCCTTGTATTCTACCTCGGGACCACGAATAGTCGTACCACCTTAAAACTCTCCTTTTCATACCACCAGGTACCTTACGTGTAAAACAAAGTAAAATTAATTATTGTCGAGAGATGATTACGTGAAATAAATTATAATTTATACCTTGTGATGCCTCATATACGTTTTTGCTCCATCAAGAAGACGTTCAAATTCCAAACGGTTAGCGTTACGGTTTGTTATCACATTTCCTACTTGGCCTGAAAATGTAATGGAGCATAAAAATTTGGTGGTTTCTAAAATCATTGTTTTATTATCTTACCTACTATAGTAGCAAAGATAAAGACTCCTATTAAATAACTTACAATTGTGAACACATATCTAAAACAGAAATTCATGTCAGTTGCGGCATCTAATAATTGATTATCGTTATTATGTAGTATTTAGAATGACCAAAATATGCCGTAAATACGCTTCACAATTAAAATGTTCAAAATTTTATCTAGTGCATTTTTGGGTGATTTCAAAATATTATCATGATTGCTAACAAGTTTCACTAATTGAACCACGAATCCATTGTTTAATCTAATTTTAGTAGTTTTATTGCAAGATTCCGCTTATTATAAACACGAAGTTTCACGTTAAAAAATGCGCTGTCTAAAAATGTTATTCCATTATTATTTTTTTAATTGACGGCCGATTCTAATAAGTCACTTTCTGTAATGTTTAAAGAATGATTAATTTGATGTTGTTTTAAAAATTAACATCTCCATCGATGTCGTCTGTTTTATTTTGCAGTCAAGGTGATTTCTATCTACATATGTATCTAATGGCTCAAAGTTTTCGAACAGGCATAAATAAGCCCATGCTTATAAAAGAAGTTGCCACGACAGGACTAGGCTGGCTATAGGCTGTTCGATAACTTTGAGAATCGGTGACGTAAAGTCACATAAGCTCTATGCTAACAACTACGATAAGGTAAAACAGCCCTTCAGCCCTGCCGCGGCAATCTTTTAAAATGCAGTACTTCGGTACTGCTTCCAATGACGTACCCTCGATTAGTGCTGAATTGAAGCAGACGGGACTTGATTCCTCGTCGCGGCAGGGATCGAGGGCCATCCACCGAGTTGAGTTTCCTGTTTAGTGTACATATTATTATATCATGATTAATGAACAACATTCATTTTACGAATTAGCAATATTTAAAATTGCCACTACTTCAATTAATTGTAATGAGTACTTTTACTTTCTTTTTTTTTAATTAATTATCCAAAAACAATAACTAATTTAAACAGTTTTAAACTTACTCAGCATTAGTTTCTGGTGTTGGAAGATCTCCAATAGTGGTAAGTGTGAGCGTGGACCAATATAAAGACCCCAGGTACTTGCGAGCTAAGGTAGCATAATCTCCCGGACGGTATGGATACACCCAATCACCCTAAATGTGAAGATTTTTCATTTATTTTCCAAGTCATAACTTTAGCCCCCATTGGGCCCTTTTTTTCAGTCTCGGGTTATCTTTTAACTCTGGTTATTTTCTATAGAAATGATTGTTTCAAGATTTGTATTCATGGAAATTAATCCGGGTTCAAAGATAACCTGATATCAAAAAACTGGGCTTTAGTGTATTGACTTTTTTCTTGTTAATATAAATAAAAGAATTTTTTTCGTGAAAGCTTTAGGTAAGCATAGATAAATCGATAATCTTGATTACAAAACTGTTCAACAGTCTTACACTTTTTATATCTATTGGGAAAGTTGAAAGACAAGGGAGAGAGATAACAAATTATTGTTAACAGTGAACAAAGAAATCACTTTAATTTTTACGAAACATTGCAGTTTAACGAAAGTGAGAAGTTGCGAGTCCCTGCTTACCACGTAACTCTCTTTGCTAAAGCCTTTAAAGCCGGAACATTTTTAAGTAATTACTAAAAAGAACGTTATTTATTTTGAAATTTTTAAGTGTTTCAGAAAAATATCTCTCGTGTTAAAAAATATGCTTGAATGGCTTTTTTTATTTGAATATTTGTTGACTTACTTACGAGTAGGTATTATGTACATACGAGTATATTTGTCGAAATAAGAAAGTAATTACTAACCAAACATCAAGTTTAAGCACACTGCACATTGTGTGCAGATTATACTCTGTTAAACACAGAAACTTAAGTGTCATTCAGATAGGGCATTGCATTTGTATTGCATAAATTATGTTGCAGCGTACGTAAAAGCATTAAATCAGATGGAAGTAGTAATCGCATAAGATTAACTAATGCTTTGCAAGCCGGTATCAGTCGGTGTCCTGCAAAAGTACTACACTAATTTATGCAATAAGTACAAATGCTACGCCGTAGCTGAATGTACTTAATTTTAGCAATTTCGGATCATTTTTAAATTGGAAAATACATCTTTACAGAACTAGACCGGAAAGGTGATACAAGTAACCGATAAAAGCTTTTTTCTATTAGTACTTGACGAAGTCTAACATTTCAATGTCCATTTTAGTTAAGTAAAGTACGTTTCTGCCGCACAAGAGCTGTCAATTTGACAATTTACACAATCAAGTTGCGCCGACAACTCCCAAATTTCTTTATACTAATTGCAAGTGCAGAAAATCAAATGAAAATCATTTTTGGGTGGACTACTATGTTTTATATCACATATGATATTACATCCGTGATTTTTCCCTGATGCAGGCGTGATATAGGTCAGGGGTGGGCAACCTTTTGTATAAAAAGGGCCAGAATAATATTTACGTTTCGTCCGCGGGCCTTAGTATAGGTAATGGACACATTTTTGTTACTTGTATTTTTTTCTGAAAATATGTTCCCTATAGACTCCTAAACCGTTTGACTGATCGGAACCAAATTTGGCACAGTTATTATGTAGGTCCCTGCGCATGTTTTTCTATTGAAATAGTGCAAAAATTCGCAAAGGAAAGGAAAGTTGATTTTGAGTAGCCTGCCTTCCTTAAAGGAAGGCAGGCTACTCAAAATCAACTTAAAAAACAATAATGAATGCTGTCAAGCTGTCAACCGATCGACAATGCAAATACGCGTGCACTTTTTACGTTTTTATTTGACCAATCTTAACCAAATTTGGTGTAGAAGTTACGATATTTACAACGCTACTAAAAACATAGGCTACTTTAGAATCTTGTAGTGAGGCCGAAGGCCGAACAACCACATTCGACACGGTCTAGATGGCTAAAGGCGGCCGGTAGGCCGACTGTGCCACCTAGTGATTTTAATAATACGCGAAAACTTAATTCGCGTTAAAGGGAATTTTGCTTCGCGTACAAAAAATTCAGGTATCAAAATCTAATTCGCGTTATTCTAAATTCGCGTACATCGAACTCGCGTATATGGAGGGTCTAGTGTACTTTTCAATTTACTTTTTACAATACTTTTTAATTTAATTTAAATAAGACGAATTATATCGAAAATTAAACTGTAGATCTCTCCTTTTTCCTTATGTTAGGTACTAACCTAATCCTTTTCTTTAAAATTTTTGTATTTGAAAATATTTATTTATTATTTCTTCTAAAGATCTCGCGGGCCGGATTAGAACTTTACGCGGACCGGAGTTGGCCCGCGGGCCGGAGGTTGCCCACCGTTGATATAGGTAATAAGTGATATCCTTGCGATGGGGTCTGTAACTTGCTTGTGATTAATCACCATGTGATATTTCGGCGATATCAAAATGACTTTTTATTGTTATATGACTGCAATATCATTATGTGATCATAATGTCAAACCGCATTCATGGTTATTTGTGACACAGGTGTGATATCGCACAAGTAATATCGCTGTGTTGGGGTTTGTGACTTGCTTGTGATTTATCACCAAGTGATCGACTTCTCTTGTGATATCTTCAGGATATCATTATCGGATGTCGGCACGAGAAGATTATTTTTAACTTGGGAAGTTCACAGTAATGAACACTTTCTCCAAATAATATGAAGGTGACTTTTTTGTGATATTACTGCGATAAAATCTCTACGATTTAATTTTGGAAGTTTCCAATAAAAACCAGTTTCGTGATTTGTTATTTCAATTTTTTTAAGAAACTGACTAATTAAATGTTCAAGAAGTCTTACTAACACCATTGAAAAATTTAAAAATTTCAATTTTCTAATAATTATAAGAAACATTTAAAAAACAACTTCGCCAGAACGAAATTAAATTTATTTCAAATTACGTTAATTTTGGTTGCCCTAACTACTTTATGTAAAATAATCATATTATACATTTTTTTCATATTGAATTTCTTCTTGAAATTAGAGCGGTCGGTCGTGTTTAAAAAAAGTTCTACTCAAAAGCTTAATTAATTACAGTACATACTATACAACACAATCAAGATTTTCGAGTAACCAATTTTCAACAATAATGCCGCCAAAGTTTTAGTGTCAACAATATACAGTATGTAAATATATAGTCTCGCATAAATTTGCATACATTATAAAAAAGCTCTAACATGTATTTTTTTTATTTAAAAAAGACTCGAGTTCAAAAGTTGAAACCAGCGGAATGGCGAAGAGCACGAATATACGGGAGCCTGAAAAGTGGGAAACTAAACTGCATCAGCTGTGATCTAAAGTCCAAAATCGATCTACGAGTTATGGAGGAAGGCAATAGGAAACCACCCTATTATTTAGTTTAACGTTTTCCTGTTCTTCCTAAAGGAAAACCAGATTCACGTTTCCGCGTTAAAGCAAAGGGAATAGATTAGAAAATCCACTAACTTGGTTTAAATTTTAACACTGTTAAAACGCGGAGGCAAGATCTTATAGCTTGATGCTAAAATTTAAATCGTACAAAATGAACGACAATAAATTAATTTGCAAAAATCGTTGCTTTATGTCTAATAGTGATGCTGGAATAATTCCAGTACAGTGATTCTGGAGTACAGTTTTCAAAGAGCTTCCTTATATAAAAACTTGTCAAAGAGAAAATAATCAGTACGACTTCGTCTACAAGTGACAATGCATAAAAATAAAAGATTTTTGTCACTGGCTGAAAACATGTTTATATAAAAAGAACCGAAAAAAACTTGGCGAAATGGCCGAAAGCTTCTTTGAAGTATTACAAAAGGCGTTCAAAAATATTAGTGAATTTGTCTTTTTTAACAAATAAATTCATCTTGGCTTAGGCCAAGTTTGGACGAGTATCTGGCACTCGAAGAAAGTTCCATTTGTAGTATTCAAGAGAAGAACATCGTCAAAATTCTTTTAAAGGGAAATATAAGTCATGTTTAGTATCAATGAAAAGCTAACTTTTTCTCGTTTCGGCTTTTTCCTATGAGAATAAATGGTCTCATAAAATTTTTCGACAAATAGCTAGATTTAAATTCTCCAAACTGCATCTTTAGTATTAGGATACCGACACAGCTAAATTTGAATGAAAATAATGTAACAAATTACAATGTTGCTGATAAAAACTTGCCTACTAATTTTTTTATTTCAAATTTTGAACAACACTAATTTCTAAAAGAAAATTTACAATTATTATATTATGCTAACCTGATGGGCCGTACGATGCGAAGTGGCGTAGATTGTATTTACCTTCATAAAATTTAATTATTGTATTCGCTTTATATTTATAAGAGATAAAATAGGAAAACAGAAGGTTTTCAGTCATACCAAAACAACCTATGTTTTAGTTAAAAAAATAACATTTGCCATGTCCTTCCCTCGAATATCCGAAGTGTAAAAAATTTATTGCACTCAAACAGTGTCATTTTTTTAATTTAAAATTCGATGTCCCCGAAGTTCTTTCTCAAATGCACACAATAAAAAAAAACGAATTTATGAGAGACTTTATTTACATACCGTGTGTACGAGTATGTGTGTGTAAATAATAAAATTCTGTTTTATTAAAGAAAGGAATAAAAATATTATAGATACTTATTCGTACTTAAATATTTAAATATTTCAAAATTTATACAATCGTATTTTCTTAATTTGCAAAGTATCTAACAAATTGTGCACTTACCTGAAATCCTTCTGCTTCAGACAATAAGTAGTAAAAACAACCGAACCAGTGAGCAAGGATAAGAAGAATATGAATCAAGTTGACGACTCTCCATAAATTAGGCCAAACCGTACGTGACTCTACAATATAGTAAAATTTCACCGAACGATAAACCTAGAAATACAAAAAAATTCATTAATAAATTTTAAATTTATTAAACGTAGCAAAGTATAAGCCGACATTGTGCGGTTTTGCGCAAATTGTGAAAATGCGAATGATCTATTAAGACCAAAACTTTGATAAAAAATATTACATTTTCTTAATGGGTAATAAATTAATATGAATAATACAATAAATTAAAATTTAAAAATTAACAAGCATATAAATAACATATGCTCACAAAAGCTCCCTCCATCGGCAGCCCATTTAAAAGTAAATAAGTGGATGTCAAAAGTAAAGTTGAAATTCATTCATGAATATAACATTACGTGGTTGTAGTAAATTGAGTTTAAAATCTAAGCACATAGGAAAATACCTACAGTATACCTACAGTAGCGTTCATAATATATTGGCAAAATAGTTTTTTTACAATAACTTTTTCAAATTCCAACTTTTGTCTTTGATATTTTCAAAATTTATTGTTTATGTAGTTGTGAATTAAAAAGTATTTGAATAACCACATACGTCTTTAAAAATTTTATTTAAAAAAAAGTCTAAATATTTCCTTAAAACATGTACATTTAAAAATCGCGTAAAACAAAAAATGCGGTAGTGTAATTGAATAATCAAGTTCAGAAGTATTTAGTACTTTGTTGCGAATCCTTTTGCAGCTATAACGGCCCTGCACCGTGATTGCATAGAGTCAACCAGCTTCACTAAACGCTCTAATGGAATTTTTGCCCATTCCGTCTGTAAAGCTTTCCATAACTGATTTGTATTGCGGTATGTTGCACTTCTAATGCGTCGTTCGAGCTCTTCCCACAAATGTTCTATCGGATTTAGATCTGGAGACTGACTAGGCCACTCAAACAGGCGAATTTTGGCCTTATTCATGTATTCCTTTACATGTTTAGATGTGTGCTTTGGATCATTATCTTGCTGAAATGTCCATCCGCGTGGCATTTTACTCTTAGCATGTGGTAGCATATTATTCTTCAATATGTCGGCATGCACGAATCGGTCCATGATGCCATCAATTTTGTGTAACGGTCAACACCATCACGGGAAAAACAGCCCCACACCATAACATTTCCACCACCGTGCTTTATAGTAGGAACTTGATACTTAATGTCATATTTTTTACCTTTCGGACGTCGAATATACCTTATACCATCCGAGGAAAACAAATTAAATTTACTTTCGTCGCTCCAAAGAATTTTAGACCATTCTTTTATATCCCAGTGTAAATGGTCTTTTGCAAATTTTAATCGGGCCGTCCGATTCTTCTTTGATATTAATGGTTTTTTCGAAGGACGTCTACCAAATAGTCCACCAGTATATAGTCGACGTTTTACCGTCGAAACGCTTATTTTATCTTCGCGGTTTTCGTTAAAATCACGAACGATTTCAACAGCTGTGAGGCGAGGATTTTTGTTTGCTTCACGGACAATCATTTTATTGTCCCTCTTTGTCGTTTTTCTTGGTCGTCCTGTTTTTCGTCGCGAGTCCGCGGTTCCATATTTTGTTCTTTTCTTATCCCAAAAACTTATTGTTTGATGTGGTACCCCAAATTGCCTTTTGGCTGATGTCATTGTGTTTCCATCATCCAACCACTTTAAAACTGATTTTTTTAAATCTTCCGAATAATTTTTTTACTTGACATGATATACTGTATGTCTTTCAAACTATTGTAACAAATTAATTATAAAAAATATCTAAATTATATGACTTTAATTTGCAATTAATTATGTTCGAAAGATTTTGCCAATAAATTTTGAACGATGAGTAAAATTAAATTCTCTTGTATAATATTCGCGTTATTACCAATTTGAAAAATTTTTTCAGATAATCTTTATAAACCTACCTACTTATAGCAAATATAAAATAATTCGCGAAAAAGTTTTTATTTCTATTCATTTTCGGCAGAAAACTGCTTTGCCAATATAATATTATGAACGCTACTGTACCTAGGTAGTTTTTCGGTTAATATAACAACTGTGATAATATGTAATGTGTTTAAGAAAATTTAACTGAAATGAAGAATACAGATTATGCCGAATATTAGAGAATATTAGAGAATATTTATCGCGGTGTCGTGTGTATAAAAATTACATTTAAAAATAATATTTCGACATCATACCTATATCTATTCCATAATAAAATATAATATAAAACAATTCATTACGTAGGTAATTGGACTCACTTTGAAAAATCGAGGAAACCTCAAGATAGGTTGTGCTCCGAGCTTTAATTGCAATATATCTAAAGGAGTTAAAGATGCCAAATCGAAAAGAAAGGCACGTGATTTTAAATAATGACCCGCTAATTTTTTATAATTATACACCATCAAACCTTGTTCTAAATAACCAGTTCGTAACTGTACGCCAATGTCAATAACAAACACAAAATCACTAATCAAATCACAAGATATCCAAAATGTAAATAACATGTCCTGAAAAAAATAAATGTTTTTAGAAAAACGTCGGGTCCGAACTACTACCTGATAACTTACTTGAAATTCGGGAAAACTTTGTCTAACAATTAAAGCCCACATGTTGTACAACAAACAAATAGTGACTACCATTAACCAATAGAAATAAAAATTTTCGTCAGGATTAACAACTGTTAAGGGTTTCTTTTTTATTCTTCGCCTTCTTCTAAGAGCTGTTTTGGAATCATCTGCATTACCACCTTCGCTTCCGGTGTCTTCAACAGTTTCTTGAGTTTCGGGAATTTGGCGTGTCGAAAACCTTTTCAAAAACGAATCTTCTCGCTTCAAAGGGGGCTTCTGCAACGATAAATATTTTATGGTTGTATTCTGTGGATATTTTCCAAACAATAAAAAATTTTACAATTTTGTAAGGTATATACATAATATATAAGTATTATGTGGGTATACAATTTACTTCCATTATCATCGTTTTCATAAAAAAGTGAATAAACGCGAAGAGTCCAATTTATTTGGAATAGCACGAAACGAAAGCCTTTAACACCTGGTGTGAAAGTAAATTGAAATGAAAAGAACTTGATAATGTTAAACTAAAAAGTGAAGCATTTCGGTGAATTTGTAAGTGATACTGTTATCTATCCAAGTGTAAAGTGAAAAAATTTATGTAAGTGGATTATATAATAACTTGAACACGATATTGACTTGTATATCGATTTTATCTTACCGAATTTTCTATTTCTAAAATTCATTTTCGGTTACCTACCTCGTCCTAAATTAAGAAGTTTAATTAAAATACCAAGAGTAAACATTACTTTACATAATATCATAATTATAGTCCCCAGTGTACGTATGTACTATATGTATATGTGCGTATACATATAATTATTATTATGTATACCTACTATTTCACGAATAAAATAAAAGTTTTCATCGTCGAAACATTATTAAGTTTATTTAAAAAATCACTTTATAATTCTTTTTCGAATTTTTCATTACAACCATCAGGTAAGATTAAATTTCAAGTTATAACTTCTTTTGAAGACATGAAAAGTGACAACATAACTGACATGTAAAGGTAGATGCAAAAATGTTCTTTACGAAAAGCGAATATTTTATTATTTTGTAAATATATTAAGCTTTCCGGGTTTCTCATTTTATTTGATTTTAATTAAGGTTTCGGTTGCCAATTATTAGAATCTATTCAACATTATTTTTTATATATTTATTAAGTATACGTTAAGAATAAATAAAAGCACAAAACGAACAATAAAAATTCGGAACCAAAATACACAGCATTTCACATGTAAAATACATAGCAAGTGTATTTGGAAAAGTTATGACATTATCGGGAAACCAATTAGCTAATCACAGTATGTTTATCCGGATAAGAATGCTTGGGATCTCGTAAATAGTATGAGCTAGAGATGCTAAAATGGTAAGAATTGTTCACCATTTGAAACATTAAAATACTTTAAAAACCCTTAACTTTTTCTTCGATGGAAAAACCTGTAATATAGATATTTCGGTTTTCTTTTTTGCGTGTTTATTCGAGAAAAACACTTTTATTATTGATTAAAGTTTATGCCTATTCTTATCCTAGACACACGGTATAATATGCTCGCAATGCTTTTTAATATTTTATCATGTGAAAATGTGGGCATTTAAAGTATATCTTTTGATACGAGAGTATCCTGCCGTTAAGTTTCGCGACATGAACCACTAAACAATCGATTATAACAGGGGTGGGCAACCTTTTGTATAATAGGGGCCAGAATAATATTTACGTTTCGTCCGCGGGCCTTAGTATAGTTCAATGAATATCTTTAGCTTCGACGTAAGATTTATATACACCTACACCTCCAAATTTGTTTATGCTATTTGGATAACACATAATCTATAGGGTCTAGGACTTTTCGGCGCAGCCGGTTCGGCGTAGCCGGTTCGGCGTAGCCCTTTCGGCGTGCACCCGATTCGGCGTAGCCAGTTCGGCGTAATACCGTTTCGGCGCGAAGACGTTTCGGCGTGAGGACGATTCGGCGTGAGGACGGTTCGGCGTGAGGACGATTCGGCGCAAGACCAATTAGACGCAAGGACAATTCGGCGGGAAATGATTTTCCAATTCATTTTAAAATATAATTAAATTCTTGTAATGGAAAATTAATGCATTATTTCGCAGTTTTTAATCACAAATTAAACTTTAGTAATTCACGTTTGTAAAACTACATACGATCATTAACTTGAATATGTAATGTTTTTAATATAAGTACATATTATGTAGTTGATGTATAGCAATTATATTACTAAATTTGATACTATGAAATTTTCTCCTTTGATTATTTATCGTAGAATCATTTCTAGGTGGTAGATTTAAAAAATTCAAATTCTAAATCCAGAGGTGGGCTAATACTTTTCGTATTAAGATGTATTTATAGAACAAAAATGGTTTCATTTGTAAATCATGAGGTTCAATAATTTTTAGAAATATTGTAAAACATTTTTGTTGTATTATACTTTAAGATTTCTTTAAGGTGGCCGAAAAATTCGCTGTTTTTGTTCGGTGCAAATCTTAAAACCGAATAAATTTAATGATATTCTAAAAACACCATCGAAATGGCTTGAAATTACAATGTGGGTGGTTTTCATAAAAAATTTCGGAAAATTTATTTTTCAGTGTCATATTTTTATTTATTTATTACTCATTAGTAGTCATCGGATTTTAGGCACTAAAAAACTACAAAATATGCTCTAAAATTTTGCAAATAAGCTATTCAAATTTACTAGCACAAATTCAATAGTTGATAATGTAAATTTAATCAATTGTTATTGATTATTTTTGTCTTTTAATATTAAAAGACCTATACCGAATTTTAAAAAATATCTTATAAATTAACAAATAAAGGTCAACTATAATACAAAAATTTATTACAAATTTATATTACTCTAATCTTGAGATCCTGAATAACCTTAACAAAATGAAAAATTAGTTTGTTTTTGTTAATTAAATCTTTAATAATTTGAGACGCGTCTAGAGAATTTAAAATATTCTCATCTTTGGTCGAAAAGAGGCTGTAGGATAAAAAACCCGAAAATTAGCAAATGAAAACATTAACACATAACATTATTATACTTACACACAGACAGTGAAACTTACGAATACTACTAACAGAAATTCTAAAAATTACAAAAATATAATTTTTGTAATATTTCTATAGTCTCTCTCGACTGAAAATGAGGATATTTTAAATTCTTGAAAAGCGTCTCGAATTACTAAAAAGGTTAGCGCTGAATCGTCTTAGCGCCGAATCGCTAAATGGGCTACGCCGAATCGTCCTCGCGCCGAATCGTCCTCACGCCGAACCGTCCTCACGCCGAACCGTCCTCACGCCGAATCGTCCTCACGCCGAAACGTCCTCGCGCCGAAACGGTATTACGTCGAACTGGCTACGCCGAACCGGCGGCGCCGAACTAGCTACGCCGAATCGGCGGCGCCGAAAAGTCCCATTCCCTAATCTATATACTATACCGGGTGACCGGCCGAAAACTGAACATAGGGAAATAACATGGGAAATTGATTTTTTCTAAATTCCTGCTTCCCATTATAACTGATATGAATAAAAAAATACCAAATTAAAGAGATTTTTTTTCCGCGCCTAAAGATACCAAACACTTAATATTTTGTTGTTTAATTATTGTTAAAAAGTCGATAGTAAAATTAAGAAATAGCGCTTCTTAAAAAAATATTAGCAGGCTGGGTCTTTGCATTACGTCTAATGTGCCGCATTGCTATTGTATGAAAGCCAAATATTACAAACAAAAGTTACTTTGACAGATTAAAATTAATTTTGTTAACAATGAAGTGGTCTGTTGAAGAAAAAGTTTTCATGGTAAAATATTATTACAGCGGTAATAGTTTACGCCAAATACTTGACTTATTTTCTGTTAAATTTAATAATAGCCAAATTCCATCAATATCGGCCATACAGAATATAATTAAGAAATTTGAAGACACTGGTAATACTTCGACAAATTTAAATAAAGGTATTAACCAAAACTATTAATTGAAGTTGTCTTATCATTATTTTTTAAATAGGATATCAGGGAAACAACCATGAATTGGAAGAAACTATATTAGGTTTAATTTCTGAGAATCCAAATGCAAGCATTAGATCCATTGCAGCTGAGTGTAATGTTGGTAGAGAAAATGTTCGAACAATTTTAGAAAAGCACAAGTACCATCCTTTTAAATATCAATGTCATCAAGAAATATTTTTGTTTGACGAAGAATCCAGGCTTGTATTTTGTGAGAAAATGCAAGAACGTGCTAACAGAAACCGAAACTTTCTGAAACAAATATGTTTTACAGACGAATGTACATTTACATTAAACAATGAGCCAAATGTACAAAACCATCGCTATTGGGCTATGCAAAATCCGAGACTAAATTTAATGACCGGCTCACAATATCCTCAAAAAATTAATATTTGGGCTGGCATTTATACTAACCGTGTTCTTGGTCCATTTGAAATACTTGGAAATTTAAATTCAGATATGTATTTAGATCTTCTTATAAATAATATTGGTCCTGCGTTAGACCAAATAGCTTCTGAACACCATGAGGTCTGGTTTCAGCAAGACGGTTGTCCAGTACATTTTGGGGTAAACGTTAGAGATTATTTAAACCAAGCATATCCAAATCGATGGATTGGTCGTGGTGGTGCTATAAACTGGCCAGCCCGATCTCCTGATCTGGCACCGTGTGACTTCTTTTTGTGGGGTCATATTAAAAGCAAAATTTATAAAACTCGTCACCCAAATATTGATTCTTTGAGGAACGCGATCTTTGCAGAATGCAATCAAATTACTGCTAGACAGCTAGCAAATGTAAGAGAATCATTTTATAATAGATTGGGTTACTGTTTAGTGCAGAATGGAGGGTTATTCAAATACTTGTTATAATATTATTATTATTATTTGGTTACTTTCGTTCAGTATTTAATAATCCAATTGATATTTTTCTTATTCTTGGGTTTTGTTGACTAAATAAAACTACTTTTAACTTTTAATATTGGTCAACTTGTTATAATAAAATAATATTCAAATTGCGTTCTTATTATTTTTAAAATAAAAACAAATTTAAAAAGTTTAAAAACAATAGCAATGCGGCACATTAGACGTAATGCAACGACCCAGCCCGCTAATATTTTTTTAAGAAGCGCTATTTCTTAATTTTACTATCGACTTTTTAACAATAATTAAAAAACAAAATATTAAGTGTTTGGTATCTTTAGGCGCGGAAAAAAAATCTCTTTAATTTGGTATTTTTTTTATTCATATCAGTTATAATGGGAAGCAGGAATTTAGAAAAAATCAATTTCCTATGTTATTTCCCTATGTTCAGTTTTCGGCCGGTCACCCAGTATAAAAATGGATGTATGTATGTTCCCTATAGACCCCTAAACCGTTTGACCGATCGGAACCAAATTTGGCACAGTTGTTGTATTGTATTGAAATAGTGCAAAAATTCGCAAAGGAAAGGAAAGTTGATTTTGACTGATTAAAAAACAATAATGAATGCTGTCAAGCTGTCAACCGATCGACAATGCAAATACGCGTGCACGTGCTTTATTTCTATTTGACCAATCTTAACCAAATTTGGTGTAGAAGTTACGATATTTACAACGCTACGAAAAACATAGGCTACTTTAGAACCTTGTAATGAGGCCGAAGCCGAACAACCACATCCGACACGGTCTAGATGGCTAAAGGCGGCCGGTAGGCCGACTGTGCCACATAGTTATTTTAATAATACGCGAAAACTTAATTCGCGTTAAAGGGAATTTAGCTTCGCGTATAAAAAATTCAGGTATCAAAATCTAATTCGCGTTATTCTGAATTCGCGTACATCGAACTCGCGTACATGGAGGGTCTAGTGTACTTTTCAATTTACTTTTTACAATACTTTTTAATTTAATTTAAATAAGACGAATTATATCGAAAATTAAACTGTAGATCTCTCCTTTTTCCTTATGTTAGGTAGGTACTAACCTAATCCTTTTCTTTAAAATTTTTGTTTTTGAAAATATTTATTTATTATTTCTTCTAAAGATCTCACGGGCCGGATTAGAACTTTACGCGGACCGGAGTTGGCCCGCGGGCCGGAGGTTGCCCACCGTTGGATTATAAGAATAAAAACATTTTTACCTTTTGCATTGCAGATGATATTTGTACCGTTGTTCTTAATTTCATCCATCGTTGATTTGATTTAGTTCTGTAATGAGAAAATATTAATAACATTTAATAATAAAAAAGAAAATGAAACACCGATGCAATTAATTTCTATAAAGTAATAAATTATGTATAATAGAAATTTAGTATTAATACAATTAATTGACAAGAAATAGTATAGACGAAGCTGCAAAGTTATACATCAATCCCTAAGCAGCGCAATATTATTTTAAAAATCAAAGTTAATTTCTCAAAAGTATAACAAGATTATTCTTGCATTTAAAATTGCACTCCATTGTTTAAATAATTTCGAAATAAGTATCTCGGTGGGCATAATAACCACATTTACAAGAGCACTCATTAATTTTTTTTCTATTCAGTGGCCTATGTGTTTCTCAAGAGGCATCTACTTGACATTTATTTTTAGTACCAAAAGCTAACTAAATCAACACACAACATGCAAATAAGAAAACACCCATCTTCGATCTAACTTTGATTTTAAAAATTAACAACAAATAGATATAGTAGTAGGTACTAGTTTACAATTAGTAGTATTGGTAGAAAACTGTAGAAAACCACCAAACATAGAACTTGAAACTGTAAGAAAGTAAAAGAACAATTTTTAAAAGGGTCACACCACCTCTTGATTTTACGAAGCGTGTGGTAGTATGCCATGACGGCTCGAATATTCTTCCAGCTTTGAGTCGCCGCTTTCGTTGGCTCTTCCACAAATCCTTCCGTTTCTTCTTTCGAGCTTCTGTAAATATATTTTTCAAGACGATTCCATCATAGCATTATTATGTTACATTTTTTTATAAGACTAACAAATTATTCAAATTAATTAAAAGTCCAAGTTTCGTTTCATCAAATTTTATAATTATTATTGAACAAATATGGATAAGTACTAGTACGTAAATGAAAACAAATTTTTTAAAACTTTTAAAAAGATAAAGAAATAAATTCGTTTACTTATAATTTTCTCACTTAGTAAATACAAAAAAGCTTAAATTTTAATTAAAATTCTGTATTATACTGTACTAGCAAAATAAATTTATGATCGGATTTTTGATCACTGCTAATGTAAAAAAAATATTTAAACAAATTAAGCAAACTGAATTGTTTTATAAAGATTAAAGTTATTTTATGTTTTAAAAAAGTGTATAATTAATATTCATCATTTATTTGACTAGTGCGGCGCGGGCGGATTGGGTTAAACTGGAAAACTTTTACTGTCGTTGTAATTTACCAAAATGTTGAATATGAAATTATAAATTACAAATCAAATTTAGGTACTTCAAACTTTAACTTTGTTTGTCATGCACGTTCCAAGTTTTAGTTTATGATAAATTTTTTAGTCACACTAATCCAAGATTCAACTTCTTAGTGTTTCGGTTAGAAATATTGATCTTCCACATCGGCAATCGATTAATAAATTTATTTACCTAATTATAAATTTAACCAACAATACGCCAAAAGTATTTTTTCAATTGGATTGGTATAAATTTTTTATAAAATTGTATTAACGTTATGTCTTATACAAATGAACAAGTAGATAATAAAATAAAGGAAATAAATCAAAAATCCGTTCAAGATTAATTAAAATAATTCAAAAATTACTGGATAAAGAGGGATATTGGAATAAAAATAATTCTTCTGGTAGGATGCTGTTTACTGAGCCATACTAATATAAATATAATCACTATTTCAGTCAGGGAGCTACCGGTATATTTGTTGGTGATTATATTATTTGTTTATACAACAAAATTTACAACACTTTGTCTATCAACCACATTATCTCAAATCGATAAAATTATGTTCAATTCAGAATCATAAAGGAACATATTTGAAAGAGATACCAACATTCTGTGTGTGCTAAGATATTCGAGTTTATCCTGACCGATGCTCTTTCTCTGCATGACAAAAATGCGATAGTCGATAATCAGCACGGTTTTTTCCTGGACGTTCAACCTGCTGGTTTTTATCCAATTTTGTACAAGATCACCCTGTGGTATTCAGTACAAAATGTTTTTCTAATAATCATATATGGATTAGGAATTTAAAAAAATTCTTAAACCTTAAAAGGCAAAATCGGACACCTTAAAATATTCTTCCATTGCTTTTGTATTGAAGATGCTATATAAAACGCCTCGAACGTTTTTGAATAATAATTACGTTTGTGCATAAAAACCAACAACAAAATTTTAGTGTAAAATATATATGCGAATACATTTGAATTTAAAACGATGTAACTACTTAATTTATGCATTTAGTTTGCATGTTATCAGATTTATCTTGCATCTGGTGATGTTGGTTAGCTGATGACTATCGTATTGATTCAAAATTATTAAATTTAAGATGTTAAAATTTTGTTATTAATATGTTCAATAGACATGTACTAGGTAGTATGTTGTGCTATGTTGTCCTTTGAAAGGATATCTCGCATTGTAAAAAATTATTGAGTTTTAGATTAGTATTATGTTGAGTTCGATGGTTAAAAATATAGTTATTAGTTAAATAGATTGCGTCTATTAAATTTTCTTGATGTAGATGATGGATTGCGAGGATAACGATCTACTAAAAATGATAACATTTTAAGTTGATTAGACAAAGCATCAGTAATATTGAAATGGGACGAAAAATAAATTTTACCTATTGTTAGGACTTTTATCAGATTCGTTGGCATTAGAAGAATCTTCTTCTTCGCGGCTGGTGTTCTGTGATCTGGGAGACTGAAGCGGGGTATGAGCATCGTCAGAACTCCCGTCGTCGCCCCTTGCCATTGTTTTACCAACACCCACATTCTCGTTTGCACTCAGGGCTTCTAGCTAAAACAAAATATTTGGTTACAATGTGTATAATGATATTACAACTTGATAATACATTTGCACGTCTAAAGAAGAAGTTAGGACAAATAGTTGATAGCAAAACCGCAGAAAGTGAAAATTCAGAGGAAATGCATTAACAGTCGATGGCGTAATTATTTTAAGTACGCCATGTTAAAATGGGCATATTCGTGCAGTTATTTTAAAAATAAATGCTTCCAGTTAAATTGTTCTTCCACATATTTTTATCTAACGTTCACTAAATTTACTCGTACATGCACGTATTTGTTTAAAACGATTTCGACCTTATTTAACATTCCCTTTTATATCGAGCCCTAGAGTAAAGAATGAATGTTCAAGCTCGATGTAAGGATTATATTCATTTAAATCAGTTTAAATATACAGAATTCAAAGTAGCTACTTTAAAAAGTAAGATTGAAAATATGGCAAATACGAGTACCTAATAGTTAGTTTATTGTAAGAGTACCTACTCAAAAGCGTAAGTAATATATTGTTTGATCTAATAACTAATAACGAAAGGAATGGAAAATCCCAACAACGTTATACAATTTTCAATTATCAAAAGTACGCGTAGATGTTTTAATTTCGCTTCCGAACGTTGATATTAATTTTTGAGTAGGTTGTCAATTTTTTGTAAAAACTCATCTCAATAAATTGAACTTTTCCGTAGTATTTCGGTAAGATTAAGACTGATGGATGTTTTTACAGCGTTTCTTAACTTTTTCATGAAAAAATATCGAGCTCGTTTAGTTCTATGCTTGAAATATATAACTTCTGTTTGGAACTTACACTATTGTGATAGTTTCTAAAACATTTTCAAAAGTTGCATTTATATTATTTTTACAAATACCGTTTTACAAAAAAACTTTTGAAAAATATAAACAACTTTGTGATTTAAAGAGGCAAGTGGACGAATAAAAAATGAAAACAAATCTAAATTTTGATTATTAATATTATTCGATACCCATCTGCTAATGTAGATATTACTATGATAAATTATTATCTACATTTATCGTAAAAAATACATCTTCCCATATAACAGTTAAACTGCAATCTGCATTTTGTTTTTCTATAGAGGGAAGTTTAGTTTAATCCTCTTAATTAAGCTTCACGAGTAAATTAATGGGCAAGTGTTGTACCGATCTTTCAGGTACATTCCCTTATAATAACATACCCCTTCAAATGTTTGATAAATGTAGGTACTACGTATTGGAAAGATTTCGAAATGTAATCTACAACTTGTTAAAAACATTTACAATTTGTTTTAAATATAGAAATATAACAACTAAAGAGTATTTGTTCAAGTTAAGAAAATACAGACACGCGGGGTTGATATCTTTATTTCTTTTAAAGAAAGCTTAGTTCAGTGCGAAATTTGATATAAATCCGATAAAATTACTTAAAGCACTCTATAGTTTGTGCACGTTTCTAATGCTGTGTAGAAATACACAAACTAAGTTTTTATGAAAACTAAATATTTTTATAGACATCAAAAAAATTAGGGATGTACAATATAAAAACATTTTTATTCCAAAATAATAATGTAGAATTTTAAAACTCGGTGAACTGAAAATGAAAAACAGTAATATTCTACAACTTTCTAATTAATTTATTGTTCTCCAAAAGAAAAAATGCGTAACTGAAATAAATTGATACTGCCATTTCAGAATTTCGTTGTGTTAAATTTTCTAATTAAGAAAACATAATAAAATGCCATTTTGCTTGCAAAGGCATGTTCATTTTGCAGGTCAACATGAACATCTATAAATTACTCTAAGAGATAAGAATATTAGAGAGTAGTATTTCACACAAAACGCTGAATAAATTTCAGTATACGTACATACTATAAGGTGAGATGGGGCAAGTGCTACCCAAAAAATGAAGAGTTGGTTTTAGAACCGCTTAAGATACTTATTAAGTTTACCTAAAAAAGGTTTCTCTTGGCAGTCTAGTAGCTTAGAGTATAATCTACATGATACAATATATTTGGATTGATAAGATGTTAATAGGTTTCTAAATTTTTTTTTTAATTTATAACTACTCAGGGCGCACTTGCCCCACCAATACGGGGCAAGAGCGGATAAGGCATTTTTATGTTGATACAATACTCCTATTAAGAGACCGAGTGAGAGCAATACAACTTAAAGTATATTCTTTATAGTTCACTAAAAAAAATATTACTTAAATCAAAGTTTGCAAGAAAAAGGTTATTTTATAGGGGAAATGCAAAGAAAATTATAACTTAATAATAATTTTATTTCGTCAAAACTAAGTATAAAAGTAAAAAAGTGTCAAGTAAGTAACTACATAGATTAATTCTAAAGTATCGCTCTACGTTTACAATAATTCAGATACATGTACAGCACTAGAAAATACATATGTTTGGTAATTGTCATGCGGTATCAGTTTAGGTTCCTGCAGTTTTTGAATGATATCTGACAGCAAAATAGTGCATTTGTCGTTCTCATCTAGCCTATACTCGGAGTTGTTTCGCAATTTACGTAAACATGATTGTCACTGCAACCTCATCGTCAAAAACTTCTGTTACGAGACATACATATTTGTAAGTCTTCTTTTTTACAAAAAAATTCGCCAAAATGAAGTTACCGGGTTGAATGTTTAATATTATATTTTCTTCACTAGCTACCATTTCTTCATTTCCTCTGTTATGCAAATTGTAGTCTTGATAATTCGTTTCTTCATCAAATTCAGGCTCTGATACCTCATCGAACTATGGTCTGCACTTGCCCCATAGAAATAAGCTGCACTAGTCCCAGTAGACAAAATTGAAGGGGCAAGTGCAGCCCATCAACAAAAATATAGTTGAAAATAAATATGAACAAAAATAACGTTATTAAGATGATTATATCGTAAAAACATTTATACTTACCAAATATCGCAACGAAAACTCAAAAAATAGCTGAGATATACACAGATAACTAAACACGCATCACCTCGTTACTTAACCACAAATACGACTAACGATTTAATATGCTTAATTTTCAAACCTAACGGTCCCATGCTATCTTCAGTGGGTTAGTTAGGGAATATATGTTAATTATATGTAACATTCACAGCTGGCAGATCAATTTATTCAACTATGTGAAAATTATTAGCAAATACTGCACTTGCCCCGTAAATGCTCTTGCCCCATCTAACCTTACATACTTACTTTTGCTTTAAATTTGTAAAAGAAAGACAACTTTTTAAGTTCATTGTTTTTAAGAAAACTCTTTCTTACTACATTTTAGTAATATACTAAAGCAATTTGAAACAGGACTGTAAAAAAAAACTGGAGAAGAAACTTTACGAGAATGTTGAAATATAATTTAAATAAGTGGAAAATGTATAAGAATGCTGAAATTTTACTGAAAAATATTTCTTTATAAAATTCTAATATGGTTATGTAATATTTCACCTTACGGAATAATCATTTTTATTTAAACATTTTTTCTTCAAGAAAAAATAGAAATCATTTAACTTTTCAGAATTGATGAAATACACAAAATTTCATATAAATCTTAGGGGCCGTCCATTAATTACGTAAGGATGATTTTTGTAATTTTGGACCCCCCCCCCGCCACGTAAGGGCACGTAAGATTGTGGCAACCCCCCCCCCCCCACATCTTACGTAAGGATTATTTAAAAGAAAATTAATTTTGACCCCCCTCTCCACCCCTTATATTTATAAAAGATGAATAATAATATATTATACTGTCACAAATAGATATTTAAATTATATTAAAATGGCCAGTATATAAATATCACCCTGTAGAGTAAATTTTATAATTATGAGTTGCTAAATAAAGAGGTATTGCAAATACACACACGAGCATTGTGAAGTCGCTAAAGTCAGCATTAAAGAGGACTTAGGAAAGATACCAACAAAAAGTAGTACAACCAAGAGTTGTTAAATATCCGAAAAGGGATATAGAGGAGTTAGTTGACATTTGGACTAATAAGTGAATCGGTTGAAAGTGACGGGTGTTGGTGCATCCTAATATTAACGAACAATAATAGAAGATGTCGGTTGTACGAGTCATCCAATCTACATGGGTCCTATGGATTATTATAATTGTAGAGTAAGATTAATTTAGATAATTATATATGTAATATTTTCCCCCTGATTATATTATTTAAATAGATTAGTTAATTGTTGAATGACTATTATTTAAAAGTTACACCCCAATATAAGATCCCAAATTTAGGCAGAAGGGCCTAAATACAACAATACTAGCTGGCACAGTCGGCCTACCGGCCGCCTTTTGCCATCTAGACCGTGTCGGATGTGGTTGTTCGGCCTTCGGCCTCGCTCCAAGGTACTAAAGTAGCCTATGTTTTTCGTAGCATTGTAAATAACTTCTACACCAAATTTGGTTAAGATTGTTCAAATAGAAACGTAAAGCACGTGCACGCGTATTTGCATTGTCGATCGGTTGACAGTTTGACAGCATTCATTATTGTTTTTTAAGTTGATTTTGAGTAGCCTGCCTTCCTTTAAGGAATCTCGATAATCCATTCATGCGCGTCCCATAGGGACGCGCATGAATGGATTATCGAGATTCCTTAAAGGAAGGCAGGCTACTCAAAATCAACTTTCCTTTCCTTTGCGAATTTTTGCACTATTTCAATACAAAAACATGGGCAGGGACCTACATAATAACTCTTCCATATTTGGTTCCGATCGGTCAAACGGTTTAGGAGTTTATAGGGAACATACATACATCCATTTTTATATACAAATAGATAGATAATAATAAATACAAAAATTTAAATTAAATTTTTATTTACATAAATGAAAAACCGTTCGTAAAGATCGCCAAAGTTTGATGCCATTTTCTATAATTCACACTATTATGCCACTATGTTTAATGATTTTTAAGTACTATATATTTCAATATATGGTATTTCCATTATACCTGGATATAATTACCAACATAAAAAGAAAAAATTATATTTGATTTTGAAAATTTAATTTAAAAAATATTTTAAGAAACTTACGTAAGGAATACGTCGGACCGTATTCCGACGTATATCCGTAAGATATCCAATACCCCCTCCCCCCCAAAAAACCCTTACGTAATTAATGGATGACCCCTTAGTGCTTGTTCACAATGAACATAAGACGTAAAATTTGCATTAAGCATAATTTTAATGCATAAAGTTGAAACCATTTGAACTTACGCACGACCATATTCTGAACATAATTACATTAAATTGGAATGGTTTTAATTTTATGTATTAAAATTAGGCTTTATGTAAATTTTACGTCTTACGTATTTTTTACGTTTTTGTCATATAATAACATCGACAAGTTATACAATTTAGTCAAAAATGCGTATTAGAAGATTCGCTTAAAATAATATTTGTTAAATTCAAATCATTAATCAAGTGATTAGCAATTATTGTCAGGTAAAGCAAAGCTATAATTGGCGGTGCTGAAAAATTATGATATCAGACAGTCTCCCTCTTAAATCCTGAGACATTCGAATATCTTTCCTATATTGTCCTGTTCCTTATTATAATTATAATGATGACATTATAAGCACGCCTAAATCTAATTTTGAGATTTAATAAGATTTTATCAATATAATTTATAAAACAAGTTGACTTTTAAATTAATTAAATGCAAATTTTAATAAGGCGAATCGATCTTAATATTTAAATCAAGCATTTTGTATAAATCCGTAATGGTTTTAAAATTCCAATTATTAACGGTTCAAAATATTGAAATTGATATACAAAAATTCAAGTAAATAATTGCACATTACAATAATTAATATACTTATCTGCTTAGGTATACACTATAACTTATTGCTAAACTAATTAAATTATTTATTCTTGGAATAAAAGTTCCAATCCAAGTCAAGTTGAAAGTTGTGTAAAATATTCATATAAAATTTAGTTGTTGATAAAGTAGGACAAAATTAAATTGAAATAGCTTGCGATTGACTTGAAATAATAAAAATTACTATTTTTAAATTTTACCCTTTTACATTTCTCTGGCAACAATAAAATCGATGAAAATATAAGTAGGTAATTTAAAATAACAAAAATTAAAAGTTCATCGTCAGGTACTTTCGTGTGGAAATAGCTTGGAAATACATTTTTTTTACTTAGACTCTTTAGTTTGACATCGGAAAAGAACTGCTAAATTTTAGACATCAAGTTCGAACCGGAATGGGTACAAATTTGTAGAAAGAGGTCCTAAAATTCATTAATTTTATTGGTCGCTTCATGTTCAAAATAAGTATAAGCACAATTAAACTAAATAAAATTGTGACAAAAAGTTAAAAAATATTCTTATCGTCACTATAATTTCCGAGATTATAAATCTTGCAAATAACTACGTTTTTTATCGATTTTTGCTCAAAATATCGTAGTTTTAAGATTTTGATGTAGGATTTTTCCTTAATCATCCCGTTCCTCAGATAAGTAAAATTGGTCTCAACTATCTGTAAATTTCCGTTTAAACAACCTTATAGTGCTTATAGCAGGCTTCATAGGTATGGAACGCCGTTTTACTATTTATTCGCATACATATCAATGTAACATAGAAACGAAACAATATTTTAATATAAGCCTATTTTTAGGAAACTTAATTCTTTTCTTTCCCATTTAAATTATATTTTCATATTTGTGTAACATTTTATGTTTATCGAAATATTTTGTAGTAAATGATATTATGATTGTTAAATAAAATTGTTAGTTGAATAAAAAAGGTTTCCGTATTAAAATTGTAGTTAGAAACAGTTTCTATCATGGTTATAATTTTTTCAAGTAACATTAAAATGAAATGAATTTAGATGTTAGTTGAGATTTAGGGTCGAATTTGAATGATTTTAGAATTTTTTTGGTTATCGAATTTCTTTGGTTATTGAATTTTTTTGGTTATGCCATTTTTATGGTTTTGCAATTTATTTGGTTTTCGAATTTTTTTGGTAAGCAGTAAATTAATATTTTTTTGGAGCTCACGTTTGAATCTTTGATGGTTTCAGTGGTTTGTCACAAATATGAAAGTATAATTTAAATAGGAAAGAAAATAATTCAGTATAATAAAAATTGTGTGATATTAAAATGTTGTTTCATTTCTATGGTACATTGGTATGTATGCGAATAAATAGTAAAACGGCGTTCCATACACATAGGTCTCTAATTGTGAGGTTTCAAGATTGGTCGTTTTTTTAACCTTTTTCGACCTTTTCCGATTTTTTTTTGATTTTTGCAAATAACTCAATTTAAATTGGACTGAAAGAAAAATTAAGTAATAGAACTTAAAGTATAATGAATAAATCATACTTAAAACAAAAACAATTAGAATGTGAACCCTCTAATAGTTTTGGAGATACGGCTCTCTAAAAAACCTCAATTTCAATAAAATTTTTGCTGAAAATTGTGTTTTTCGTCCGAATCCCATGAATAAAAATGATAAACGAAAGTTATAGAAGACTTAATTCTATGTAGTTCTCCAAAACTACTTAGGCTAGAACAACTTTTGTTTTTACTTTTTTACACAATTATTTAGTTACTTTAATCTTGTCTTAAACTTTTTTGTCATGGGATGCACCAAAAACGAGTAAATGATGAAAAGCTGATAAACTGAAAAGATACTTGAAAATGCGGTAAAAGGTGATTAATTTTGAATGCTCACAGTTAATGTTTTATTGGGGTTAGAAAGGTGTTCTACGTCGAGATTTACAGATGATTTAATCTGCTTTTATCTAAATGTGGGCCTCTTTTGTATCAGATGGACAGGTAAATAAATCTACATCAAAAGTCGAAAAGTAAGATATTTTGAGTAAAAATCGGAAAAAACGATGTACGTTGCAAGTTTGTTGCCCAAACTTTTAACAAGCCGTTACAATTAGCAGACGATTTCTATTGGTTAGTTAAATTTAATGGCTTGTTAAAAGTTTTATGAAATTGGTTATCAATCTCCGAGACTGGGTCTGGAAATTTTTTTATTGTTTAGATTTTGCTCACAATTTTTTTTAGTTTAATTTTGCTTATACATAGGATGGTTATGAATTGGCCAATTCTACGGCAAATTGATCTCTGAAAATCCTATAATATTCCAATGGAAAAAATTTGAAAGCATTTGAACCTGAACTTTTTATCACATTTTTATTAATTTATTGTAAAATAAAGATCACCCTACCTTTACAATAAATTAATAAAATTGCACTCTTCTCGTATTTTTTTAAAATCTTTATTTGTGATGAGTTTCAATTACAAACGATCTTCATCGGATACACGAGATGAATGCGATTTTATTCGTTTATTAATTTAAAATAATGTCGTGAAAAACTACAAAATTTAATTATACAATGAAGTTCGTCCTTTTAAAATAACCAAGTTATGCATGCAAAAATCTAATTGTTTGTATTGAAATTAATATTCAGCTTTGCTTTATTTGATTTGTATTGTTTAATTGCCTAAGGGGACGTCCATTAATTACGTAAGGATGATTTTTGTAATTTTGGACCCCCTCCCCCCGCCACGTAAGGGTACGTAAGATTGTGGCAACCCCCCCCCACATCTTACGTAAGGATTATTTAAAATAAAATTAATTTTGACCCCCCTCTCCACCCCTTATATTTATAAAATATGAATAATAATATATTATACTAGCTGGCACAGTCGGCCTACCAGCCGCCTTTAGCCGTCTAGACCGTGTCGGATCATGATACAATGAACTTTTAAGATATGATAGTAAGGAGTCTCAATTGCGTTCGGTTCTGCGCATGACGTCACGCGGTAAGGAGACGCGACTTATTTAAATACAGGTATGGAAATTATATGGCAAATAAGACCAAATAATGAAAATTAGTGATTATTTTTTACTTTAAATCACAAATATTCTGCGTCATAAGGCAGTAAGTACTTTATTTTCGAAATTAAGTATTTATATTTACAGCTTTTTACGCAGATTTCAAAAATATAAATAACTCAATTTCCAAAAAACAGAACTTACTGCCTTCTTCCTTATGACGGCAGTATTGAAATAAAACACATTTAGTAATAAGATTATAAAATAATATATATTTAATAATATCCTAAAAAAGAAACGGTTTACCACAATAAAACATGTCATAACTTTCAATGAAAAGAAAAAAATCTAAAAGCATACATTTTAAAATTTCAGAAATTAAATGAAGACCTACATTTTATTTTATAACTATTTAATTTTACAAACTAAATTAAGCCCTAAATTTTATTTTATACATTGTCGTGTTTTTATTTATTTTCTTCACTACAAACCAAATAAATTCCCTTACGGTTGATGTTTTGGTCACCAATCAAAAGATAATTTATATGAAATTTTTATAGTTAGCTATAGATCAATTTAATCTACAAACGTCAATGAAATATTTACAAGTAAGCGTTTGAACAAATAATTGTCTCAGACCGTATCCAGAGTTGTTATAAATCGAAAAATAAGCAAATCATCAATGAAGTCGAAGACTTAAATATATTATAGCCGTTTCAACTTTAAACACAATTTTTTTATTTTAATAATCTCGTTTCGCACTCTTTCCAATAGTGCATTTCTGTAGCCAACAATTTTCGTCTATTAACTGCACTAAAATCCCACACTTCTGCGCACTTCCATAATTTTATTTTATAACTTCATAACTTTAGAAATTTTATGAGCAATTGTTAAATCAGATGCGCTAGTAATGTCTAAAAGCTTCTCAATGACATTTTTGTTAATTTCCTTGCCTTCGATTATAAAACCACTATCAACAAAATGATTCCTAATTAATTTAACGAGGTGAGGGACATCGGCAAATACATAAATTCTATGTTCGTTCGCAGGATTTTTAAACCAGGTTTTTTCTGGGGTTATTTCCAATTGATTATGTAATGATCTATTCCCTCCCCAAAGATCACTGACCATACCCACAATTTGGAAACCTATAAAAATACAACGATTAAGAGCAGTTAGGTACATGGTTTGTTAATATTACTCACCTGAATTTTCAACATAATTTATGATTTCAAATAAAAGATCCTTAGTCGTTTTACAATCGAGGTCATAAAATATTGGTTGTTTCCAATTTGAAAATAATCCTCTCAGCATGACAACTTGTGCATAGCTTGATGGCTTTAATGTTTCATCGTTAGCCTTGTCATACAAGTGATTTTGCGAACTTTTATTTCATCGAATGACAATACACATACTTTTTCCATATTGTTCATCTCTTGCAGTTTGATCACATTAAATACTGGTCTTTACGGCTGCAAGCTATTTTCCAAGCCTTACAAAGTCCTGGGTCAGTCGGAAAGCGGAAAAACATCACATCACCTTTTTTATAATTTTTGGCTCCATCATCCATATTACAACCAAATATTGCACACCGCATTATTAATGTAACGTAAATTACTGATTCACCACAAAAAACGAGCAAAAACAATAACACAAAACTGAAAAAATTCAGCAACAACAACTAAAACCGTTATGCGTTCGGAGTTACGTACCACAACAACACTTTCTTACTTACCATGTGACGTGACGTTTTAAACAAGATGGCGCGGGACCTGCGTAATATCATACCTGGTAAATTTATTATATCATGGTGTCGAATGTGGTTGTTCGGCCTTCGGCCTCACTCAAGGGTATCGCAGGCATACGTGTAGACAGACCGTGGTTTTTCGGCCTTCGGCCTCACTCCAAGGTACTAAAGTAGCCTATGTTTTTCGTAGCATTGTAAATAACTTCTACAGCAAATTTGGTTAAGATTGGTCAAATAGAAACGTAAAGCACGTGCACGCGTATTTGCATTGTCGATCGGTTGACAGTTTGACAGCATTCATTATTGTTTTTCAAGTTGATTTTGAGTAGCCTGCCTTCCTTTAAGGAATCTCGATAATCCATTCATGCGCGTCCCATAGGCTACTCAAAATCAACTTTCCTTTCCTTTGCGAATTTTTGCACTATTTCAATACAAAAACATGCGCAGGGACCTCCAGAATAACTGTTCCAAATTTGGTTCCGATCGGTCAAACGGTTTAGGAGTCTATAGGGAACATACATACACACATACATCCATTTTTATATATATCATTAGATAATGATAAATACAAAAATTTAAATTAAATTTTTATTTACATAGATGAAAAAGCGTTCGTAAAGATCGCCAAAGTTTGATGCCATTTTCTATAATTCACACTATTATGCCACTATGTTTAATGATTTTTAAGTACTATAATATATTTCAATATAATATGGTATTTCCATTATACCTGGATATAATTACCAACATAAAAAGAAAAAATTATATTTGATTTTTAAATTTAATTTAAAAAAATATTTTAAGAAACTTACGTAAGGAATACGTCGGACCCCTCCCCCCCTACGCAAGGGTCCGTAAGATATCCAATAACCCCCTCCCCCCCAAAAAACCCTTACGTAATTAATGGATGACCCCTAAGTTAATGTTTAAAATTTATTTTAATATATGCAAATATACAATAGAAACAAAACTAAACAACTTGTACAATATTATTAAATTTTAGTTTTCTCAAAACTTTGAATTTTAAATTATTAAGTATTAGATAGGTATATTTTATTCTTATACGTTATATTCAGTAGGTTATCTACTAAAATATTATGTAGAATACAAAATATGCAGTTGTACAGAAACTGCACTTGAAATTATAGCATGCGAATACACATCAATATTTTCTAAATTTTAAATCAATATCTATTTTAAGATAGCAACTTTATAAAATTTCTATGTTACTAATTGACTTTTGAATTACATTACTGGCAATAAAATTATTTAGAATATTACCGTGTACAGTGACGTAAACGGTAGACTATTTTTAAATCTTTAAATAATTTAGATATGCCATTCGCAATGCATTTCTTCCATATTAAATAATAATAATTAATATTGGCAATTTCAGAGGTAATGTTCGTCACTGCTTTCAATTTTAATTCACTTTTATGCAATTTATTTAGTGGCTTGAGTTGCTTCATAAATCTCGATGTACATTACATACCTAATAGGAAATGCTATACCTACTATACGTAATACTTTTTTTTAATGTAATTTTATCAAGTTAAATAATTACTAATTATTACCAGTCTTGAAACCTTGGTAAATATGACCCATAAACTGAAAATTAGAATTTGGGAATCATTAGAATTTTTTTAATTTTACGCAATATTATAATAATAATTAAACCACATATTTTTTTATGTTTATATATAAGCAGATGATTGGTGGAAAATTGCGCTTTCCATGCTGGATGTAAATAATGTAAAAAACGAATTACTACTCATTGTCGGTATATGTACGTATCAGTGGGCAACGATTTTAATTATTCAAACTGAAATTATAATAATTTCATTAAATAATTAAAAATTAATATTTCAAAATGTATAAATTGAACTCACCTGAAAACTACAACCAAGTATATTCGATATCATGATCGCTTCACATTGACGTGTATTGTAAATAAGTAAACATTTAAAAACATCATAGTCAATAAACAATATTGAGCATACATCGAAACAATGGAATTGTTTCTCGAGTAGTAAAACGTCAAAGGTAACTGAGTTCTGTTCGCTGTCGGTTAGAGAACTGAGTAAGTCAGGTGTAACCCTTAGCTTCTGATGATACAGCATAGATAATGTCTCTCAATCGATTCAATGCTCAATGGCATTTGTACTTCACTTAAGCTTTGCAAAAAATTGTCAATGACAACAATAAATTGAATTGTTTGTGCGCGTTTCACCAACATCGTCGCCGTTACTACTTGATAGTAATGCAATTGAAACAATCGTAGCATTTCGCATGCAGATCGAATGAAGGTGCCTAACTTTTTCAAAATGCAATTTATCACAGTTTACCGAAGTGTAAATCGAGAATATTTAATTTAAAAACAAAAACACAATTTAAGAGATAAAATTTGAAAATGTAACATGCGAATTATGTGCATAAATCCTATTTCTGTGAATTAGTAATGCACTCGTGAAATGAATGGCCTTAGGCTTTTGTTGCAGGGATTTGTGCACCGTGCTTTGTGAGAACGACGACTAGGGATGGAAAAGTGAGAAAATAATCCCTTTTGGACGTGATTTAGTTCGGATCGTATATTTTAACAAGTATCCACATTTTATATAATTTAATAATTTTAGTTACAAAATGTGGAAACGACTTTAATATAAAATATGAATTATATATTATATAATGTGGTTTATAAAGGTCCCATCTTCGAGTAAATTAAATAATTATATTACGAATGAAAGTTCATTGTTTGATTCAGCTATTTATAGCATAAACAATATTATCTAACAATTATTTTTAAATTATTATACATTTATTTATAATACTTTTATATCTATACGTTAAATTAATGCTGAATAAATTCGAAAATCTTCAAGAGAAGTGAAATTAAAAACAAAATAATAATTGAATTAAGTATAACCGGAATACATAATTAAAAAATAAACGAATTATTTAAACTCCAATTTTAAAGATGTGGTGGCACTGAAAAATATCTGATGCCTTCTGCAAAAACTTATCCACCTACTAAAGAAATAGCTGACTTAGCCAGAAGCTCTTGAATTGAAAGATTAATGAGAAAATCTTGATTTTGGCATTTTAAGATAATTAAGAAAGGTAGATAACAAAAATTAATTATTTTCTTAACTCGGAAACTACAACAATTTTCTTTGTTGCATCGCAGTACACATAATCAGGAGAATAAAACTTACTTAATACATATTAGGCATAATACCTACCAGTTTTACTAGAAAAGAACTTGCATTTTGATTTCATCTGCACTTACGCATACCCAATATCGATTTCGCTAAGTTTCCACCTCCCGATATCGTTAAAGATTTATCACTAGATTACGTGATAGACATTTCAACTTATTGCTCAATAATCAAAGATATATATTATGTTTCTTTCTTCACGGTTAAAAAAAATTTACATAGAGGAACTTATCAATTTTGTTTTTAATTTTTTTAACCAAAAACTATTCTTTCGAATCGAATAGGCGAAAAGTCTTTCACGTTGATTGTTTGCTGTACAATTTGATTGTGTTGCTGGTATATTGGCTGATTTATTCAGGCACGAATATGTTTTTATTTATCTTCCGCTGCTTTAACATTTATCAAATTCCCAAGTACGTAAATTTATATTTGAACAAAATAATTTCGCCGTTTGACATTCTAATCCATAATAAAGATAATAATCCACATCGATAAAGTGTAGTAATTTATATCTCCAAAACATCTATTAATTAAAATAACATAAGGGTGGCATGCTTACTTAGTTCAAGCCGAAAATAATAAATTAATTATATCCACGTTTCTGTTTGCAAACCTCAAATTTATATCTCCATGCAGCCTGTCTACAGTAGATTTATAAAAATTATATTGTACAATTTTTAAAACTTTTAATATGGTTTACCACTTATTTTTTCTATACACGCAATTTCTTATAAACAATTTTATGTAGTCGTTTAAAATTATGTTGAAAGCAAGGGATGTGTGAGGGTGCACATATCTAAATATAGCATCTTTCAACTTATTTTATTATCAAATTCTTCAGAGACGTGAATGCATGTTTGCGATAGCGTAAGTAAAAATGCAATTTATTTGTAGTAGTAGTAGCAGTTGATATGATATATTGTTGTACAAGGTGTGCTTACAGATAATAATGCATCAAATAGAAGTTGAATTTCAGTTTTAATAATGAAAATATCTACATCGAATAATAGTCCAGTCATTAGATACTTTTGTGTATGAAATAACTCGGAAATACATTTTTTTTAAATTGAAGTCCTTTAGTTTGGCATGGTGAAAGAGCCCCTCAAATTTTGACATTAGGCTCGGAGCTGAACAGCGGTAAATTTCCCGAAGACAGTCTCTAAAATCACAGTCATTAATTGGCGGTGTCCTATAACAGGGGTGGGCAACCTTTTGTATAACAGGGGCCAGAATAATATTTACGTTTCGTCCGCGGGCCTTAGTATAGTTAATGGACACATTTTTGTTACTTGTATTTTTTTCTGAAAATATGTTCCCTATAGACTCCTAAACCGTTTGACCGATCGGAACCAAATTTGGCACAGTTATTATGTAGGTCCCTGCGCATGTTTTTCTATTGAAATAGTGCAAAAATTCGCAAAGGAAAGGAAAGTTGATTGCAAAATCAACTTAAAAAACAATAATGAATGCTGTCAACCGATCGACAATGCAAATACGCGCGCACGTGCTTTACGTTTCTATTTGACCAATCTTAACCAAATTTGGTGTAGAAGTTACGATATTTACAACGCTACGAAAAACATAGGCTACTTTAGAACCTTGTAGTGAGGCCGAAGGCCGAACAACCACATTCGACACGGTCTAGATGTGGCACCTAGTTATTTTAATAATACGCGAAAACTTAATTTGCGTTAAAGGGAATTTTGCTTCGCGTATAAAAAATTCAGGTATCAAATCTAATTCGCGTTATTCTAAATTCGCGTACATCGAACTCGCGTATATGGAGGGTCTAGTGTACTTTTCAATTTACTTTTTACAATACTTTTTAATTTAATTTAAATAAGACGAATTATATCGAAAATTAAACTGTAGATCTCTCCTTTTTCCTTATGTTAGGTACTAACCTAATCCTTTTCTTTAAAATTTTTGTTTTTGAAAATATTTATTATTTCTTCTAAAGATCTCGCGGGCCGGATTAGAACTTTACGCGGACCGGAGTTGGCCCGCGGGCCGGAGGTTGCCCACCGTTGTCCTATAAGGTACTTACATACATACAATGTTCAAAATAGGTATAAGAAAAATTAAACTAACATAAGTAAAATTGTAAGTAAAAGGGTAAAAGCTAAAAAAAAATTCTTCCAGCCTTGCGAACAGTAACGTTTCTTATCGATTTATGCTCAAAATAACGTAGTTTTCATATTTTGCTTTGTATTAATTTGTCTCAGTAATTATCTGTAAATTCCCGTATAGAACAACATTGTAGGGCTAAATTGATCCCTAGGTGAGAACTTTCCAAGTTAATCGTTTTTAACATTTTCTGCTAGGTACTTTTGAAATTTCTGCAAATAGTTTCAAGTCAGTGCAACCGAAGGACAAATTGGATATAACTTAAAGTATCTATTAGAGTAAAATTCTAACTCTAACTAAAAAAATTAGAAGATTGTATTCTCAATAGTTTTGGAGATATGGCTTTCTAAAAAACCCAAATTTTCATTATATGGAAATAGTTTTTTTTTCTGTAAATCCTATAAATAAAAGTAATGAAATTAATTCTAAGCAATTTACATAATTTTCACCAATAAAATTTTTTGTATTCCTCCGGGTTTTATCTTCAAAAGTATTAAGACTAGAACAATTTGGTTTTACTTTTACGCACATGCTTAGTGACTTTAAATCTTATCTTAAACTTTTTTGTCGAGGGATACACCAAAAGCGAATAAATGGTGAAAAACTGATAACATGAAAAAACCGGTAAAAAGTAATCAACTTTGAAAGCTCACAACTAAGGCTCTATTACGGTTCGAAAGTTTTTCTACGCATAGTTTCACAGATAATTTAATTTTCTTCTATTTATCTAAGGACTTCTCTTATGCCAGATGGACAAGTAAAAAAGTCTACATCAAAATCTGAAAACTTAGTTATTCAGAGCAAAAATTAAAAAAAAACGACGTACTTTGTAAAGCTGTACCTCAGAAACTATTATAGGGATTAGATGAATTTTTTTTTAGATTTTGCTAACAATTTTATTTATTATATTATTATATAGATTTTAATTTAGTTTATAACTATTTTGGACACAGGATGCATGGGAAACGGCTAATTCTTGGCGTGGTGGTTGTTTGGACCTTCTTCGGAAAATTTCCTACTGTTCCAGACCGAGCCTGATGTCGAAAACTCAGAGGTTCTTTTCTGATGCAAAACTAAATTATTATATCCTTACAATAAGGATCCACATAATTTATTCAAATTTTAAATATGTTATAATTATAACACATTAAGCCCTTTATTAGAATTAATTTATTTACAGTAGGTATTAGTGTGTTACGAAATTTTTTCACTTTCGCAACGACTTTGAATTTATTAAATTCAAATAATAACATTTAGCGACATATTTCGTAGCGCCCTGTATAGCGAGCGTAATTGACGGAGATTAGACTCGCGCATGCAAAGTATAGGAGGTCATGGGTGAGCTCTCAATCGAGCTGGTCGATTTTTAAGGTGCTGTGAAGTGATTATTGGTTTTAATTCCGAATTTTGACAAGGGATTATAGCGTAACTCGGGTCACCGCACCAGTCACGTATAAAAGCACGTGTGGCTAAATAAATCAGATAAATAGTACTCCAGATAACGCCTTTATCATGGGAGCGGAGCTTCGGCTAGCTAGAGAGCTCAGGGTGAAGGTAGCTCAAAAAAAAAAAATGGAAAAGTTAAATACCCGGCGCCACACGATTTTTCCCGCTCCCAACTCTTGGTGTTACCTGAATAATCGTGAAAGCTTATATTGAAAACAAAAGCATCAATGAAGCACTATAATTAATTATAATTTATTAAAAAAATAAAGTCAATCAGTAAAACAATCAAATCAAAAAGTTAAACAGTCAAATATATATATAATGGATATCTATATCCTTTGCTATAACGCAAACCAAAGAATTCAAATCGTTAAACAAATAATTTCGCACGCGGACAGATCTGTTGGCGTTTACACTTATCTTACAAGTACGCTGATTCTGCGTACTTATCGATCAAACAAAATTTTAATATTAGGTTGAAAAAAATATATAAGTAGATATATAACCTTCTTGTTCTTGACCGAAACAATCGAACAGCGCAAATAGACAGTTTATAAAACAATAAAATAAAACAATGTTCACTTATCTTATTGCGGTGGTTCCGCCTCTATGCTACGCCGCTGCAAATTTTCCACGCCAATGGGTTACCAAACAAAACAAATAATCGAATCGCCGAGTCTTCAGATATAGTCTGCGTTGTGCTTAACTGCTTGGGACTACTTAAAACCCAGAAAAACGAACCAATAACAGTGTGGAGAAGTTCCAATCACTTCCAAATAGCACCCTGATCAAACCAACCAACGATAATTTCCAAACCAACGGATAAACCAACTTTTCTCTGAATAACCAGGTAAATTCGTATTTCCAACCTCAAAAATGTATATTAACCTCCAGAAATAATTTTTAGTAAACGTTTAGCTTCAGACTAACAGTATAAAAGAAGCGACGTCGTGGATAACCAATCGGTATAGATATTTCCCAAAGTGACGAACCAGAAACCATAAATACAATGTCGATATGGGTCCGTAATAACTTCAACAGCTCAAATCGGTGTATCGCAGATTATCCCACTTCAGTGGCAATGGATTATATTGACCAAAAAAAATAACAATATAGTACCTCCAAACTCGAACAAATAGTTAACGATCCCAAAATAATGGTACGGAATTATAATTTCCCAATATTTAACTAAATTATTCAACTCTACACCAATTTTTGCAGGTCAAAAATTATACTAACTTCAATCTACCTTTTATCTATCTGATAATATGTCACTTCCTGAAAACTAGGAAATATTTTTCATTCCCCTAGAAAATTATCAAAAGTATGGACAGAGATAATTTTACCGCCAACTTTTACAAATATAAATAAGTATGGAATCAAACTAAACTATTATGAGGTGGAAATATAAATTACAAAATGAACTAGGTCTTATAAATGTACCCTTTCCTCCCTATCATTGAAGGTAACTGTTCGGTACCCGTTAAGGTCTGTAATCGAAGGTTACAGGATGGTTGCGATTTTGTGAAGGTTACCGTCCAACAATGCGAATTATTTTGGAATTGTTTGCGCTCCAACCCAGTAGGGGATTATTTAATTCGTTGTTGAAGGATGGTTAATTTTTCCCGTATCGTACTTTATGGTCAATACTTTCTGGGAAAGATTTTTTACATTGGTAAGTTACCTAATGTTGTGTTAATTACTTCACCGTTACTGGTTAATCGACTTGGCCAATTTTGCCCCGAACATCCTTGGCTGCTTTATGTATTTTTTATGTGTTACATTTTGGCTTCTCTTTTTGTCGTGCATTTTTATTAACAGAGTGGTTGCCGAGATTACGATTGCGTTGCAGGTTTTCGTATTGCTGCATTGAGGAGATATACTGCAATCTAATCTCGTTTACATTCGCAAGTGTGAAATGGATCGAGTGTTTGGGTTTGATATTTGATAAACTAATTAATTAATTTATATTATTATGTTTTGTGTAATTAAACTTGAACTGCGTATTATTTCTATTAGTTAACATCAATCGACGTTGGTAAAATGCATTGGCGAGGAGATTCCGAAGTGGTCGACATGAGTTCAAATCTTGCATTTGAAATTTTATGTTCGACATTTTTTTTGGTGTTTATTTTTGGTTTATGTCTTTTTTTATGAAGGCTGCGTTGTGCGACCTATGTACAGGGTGCTGCATTTCGCCGAGGTCGCTACCATATGGTTTTATCGTCGGAAGTTCGATGTGGTTCCACCTTGGTGGGATTTTTTATATGACCACTCGAGCGCTTCGTTGGTTGATTGTTTGGGGAGTGATTCTTGGTGGCAGTGTGGTGCTACTGTACTGGTTCTGGTCGGCAAATACACATTTTATCCGACATCGCTTATTTCTTTTTGCCTTCTGACAATGAACATTCCATTGTTTATTTTTATAAATTAATCGAAACGTTGGCTAACGGTAGATAGTCGTTTGATTACATTCCTTTACACCCGAAAAGTAGTTTTTTACATTACTTTTATTTTATTGTTAATTTTTTTTTTGTGTGTGTTAGCAAAGCTGCTTCCTTGATGTTCTCCGGGGCGTTCCTTTGACACGACCCACGGCTCTCGCCGCCGCAACAAATGAGCTAGTTTATACCCAACACCAGGGCCCCACGCAAATTAAAGTAGATGGTTTTTCCTTCTGCGTGGACATTATCTGTTCCGAGCTATCTTCTCATTAGAGTAGTGAGGACAGATTTTGTTACAAGTGATAAATTGAAGTAAAATACAAAAATCTAGAAAGAAGTAAGTTAAAAGAATTGATTAAACAAAAATAATAATAAAAACGTTACCGAATTATTTCACTTTTAAAAAATGTATAAAATGCGAGTTCGTAATATTGAGAATCGTTTTCGTTGATTGTGCATTTGTTGAGTATTATAACGTGCAAACTGACAATGAATGTTTAAGAAAAGATACAGTGAGCTACGAAGTTACATAAATAAAAATAAGGAATTAAGAAAACTTCGTCATATCTTTATTGTGTTAAACGTAAATAAAAGTAGTACCTATGTACTAATTTAAAATACTTAAAATAGATTTGGAAGATGCAATAATTACAACGTTAAGAATTGATTTAAAAGCTAATTATAGCAACTTTTTCTTTTAAAAATTTATGATTAAAACAAAAACTAATTAAAATTTCTTTTGAATAAATCCAAGTTAGATTTAATGTTTTTCTGGGTAAAAAATGCAAAAGTGTAAATTTAAATATGTATGTATTTTAATGATTGACTAACATTTTTTGGGTTTAAAACCAATCTGTTCTTCCAGTTCAATTGTAATCAAGCATTGAATTGGCAACCTAAATTATTGATTAAATTTTTCACAAAATTATCGCGACGTAGTATAATAATAGGAACAAGTGAAAAATAATCTTTTAAATTATTGTTGCAATTTATGTACATACTATTAATTTAATGTTATCTATAATATTATACTAATACCGCATGAACGTAAATATACTTTAAGTATTGGTATCAATTTTATCATTAATTTATTATAATTAATAAAATAAAAGGAAATGAATTAAAAAATTAAGATTTTCTTTTAACTATTACTATTTAAAATTTATCCACAATTAGTTATACTATTTTATAGTTTTCTTCTATTGGCTAAACGATTCGGCAGATAATTTTTATCTTATTAAAAAATAATTCCTGTAACGAATGGTAGTCGTATAATTTTTTGAATTAGTATAATTACAGCAAGCGATTTTATAAATTAATTATTGTATATAAGTCGTTATAATTTTTCACATTTACGCACCTACAAGTGATTTTATAAATTAATTACTCCAAACAAATTTGGTAAACATCTTGCTGAAATTAATACTTAACAAAATCAAACCTTTCTTAATGATATTTCAAAGTTGGCCTTTTAAGGGATTGTAATCCCGTTAGCTATAATTAATCAAATTAAATAATTGTTTCTACGTAATCTCAATGATAATTTATTTATTGATAATTTTATAAACTATAAACTAAAACTGTTGTTCATTAATTATTATTATTGTTAAGTTTTACTAAATTTTAGACCTAGCCTTTGTTAAAATGGGGTTTTCCACACTCTCGGGGTTAACATCTCATTATACGGATCTAGGCCATGAGTGGCTTCTGTATAGGATTATTTCAACTTTGTCAACATATCATGGCATGAAAAATCAAATTACCAAAAAAGATTTTAAATTTCAGCACGAGAGATTTACGTTTGTTGTTTTAAAAATATTAATTTTGAGAGTTACTTATGTAAGTATTAATACTCGATGATTGTATAGCGATAAAGTTTTATTAGTTCGGTAATTCGGTAACGGGCGTAGTATATAGTAGATATAACATAATTTACAATAATAACAAAATATTGCTCGACTAAGTTGAAAGGGTAATTTACTTTAACATGTTACACCCATGTAATACTACTGGTAAACTAACAATAATCTAATTTAAATTCAAAACGTAATACTTGGCATGGTAAACTATAGTTGTACGGTAAACATTTAAAATATTTAGTTTAAAAATATTTAAATTAAAATGTTAAACGTTGTAAAATTTATAGTTTTTAATTTCATCAATCGTTCATTAACAACAATAAGTTTTTACAGTTATGAGATACAACAGAACGATAGTGTTTCCAATATTCGATTAATATTTAGTGAAATTTCATGAGTAGCTATTAATTATTATTAGTGCAGTATCGTTTTAAGTAATAATTTTCAAAACCTTGTTATTTTTATAACAGCCTTATGTTGTAATTTTTTAAATTTTATATCGGCATTTACGGTAAGTGAAAATGATAATAATAACTCGGCTTTGATTTGATTGCCAAAAGATTCTATTATGAAAAAATCTGATGTGGCCAGCACATGACTTCCCTATAAGGAATCATTCCTTTATCGTTCATCTAAAGATTCGCAGAAATATTATTTAAATTTTATTTTATTATTTAATTAAATTATTAAATTTAGTCCTTCAAGTAAAGTGCTACTTCCGGTTTAGGGATTTCCTCCAAAATCACATGGTGCTTTAGTATACTGATTAAAGTGTTAAATATGAAATTTGGTTACTAGATAACAATTCATTCCTGAGATATTTAAGAAAAACCATTTCGTCCTTCAAGTGAAGTGCTACTTCCGGTTTAAGGATTTCCTCCAAAATCAAATGGTGCCTTTGTATACCGATTAAAGTGTTAAATATGAAATTTGGTTACTATATAACAATTTGTTCCTGAGATATTGAAGACAAACCATTTCGTCCTTCAAGTAAAGTGCTACTTCCGGTTTAGGGATTTCCTCCAAAATCACATGGTGCTTTAGTATACTGATTAAAGTATTAAATATGAAATTTGGTTACTAGATAACAATTCGTTCCTGAGATATTTAAGAAAAACCATTTCGTCCTTCAAGTGAAGTGCTACTTCCGGTTTAAGGATTTCCTCCAAAATCAAATGGTGCCTTTGTATACCGATTAAAGTGTTAAATATGAAATTTGGTTACTATATAACAATTCGTTCCAGAGATACAGAACTTACAGACATTATGCGTTACATACATCCATACATACATACAGACATACATACATACATACATACATACATACAGACATCATTGCGAAAGTAGTCAAAACGGATTCAGAAATGCTCAAAACGGATATTTCCGTTAAAATATCGACATCGAATTTTTTCATGATTACAATACTTCCTTATAGGGAAGTAAAACTTGTTAGATTTTCAAAGCATTTGGATTGAATCATATTATACTAATTACTTATAGATAAATTTAGAAAATATGGATGTATAAGTGCACTAGCAATGTTTTTCAAAAATAGTTTAATATTTAATTTACCTTGGTTAAAAACAGTGAAGTTACATTAAGCATTACTACCTAACATAGTAACATACTGTCGTGATATTTTTTGAGGTCCGAATTGACCAAGACAAAATTCAAACTTTACTACAAACTTTGGATTGAAAAGATAAAAACATCCACCTTATTTCTTGAAATTACAAGCTTATAAAGATCTCTAAAGATAAGAATGATACACTATAACCTGTTAAATAAATTCATTATGAAGATAACCATATCAAAATCTTCAAATGAGATACTTTAAATCAGAAATGATGAAATTTATTGCAAATTGTTATCAATGAAACTTAACCTGTACATTTTGCAAACTTTAAACTGAAATTTCTCTATAAATAACTTATTGTGTGAAAATCTATTTACAACCAAAATTATCTCATATTTAACTGTATGTGTAAATCATAAAATTATCTTCGAAATCGATAAAAAGGTAAATAAAGCTCAAAATTCATTGAAATGTGATAAGTACAAGGTGATAACAAGAATGGTCAAATCCACTACTTAAAACAGCTCCAAAAACAGCTACTGTGTTGAAGGACTCCTCAAAAGCTATGGAAAACTCATCTTTCCAAAAATGCAATCGATCCTAAAAATTATGAAAAATTTAATTAACATAAAATTTACAAAAGGAATGATTTGACTCACAAGTATTTCAAAAATAAACGAAAATGGGTATTTTTGCGCAAGTTAAAATCAGTTGAACTAGAGCATTCAAATTGGACAGTCGAGTAACGGATCCAATTGTTATAGAAAACTTGGAGATAAGCTTCTCAAGATGGCCATCGCTAGTTACGAAATCTGAAAGAGAAGAATGTATTTTTTTCAACTCAGAACGCAAATATCTGAGAATTAAATGACTCCAAAATACTTACTAGCGTATAATCTAATTAAATTAAATAATTAGCAAGTCAAATTTGGACAAACGGCGCCACAGCAGCTCGATTCAACGGAAGCGAATTTGGTAGCATCAGGTCAACACAACACCATACCAACAGCTGATCGAAAGTGCAACACTTGTGCGCGTGTGACCTCAAGATTGTGTATTATCTATGCAGGCTTTTTTAATGAGTCGGATTATTTGAATCAAAGGTATTTGAACTTACTATTTTATTAACTTTTTACTATTTATTATTATTACATTTTCTACGCATTTAGCAAAAATTTTACAAATAAACATTTAATTCGTCATTGGATAACGAGAAGACTTGAATAATATTCAAACATTAAAAAGAAAGGAAGAAGAATTGGATCGTCATCTTTAGATATTTTTGGTATTTTTGATAATTGTAAAATTCTGTCTACAGATAGATTATCTGTATTTATTTTGTACTATTGATTAAGCGCTTGCGAATTTATTTATCTCAATATAAAAATTATTTCTGACTTAAAACAATCTCTTTTATTAATCAAACATTACAGGTCAGTATTCTGAATTTTTGAGATTATTCAAATACAAAGGTGGATCATTTTATCTGGTCAAACTATTAAGCATTTTATATTTTTCTTAAGACGGTCATGATGGTCATGACGTCATGGTTCAGACCATGACGGAAGACGGTCATGGTCTGAACGTTAGCGCAATCAACTGCTAACGCAAGGCGCCCCGGTTCGACTCCGGGTATTGACTAAAAATTTCTTGGCCGTCTTCCGTGTTTCGGAGGACACGTTAAGCAGGCGGTCCCCCTGTGTTAATGATTTGCCATCATAACAGTAAAAAACAGGGTGCAGGCACATCGAAAGGCAAGCCTAGCAAGCTACCTGAGATGTAAAAACCAAAACTGCTCACAGAACCAACAGTGCCTCTGACAGAGGCATATAGTTGGGAAGTACAGGACGTAGTCCTAGCGTAAGAAGAAGAAGAAGAAGAAGATATTTTTCTTTCATCTGAAAGTGGTGCCCGAAAATATTTTATTTTTAATTAAAATCCACTCCTGAGATGAGTCTACATGAATCCGACGAGAGCGATGCTTGGACAGCTTGTGCCTAAATTGTAATTTTACATCCCTTTCTCAGGACAAAACAAATTACATAGCAATACTTACATACATTATTTATATATAAGTGTGGAATACACTCACAAAATTAATTAAAATATTAATTTTTAATAAGTTTAGAGTAACTAAGTCATTAAAAATAAACTTCCAAAGTGTCTATACTTCACATGTAGGCTAATAGTAGTTTACAATAATAATAATTCCAACAGGCGAACCCAATTACAGGAAATATCTTTCTTGTTATTATTGGGAAATCCCATAAGAGTCTTTCATCATACAATTGAGAATAGGGAATAGAGAATTTTTAAGGCAGTTGCCTATACGTAAATAGGACCTTCTGCTTTACTTGGATTCCAAATCCCGGTATAAGTAATTTGGAAGTCCTGACCTTTCGATCATTAGTATCTAATAGTGCACATACAACATACCTTCCACCATCACCAAACAACCTGTACAAATATCCTTTTATTCGTTAATTTATACAAAATTAAACAATTAAAAGCAATAATAAATTGTTACATAAAAAAGGTGAAAAATCGGGCAAGTTGTATGTGATCGAAACGTGTCATTATAAGAATCTGATAAAAAATGTAATAGCAAAAAGAGCACAATATTGTTTTATTTAATTAATTGAAACCTTGCAAAGTTGAACTCAAATTTGAAATAATATTAAGTTTCATTTTTTGCATTAAAACAATCAACGTGCACATTTTACCAAAAAAAATAATGAAGAATTAAGGAATAATAATGGAATAGTAGTAGGTATTTGGGAAAGCTACATGCAAATATTTAGTTATGTTTTTGTACAGCATAAAAATTATAATATTGTATTTAGAAAAAATATGTATTTTAACAAAAACGTACGAAAGCAATTTCATTAAAAATTGTTTTGTTTGCATAATTAATTATTGAATGTAAATTTTTGCTTTTCATAATGAAAATTTATGAGCGTTGCTTTGGATTGTGCAAAAATGTGATGGGCGAGTAACAAAAATTACGGAAAACTAATTAATTTAACATGTTATTTACAATATTATTGTTGTTAACATTTATTATTAATGTGAATATCAATTATTATTGATATTATATTAAATATTACGTATAAAACATTGTGAGCTACGCTTTTAGTAGAAATTAATATTTAAATGCTTATTTAAATAAACACTTCAATATTTAACCACGTGGCTTAACCAAAAATATTTGTAACCGGCGTATATTTTGTGTAGCTACATAAAGGTAAATTACGTATTAAGTTTTAAGTGATACTAATAATGTTGTAGACACCTAAGAAGAAAATTCTAACTTGCGTAAATTTTGTGCCATATTGTCAATCAATTGCTTACTTTTCGAATTACGTAGTCGGTTAACTTTTTAACATTTGAAATTTTATGGTAATGAAAAGTGAAAAATTTAAATATATCATTTATTGGCTCTTTCGAGACTCTATGTCGGCGGTTGTTTTATATAGGCCATCACATTGACGGAGCCCGGCCGTTGCTATGACTACTCACATCAGACTACTTCTTCGTGATACTGAACTTCTAAAATTTTGAAACAAATAGGTGACAAGAAAAAGGTGTTTTTTTGATTAGGTAATTAGATCGAACTGTATCTGCCTGCATTATGGAACGACGACTTACAGTAACTTATCGACGTCGGCTTATTCAAAAATAAAAAAGAAATTATAGCATTTTGTTGGAAATTTCAATATTTATCTATGATCTCGTGCACGGACAAATCGAAAATAGAATATTAATTTTCGCGGGACCGCCGTTAAATTTTATTTTAAAATTAAATTGATTGACCTACAATCAAAACTTGCAAATTTTTTTAAATATGCAAAAAGGTTTCACAAAAAATGTTAAAAATTCCTTGGAAGATGAAAACTGAAAATAAATTTCCCACCTATAATAAATACGTCCTTACTAAAATAATGAATTTCTGTTGCTTTTTGTTATTAAATCTATATTTGGAAATAAATATGACTTAAATAGGTTATTATAGTGTTATCTTTAACGCTTCAATAAATCTTGTTATAATAATATACACAAAATATTAAATAGAGCTATATTCTCTCTTCGGTAGTTATACTACTACTACTTTATTTTTATCATTCACGAATCACATAATAATGTAATATGTAGTAAGGAAAAACCTTTTTTATTATTTGAAAATGTTCGACTTGTAAATTACTCGAAAAGCATTTGAATTTTTTCCTCTAAAATGTTACGAGTTAAATTTCAGGAAAATCCTTGATCTGATTATAGGGCAAATATTTCTTCGTATTAAAAAGTCTTATTTAAGCCTAGTCGGTAAATCTGATAATAGGATGTCAAAACCTCGTAAGACTTTTCCCCCTTGTTTGTAACTTATTTTATTGAGTTGTAGTTGTAGTATAGACAAAAAGCTCTATGCTTACATATACCAATCGATAGTATCTATAACCATTTAAACGTCGTGCATTGCCTGTATTTGCACATAAAATAAAATATTTGTTGGAACTTGACGCAATCATTTTCTTAAAATAAATTGTCCAATATTGGATAGTCGAGAGGCGATCTATTATTATTTTCATTATATTAGTAACTCATAATAAAATTGTTAAAACCAGAGTCACATGTTTGAAAATTTAACTTTTAATGGAGTAAAATCAATTTGCTTAGCTATTAAGTTGGAAAGTTACTTAATATTGTTACAAGTACCTACTTCTATTTCCTTGTATTTTATGCAATTAATTACCTCTTTACCTAGTTACAAGTCCTCTAATGTACAGGCCTAGAATTCAATTTTCTTTTATACGAAAGAAATAAACCGGAAAGCTGTCAAACAAAAATTAATTATTAAATTAGAATTTCGTTTGCTACCCGATTTTTAAAATGTTTATTAACGAAACAGCAATGCTACTTTAAAGAATTTCAGAAGGACCCTTATTGTACTTGAACCATGTACAGTCACGTTCCATTGTAGTCAGTACAATATCGTATTTATATTTATGCTCTACTACATTATACTCACTATATTATTATAAAAGGGTCGTAGCTTCACTTTACAAGCATTGCACCAATTACTGATTATGGATTAACCGTTAATTTGATAATCCTTCCAGTAAAATGTCCGTATATAAGTTAAAACCAACAACTTTCGTTATCAGAGTTTTTTTTACTCCTGCTATACGCTATACCAGGGGTGGGCAACCTTTTGTATAACAGGGGCCAGAATAATATTTACGTTTCGTCCGCGGGCCTTAGTATAGTTAATGGACACATTTTTGTTACATGTATTTTTTTCTGAAAATATAAAAACAATAATATTTATAACAAAGTTAATTAAGTACTATATTTATTTCTCTTATCATTTATAACAAATTACAAAGAAAAAAATTCGCAAAGGAAAGGAAAGTTGATTTTGAGTAGCCTGCCTTCCTTTAAGGAATCTCGATAATCCATTCATGCGCGTCCATATGGGACGCGCATGAATGGATTATCGAGATTCCTTAAAGGAAGGCAGGCTACTCAAAATCAACTTAAAAAACAATAATGAATGCTGTCAAGCTGTCAACCGATCGACAATGCAAATACGCGTGCACGTGCTTTACGTTTCTATTTGCGCGATTATTATAATAAACAGATTTTGAACTCTGGAAACAGGAGTGCAGCGGCTTGGTCTGTCATTGCTCAGGTTACGGGTAAGCTAAAGTCACATAGTAATATTTTTTTAGAGTTTGGAGATGTTGTGGTTTATGATCCGGAGCAAGTATCTAATAAGCTTAATTCTTACTTTGTCGATGTGGTTGAGGAGACTGTTGCGAGTATTCCCCGGCCTCGGGATTCTCCCCCGCGGATCTCGGGAATTGTACAGAGCATGTGTGCTCTGCCGTATGGTGAGGCGGAGTTGTTGACTGCCTTGTCTGCGATGCGTGGGGTATCGTCGTCGGGTCCTGATGGTTTGCCTTGCAGTGTCTTGAAGGCTGTCCTGTATCTTGTCATCGAGCCACTCACATATCTTGTGAATTTGTCTTTCTCTTTGGGTGCATTTCCAGATTGCCTGAAGGTTTCTGAGGTGGTTCCGATACATAAGAGGGGCAAGATAACATCTCCCTCGAATTACCGCCTCATATGTCTGCCGCCGGCCATGTCGAAGATTTTTGAATACGCGATGCTGAATAGACTATTGTCCCATTTGGAGAGGCATGATGTTGTTGCGGGAGAGCAGCATGGTTTCCGTAGCTGCCGCTCTACTATGACGGTTGTCGACTCTTTCATGACGGTGGTTATGAATTCTTTTGATAGGGGTGAGCATCCTGCGGCTTTGTTCTGTGACTTGAGCAGAGCTTTTGACTGTGTTGATCATTCTATACTGATGGAGAAGCTGGATAAGTATGGAATCAGGGGAGTGGTTGCTGAGTGGTTTCGTTCTTACTTGTCTGGTAGAACTCAGTTTGTGAAGATAGGTTACACCCGTTCGGATGGTGTTCGGTCCAATTTTAGATCTTCGTTCCTTCCTATCAACATTGGTGTGCCGCAGGGGTCAGTTTTGGGCCCAATTCTTTTCTTACTTTTTGTCAATGATCTGTTATCTTTCGTTGACTTTATGACCATTATGTATGCTGACGATACATCGTCTGTGGTGTCGGATGGGTCTCTGGGGGAGGTTCATGGTGCTCTTAATCATCTTCTCGCACAGCTGAGTGGGTGGTTTGGTCATAATCGGCTTCGACTTAACTTGGCTAAGACTGGATATATGATGTTCCACAGCATTCGGAGTCGACGGGATCTGGACCTTGATCTCCGACTGGATGAGTGTGTGATTCCGCGGGAGTCCAGCGTAAAATTCTTGGGGCTGCATGTTAATGAGGTGCTTGACTGGAGGGATCACTGTAGATACATTATGGGGCGCCTCAGTTCCATCTGTTATCAGATTAGATGCCTCAGAAGTGTTGTGGATGTACATATTCTAAGGGTGTTTTACTATGCGCATGTGCACTCTAGGCTATCCTATGGGGTCTGTTTTTGGGGTGGTTCTCCGATGGCTGGGAAGGTCTTTGTGTCCCAAAAGAGAATTGTTCGGTGTATCGCGGGGGTGGCATCTAGAGACTCGTGTAAACCGTTATTTAAACAACTTAAAATTCTTTCTCTTCCCTCTGTTTACATCTTCGAGCTCCTTGTCTATGTTTATAGAACCAAAGGTATTCATCAGCGGAACTCCGATGTTCATGACCACAACACTCGCGGTAGGGACGATTTCCGTCCTGCACTTCACCTTTCCAGTGTGACGAGGGGGTCTCCTGTGGCGGTGGGAACGGCCCTGTTCAATGCACTGCCTGTAAAAATTAAAAATTCGAAAACGGCACTATCGTTTAAAGCGGCCGTAAAGGGCATTCTCATGGAGCACTGTGTGTACTCGGTTCAGGAGTTTCGTGATCTGTTGAAGTGTTTGTAGTTGCATTTTGTATATGTATTTTTTCTTTTGTACTGCGTGACTTGTCCTATATATTATAATATTAACAGGATTGAATATATTATTGTTATTGTTATTTGACCAATCTTAACCAAATTTGGTGTAGAAGTTACGTACGATATTTACAACGCTACGAAAAACATAGGCTACTTTAGAACCTTGTAGTGAGGCCGAAGGCCGAACAACCACATCCGACACGGTCTAGATGGCTAAAGGCGGCCGGTAGGCCGACTGTGCCACATAGTTATTTTAATAATACGCGAATAAAGGGAATTTTGCTTCGCGTATAAAAAATTCAGGTATCAAAATCTAATTCGCGTTATTCTGAATTCGCGTACATCGAACTCGCGTACATGGAGGGTCTTGTGTACTTTTCAATTTACTTTATACAATACTTTTTAATTTAATTTAAATAAGACGAATTATATCGAAAATTAAACTGTAGATCTCTCCTTTCTCCTTATGTTAGGTAGGTACTAACCTAATCCTTTTCTTTAAAATTTTTGTTTTTGAAAATATTTTTTTTATTATTTCTTCTAAAGATCTCGCGGGCCGGATTAGAACTTTACGCGGACCGGAGTTGGCCCGCGGGCCGGAGGTTGCCCACCGTTGCGCTATACTAATGAGATTTGGTAAGATCAAAACATGATGGATGACTGGTTATGACTTCTTTGATTTGTTCTAAATATTCTTTAGTAAACGAAATTGTTTGCGGTTCAACTCTGAGTTGAGCGATGTTCAATCGTAAATACACCCTTAAGATAATCGATTGATTCGTGATTAATTTGGTGAAAATTTGTTCTTTTTAGTGTGTTTTACGAATTTTTTAGGTTTTTCTAAAAATATAGTTATATCGAAATGAAGTCTTCCGTATGCATAAAAATAATTTGTTATCACATAAAAAAGTTACTCGCAGGTCACAAACCCACCGAAGATGAATCCAGAAAATCTGGATTTCTCCCGCCATATTATCACGAATTTAACAAATTAAAAAGTCAATAAATTATTAGAAATCTAACCGAAACATTTATTTGAATATAGTTATTATAAGAGATGTAGCCTAAACATCGGATTGCAGTGGAATGGTCAACTCTTCGTTTCATTTCAAGATTATGTCTAGCTATTGCTACCATATTATGATTGATCTTGACAAGACATAAAAATCAATTACTCAAAAACTAAAAGGCTAAATTAATTTCTTTAAATTTGCAAATTTCATCTTATTCTTTATTTTAGCGTAAAATTTCAAATATTGTTGCATAAAATGGAAGAATCTGTATGAGTAAATAGAATATTGATTTTTTAATTATCGAAAATATTAAATTAAATTAAAAAAGTTAACTATATATAAATAAACAATAAATCAAAATATTTACTTTTTTTACAAAACTTTTAGCAAGAAGTGTTGACTGCTACCTCGAGATGTTTGAAGAACTACTTAAATTTATTGTTTATTCAAGTAGTTAATTTTTAAAAGTCGAATTTAATAAGAATAATAATATTATAAAAAAAAATTAAATAAAATATAGCTACCCTCATTTCTTCTGATATATTAGTAAGTTGTCCTCGTTTCTTAGTTTTTATATTTGCTAACGTTGAGAATCCCACAGTTCACACAGTTACGAAGTTGAAAACTGTAACAAAATTTTAAGCACCTTTTAAATAGAACTGATGGGCAATCTTCTGAATACAAAGCCAAAAGTACTCGAGAGTTATTTCAAAATATTTAATTTTTAGAATACGACCTGCAGATAACTAAATTAGTTCGTCATGTTGTAAAGAAAACTCGGAAGTCAATGTGTCAATAATTGTAGCAAAAGAAGTTCGTATCCAATCATATTTATTTAAATTTAAATATGGAAAGTAACTCACAATATTTTCTTCCAATACTCGTAAATATTCTGTAATAACTAGAATAAGCTACTTACATTTTTGTTTTGAAGCGAAAGATGCTTTTTTTCAAATGAGATAGGTATTTTTTTTTCTGGAAAGTCGATAATTTTTCTGTCGATGTTAAAATATTAGCTATTGTTTCGGTATTTAAACAATTAAAAATATCGACTAATAAATGTGCCATTTCAGAACATCAAATATAATTTTTAAGATATTCCATAAAATGATCTTCTGATGCATACTCTCAGTTTGGAAAAAGCTAATATTTCATTTTTGAGTACTAAAATTCGACAGAACACTTTCTTTATCTCTAGATAACCATCTTATTTCAGTGTGCAAACATTCCTACGGGACTTCCATCGTTATGCAAAGTTTTTAAAAAGGCGTATTTTCAAAGGTCGTGATTTGATATAATTTGCCATATTCGCAACTTGGTTTAATACAGATTTTAATATATTTTAATATGCTGTTTATTCGTTATGTCCACTTTAATATTTATTAGTTGTTTGAATTCCTCGGATATATACTAGATCCGAGGATCAACCTTCTTCTCTGCCATATAATACTCTTCAACGGCGCTAAGGTTGGGTATGGAGGGCTTACAGTTTATAATTTTAACAATATTATGGAAAGAATTTCAGGAATTTAGACCACCGGGCGCCTTGGTGCATTAGTTTTTATATTGTATTCTAATAAAACACTGACAATATTTTAGTAAAAGAAATCTTTTTCGAAAACTAATTTATAGGGTAGACGGCCGCATCAAATTTTCTGCTCTAAAATTTTAGTGCCAATCCGCTGCCGAAAAGAGTGTAACATTACTTATCTGTGAAAATGTTTTCTTTTGTTTATACTTTCTTTTTATATTTTCATTATTTTTATTCACACGATGCTTTGGAGGTATAAAAAGCATAAAATTTATGTCGACAATAGCTAAACGTTAAGTTGTGCTTTATTCGCCCAAAATATTTCATTGTCGGCATCCATACAAGTATTTTTAAAGCATCAATTTGCTGTCAGGTGTAATATTTCTTTAGGCGCCGCAAATTTAAATATATCTTTAACTTTTAAAAAGTTATTATTTATAAAATCAAACATTATTTACTACCACATACAATCTTTTCATTGAATTGAAAAAGGTTCTTTTATTTAAAATATCGTACAATTTATCCAATTTTGTAAACGACTTTCAACGAAATGCTTTGACCTGTTTATTTCAATTACATTTTATCATCTATTGTGCAATTTACGCTTTCAATTTATGCATTAAAACCACATCCAAAACCGCATTTAATTTTAAATCTTCTCCAATTTTTAACAATTAATTATATTACACTCTCAAAATCTAACGCAATCGCACTAATTTAATTTATTTATTGTTTTAACAACATTTACAGGTTATTGTTACCATTTCGTTATAAAAATAGTAAAATTATGAATTTTTCAACTTTTAATGACGAATCAGGAAACAAACAAATTTTAAATTGATAAATGATGAAATATACCATTTTTCCATTTCCTTTGCGAAGAAAACAACAGCTCCACTGTCACAGGCATTTGCCATTTTATTAATCTCGCTCTTCCTACAATTTTTATTAATGCAACTCATTAACGTTTGTTACCAGTGTTTACCGTAGATATTCTGTAGGTACATTTTCAAATAACTCGGGACGAATATAAATTATGCTCCGAAATAATTTTTTAAAAGATTAAAGTGCTTCAGATTGCAATTTAAAAACTAATTTATTGTTTCCTAAATCATTGAAATGTTATCGTTTTAATTAATACATTTATTAGACCTATTATTATATAGCTCGAATTTAATCGTATTAAGGGTATTTAAGGAACAAACAATTAACTATCTATAGCTATCCATTGGTGAGTAGATTTGTAAACTACCGTTTGAGCTTCCACATCGTCGTGTATAATATTATCAGTATATCGCAGTTTGCACACTAAATATTTGAACACTTCCGTTCCAGCATTGCCAATATCCGTGAATTAAACATCATATTTTAACATTTTGTTTTGACGGTGCTTTTATTTAATTTACACGATTGTATCGTACATCTATTTTAAACAAAAAAGCCAAGGCACGATCAATTGATTGCGAAGTGGTATTCCTGAAGTAAGGGTTGTGTGAAGAAATTCTAAATTGTGGCTGTAGTCAAATTGGTCAACTTTTTGATATCGTATAGGTCAAGTTATTTTGAACGAGCCTTATTGTACTTTTCATCCACGATCACTTGAATAGCATTATTATGAAATTATGATCACGTAATGGCAAATTTTCAGCCAATTTATCACACGTCATTTTTCATATAAGCAGTAGGTATATACCTATTATGTGTGGGATTTTTTATTTTAACGTTTGAGTAAGGTTTCTTTGTAAATTAAATTAATAAAATCTTTAGAACATTTAATTTTGTTAACAGCATACGAATAATATAATGTTATGAAATGCGAAAAATATTTAGAAAATTAATTTTCTCTTTAGTTAAGTTGACACACGCATCGATATCGTATAGTAATGTTGATTTAATGACGTTTAGTTATTTAAAAAATATTTAAACTATAGCGGATCGAAGACAACTATGACCTTCCAAAGACATGAGGGCCATAGTTGTTCGTTTTTTTTGGCCTCACTGTGGGGGATTGCGGCAATACTTGAAGGTCATAGTTCTTCCATCTATTTCACATTTGTCTAAGGGGTCATCCACTAATTACGTAAGGGTTTTTTGGGGGGGAGGGGGGTATTGGATATCTTACGGACCCTTACGTAGGGGGGGAGGGGTCCGACGTATTCCTTACGTAAGTTTCTTAAAATATTTTTTTAAATTAAATTTAAAAATCAAATATAATTTTTTCTTTTTATGTTGGTAATTATATCCAGGTATAATGGAAATACCATATATTGAAATATATAGTACTTAAAAATCATTAAACATAGTGGCATAATAGTGTGAATTATAGAAAATGGCATCAAACTTTGGCGATCTTTACGAACGGTTTTTCATCTATGTAAATAAAAATTTAATTTAAATTTTTATATTTATTATTATCTATATATATTGTTGTGTCCACAATATATCTTAAGAGCCGCGATCAACAACGATCGACGCGGACAAGATGTGGTTTCAACATGTCATAATTTTAGTTTAATTATCGTAGTATTGTTTAGATCGTTTCATTGGATTGTATTGTTAATTTTTAAGTTGTTGTTTATTGTTTCGTTGGCATGTTTTTAAGACATGCACGTTTTTAGTAATGTTGATTAAAAATAAAAACAAAAAAAAGAGGAGGTAACGGGGGAGATAAGAAAATAAACAAGTTGGATTGGAACGTGAGTTTCCACACAGAAAAGCGGTTTATTAAATTCGTTTAAAGAAAAAGATTAAAAAGTGAGTTTCAAAACAGAAAAGACGTCGATTAAATTAATCGAAATAAAACAAGAGATTCCGAAGTGTGTAGCGTCCAGATAAGACGTGTTTTGGAATTACAATTAGGAGCCTTTTAGAGAGCGTCCGGATAAGACGTATCGTGTCGCGAGTTGAACATAATTAACTATTGAATTAATTAATCGACATAATCGACAATTAATAGAGAACGGACGTGCTATCGGTTATTCAGACGTGAGGTGAATTAATCACCTAAGCAAATTAATTAATCTACAATTAATTCGGAAACGGACGTGGAGTCAACGTGCTACAGCATCTCATACAAAGAGATCATTCCGTGGGTTTTCTCTACGGAGAAAGAATAGTCAGAGCCAGCATTTGGACTGGGATCGTGTCAGGTCTGGAACCTAATGAGTATAGGCGACAATTGGACCAGGCGATTACAAGAAGAAGGAAGATAGTGCATGTGCAATCGTGTTGTGCAACGCAAGCCACGAGTCACCACAAAGTAATCAAGGTTAGGATTAGATTTATTTATACATTTCCAATTTTAGTTTAATGTGTTTCATGTTGTTAGATTTAAGTGTGTTCAATAAATATGAATTTTGAAATTGCATCTTTGTCTGTGTTGTTCTTTGTTCATCGTGACTCTTAAGCAAAAGACGAACCCTGAGATTAAGTCTACCAATAGGTAAGTCTGCTCATATAAGGCGCATAACGCAACAATATATTGCTATGTGCCGTTCCTCAAAGACGGGGCCACATGCAAATTTAAATAAATATTGAATATATAATTTTGTATTATTTCGGCTAGCTCAATTTTAATGGTTTTACTTTTATTTTGCATGAAATCTCTCAGTCCCAGTAGCAGATTCCTCGAGGGTTGGTTCTTTGCTTATACTGAAAAATAAATCTAGTGGAGGAAAATTCATTCCTCAATGATACGCAAAAGTATGTGAAAATATAAATAATTTATTTTTTTTTTTAAACATGAACACAAATATAAATTAATGAACCCCAAACTTATACTAAAAATTATTGTATTTGAACATTTAACAAATAAATCTCCTAAAATTATGAAAAAGATAAAGTTTTATTGCCGCGTTTATTTATCGCCGTTAGTTTCAATTTTAAACCGTTCACTGGTACCGCGTAAATTTTAAATAATTTTTAATCTCTCTTACCGAACACAGATGGCGGCGTAATTTCTTTAAGTTTCTTCATGCAGATCAAATCACCAATGTTTGTTAACTCGTGTATCTTGTTGTTGTTAGTGCTCCAAAAATTTCTTTATTGAAATCTTGCGTCCAATTAATTGTAATCCACGTTAAACACTTTATTATAGGTAGGTACCTGATTTTTAATTTATTCTCAATTTTATCTTGCAGAATCTTATATCGATTATTGTAATCTATTAACGATCTCGTTCTTTCAGGTTGCCACTCTTTTAGTTGGATTAAATCCAAAAATATCACTTTTGTGGACGAGAGGATTGCAACACTCCCGTTTTTCAACGCACTTGCGTTTCGACTCTGTTTTTATTAATAAATCGTTTCCAAGGTTTTGCTACGATTTTCAAATTTCGTCACTCTTTGATAATTCCTTTTTAATGTGAGTATCTCGTTCTTTGATAATGCTTTATTATTTTAAAAATGTCATTTAATTAATATTCATTTCTGTTTCAGCGTTGTCATCACAACACATCGTTTGGTCCGGCTACGCGTGAACGTTTGTCTCGGATGACGAAACGCTGCATCTGTCTTTATCGTTCATCACTAATTACGTAAACTCATTGTTTATTACCTCACTTACTTAAAATTTACCTATTCTTTACAATTCTAAAATTATTATACATTAAACAAATTTTTCTTTGAATATTAAAAACATCATTTGTAGTTAATAATTTTTGTTCATATCATTGTTGAATGAATCCTCCCTCTCACTTATTTTGCGAATAAACTGACTTTATCAGAGCTTTAACCTTACCTGTTGGAATTTTTGTTTGTTATTAAGAAACTTCATGCAATTTGTAATTTTTAAGAGTGCTTATTTAATTTCAAAATTATTGGTATTTTGAATCACTACAATATATATAAATGGATGTATGTGTGTATGTATGTTCCCTATAGACTCCTAAACCGTTTGACCGATCGGAACCAAATTTGGAACAGTTATTATGTAGGTCCCTGCGCATGTTTTTGTATTGAAATAGTGCAAAAATTCGCAAAGGAAAGGAAAGTTGATTTTGAGTAGTCTGCCTTCCTTTAAGGAATCTCGATAAAATCAACTTAAAAAACAATAATGAATGCTGTCAAACTATCAACCGATCGACAATGCAAATACGCGTGCACGTGCTTTACGTTTCTATTTGACCAATCTTAACCAAATTTGGTGTAGAAGTTATTTACAATGCTACGAAAAACATAGGCTACTTTAGTACCTTGGAACGAAGCCGAAGGCCGAAAAACCACGGTCTACACGTATTATGCCTGCGATACCCTTGAGTGAGGCCGAAGGCCGAACAACCACATTCGACACGGTCTAGATGGCTAAAGGCGGCCGGTAGACCGACTGTGCCAGCTAGTATAATATATTATTATTCATCTTTTATAAATATAAGGGCTGGAGAGGGGGGTCAAAATTAATTTTCTTTTAAATAATCCTTACGTAAGATGTGGGGGGGGTTGCCACAATCTTACGTACCCTTACGTGGCGGGGGGAGGGGGTCCAAAATTACAAAAATCATCCTTACGTAATTAAGGGACGGCCCCTAATAACGTTTATGATAGGACGTTTCGCTCGGCAGGAACAATAACCAATGCAAAAATAAAATCAGTACTTTTAAAATATTGCTATGATATTTTTTGATTTTTGTTATTTTTATGTTGAATTGAATTTGTCAAGTTTGTATTGAATAGGAGGGGGGCACTCAACTGAATGGACGTGAGTCGCGGAGAGTCGTAATTTAAGAAATAATTTTGCAATTTTAAAATAATAATTTTGACTATAATAAAAAGGAAATTAAATTGTTTTAAGAAAAAGGTGCGTTTAATTTAAAAGTGGCTATTTGATTTGAAAAACGAGGAAATTTCTTGATCGATAATAATTAATTGATGGACGATTGATATTATTTGAATTTGGATATTTGTAATTAAGCTGAGTATCTTGGAAAAATATCGCCTACAAATTACTGTGACAAATCAAAATAACCAAATTTAATTTGCAAATTGTAGGTGGTTGTCTTCACAGTAATTTTTCTTTCAAGTCGTTTATTTTATGTCTGCATTTAAAAGAATTAATGAAAGAGAAACACCAGCAGTGTGGCGTTAAGCTTACACCGGCAGACTAGCGAGCGGGAAACCGTGGTTCTATACCTAGTCGCGCCGATATACTGCTGTGATCTTCAAGCCCAATATAAATCTGTGGGCTATGGGGAAGGCAACGGAAAACCACCCCATTAAATTTCTTTCCCTAGTTAAGTCATCTTGACTTCGGTCAAGTTGATAACCAACGTTCGCTGAGCGGATACGGTACTTTAAGAAGAAGAATGAAAGAGAAGTATCAAGTGTTTGGTGTTTTCTGACATGCAATGAAATCTCTTTCGATTGATTTACCATTTTCACCAATTTGCCATGTTATTTCCCCATGTTCGGGGGTATGGTAGAACAGTTGATTACATACAATGTCTTCTTTTAATCAGTCGCATTTTACTCATTATTGCATTAAGTAATCGGCCGCTTTTGGCCACTTTCAGGTTGGCAAATGAAATTGTCAATTGCAGGTGGGTTACAAAATATACGTGAACTATATACAGGGGTGGGCAACCTTTTGTATAACAGGGGCCAGAATAATATTTACGTTTCGTCCGCGGGCCTTAGTATAGTTAATGGACACATTTTTGTTACTTGTATTTTTTTCTGAAAATATGTTCCCTATAGACTCCTAAACCGTTTGACCGATCTGAACCAAATGTGGCACAGTTATTATGTAGGTCCCTGCGCATGTTTTTGTATTGAAATAGTGCAAAAATTCGCAAAGGAAAGGAAAGTTGATTTTGAGTAGCCTGCCTTCCTTTAAGGAATCTCGATAATCCATTCATGCGCGTCCTTAAAGGAAGTCAGGCTACTCAAAATCAACTTAAAAAACAATAATGAATGCTGTCAAGCTGTCAACCGATCGACAATGCAAATACGCGTGCACGTGCTTTACGTTTCTATTTGACCAATCTTAACCAAATTTGGTGTAGAAGTTACGATATTTACAACGCTACGAAAAACATAGGCTACTTTAGAACCTTGTAGTGAGGCCGAAGGCCGAACAACCACATTCGACACGGTCTAGATGGCTAAAGGCGGCCGGTAGGCCGACTGTGCCACCTAGTTATTTTAATAATACGCGGAAACTTAATTCGCGTTAAAGGGAATTTTGCTTCGCGTATAAAAAATTCAGGTATCAAAATCTAATTCGCGTTATTCTGAATTCGCGTACATCGAACTCGCGTACATGGAGGGTCTAGTGTACTTTTCAATTTACTTTTTACAATACTTTTTAATTTAATTTAAATAAGACGAATTATATCGAAAATTAAACTGTAGATCTCTCCTTTTTCCTTATTAGTGTAGTGAAGTTAGACTCAAAAAAAGGTTGAAATCGAAATTTCGTTTCCCGTGTTGTGACCTATACCAATCGATAGATTAGAGCTTCCTGAATATCATATTAAAAAGTATCATTGCAGAATTGATCGGAAAAAAAGTTATTTAATAAACAAAATCCGAAAATCGCGATTTTTGACTTTAATCGCTTATATATCGAGATTTTACACTGACTTTTGAAAAAGTGAGGGCACTATTTTGTAGAGCAGAAAATTCTCTACAAAAAATGTGCAACAACCCCTATCATATAAATAATAATAAACCCGCTATAAGTGTTCAAACATTTTTGGAGATTAATTTTTATTTTCATCAGCTGTTCACCGAGGCCTCGCCCCGAGCGCGCGGTGGGGGATATTACTTATAATTATAATCAACAAATAATTTCGATGTATTCAGAATTGCAATATGTTTATATGTTTTTGAAAACATTGAGTGCGCTTCATATAATTAACTACTTTATTTGAAAAATTTTCAAATCTTAAAAATAACCGATTTCAGAGTCAAATAACATGTTTTGCGTGAAAAGTTATTGACGTTCTGTTTGAATTCACGCGCATCGCGCCAACGGCCCTATATCCCCCACCGCGCGCTCGGGGCGAGCCTCGGTAAACAGGTGATGAAAATAAAAATTAATCTCCAAAAATGTTTGAACACTTTGTTACGAAAAATTTTCTCTTTTCGCAACAACGTTGAATTTATTAAATTCAACTTATAACATCTAGCAACATATTTCGTAGCGCCCTGTATAGAGAGCGTATTTGACGGAGATTAGACTCGCGCATGCGATGATAAAAAAGGTCTTGGGTTAGCTTTCGAATGGAGCGGTCGACGTTTTGTGTTTCAATGTGAAGTGATAATAATTTTGGTTCCAATTTTGACAAATATGGTGGCGATTTTGTGAGGGTTCCCTTTCAGCATCATGAATTGTTTTGGATGGTTTGCGCTCCAACCCAATATGGGGATTTCACATTCGTGTTTGTAGAATAGTGGATGTATTCCAGATCGTTATCTTTTTGTCGGACCACCGTTTCCATATTTTTCTGGAAGGATATTTTTTGCTCAGTTCGGTAAGTTCTTTAATTTGAGCTGATTGCTTCACAGGGAAATGCATTACTTGACTTGGCCAATTTTTTCCTCCGTACATCTGGAGTTCGATGACGCTTTAATTCGCCCTTGGCTGTCTTAATTTTTTTATGTGATATTTTATTACATAGGTTTTCATTGTCTTGCATATTTTTTTATTCGAATGTTGTCCGAGATAGTTGATACGCCGTATTTTTCGTTTTCTGCACGATGAGATATAATATCTAATCGCACGTTCGCATACGTGGGATGGAGTACCAAGTGTTTGAACTTTACTTTTTGATAATTATTTTAATTAATTATAATATTTAATTATGTATTATTATTTGAGTTTTACTTGTGTATTTTATTCCCACTAGAAAACATCAACCGGCGTTGGTCAAATGCAATGACTTTTGAAGTCCTAAGCGTTTGACATGGGTTCGAATTTCGTATTTGAAATTCTATGTTGAACATTTTTTTTTGTGTGTTTAGTTTGCTTTATATTTATTTTTATGAAAGGCTGCGATGTCCGACCCATATACAGGGTGCGGCATTTCATCGAGGTTGCTACCGTTTGTTTTATCGTAGGGAGTTCGACATGGTTCCACCTTTTTGTGGGATTTTTATTTGACCATTCGAACGTGCCTTTGGTTTATTTTTGGGAGTGATTCTCGGTGGCAATGTCGTTGCCACTGTACCGATTCTGGTCGGCTAACACCTCTTACATCCGATATCGCTAATATCTGTTTGCCTTCTGACAATTAACATCCAATTGTACATTTTATTTTTTTGTGCGTGTTAGCAAAGCTGTTTCCTTGATTTCTCCGGGGCGTTTCTTTCACACGACCCACGGCTCTCGCCGCCGCAATAAACGAGCTAGTTTATATCGACCACCAGGGCCCCACGCAAATTTAAAGTAGATGGTTTATCCTTCTGCGTGGACATTATCTTTTCCAAACTACTTCTCATTAGAGTAGTGAGGACAGATTTTGTTTCAACTTATAGCGGGTTTATTATTATTTATATGATAGGGGTTGTTGCACATTTTTTGTAGAGAATTTTCTGCTCTACAAAATAGTGCCCTCACTTTTTCAAAAGTCAGTGTAAAATCTCGAGGTATAAGCGATTAAAGTCTAAAATCGCGATTTTCGGATTTTGTTTATTAAATAACTTTTTTTCCGATCAATTCTGCAATGATACTTTTTAATATGATATTCAGGAAGCTCTAATCTATCGATTGGTATAGGTCACAACATGGGAAACGAAAATCCTTTTCTTTAAAATTTTTGTTTTTGAAAATATTTATTTATTATTTCTTCTAAAGATCTCGCGGGCCGGATTAGAACTTTACGCGGACCGGAGTTGGCCCGCGGGCCGGAGGTTGCCCACCGTTGCTATATAATATAAAAAAATAGCTAATATAAAATAAAATAATAATTAATATTTTTTAATAGCTATATATATTATACATAAAAATGTACTCGTTTTAAAAATGGGTTTGTATTGATTAAATACGAAAGTTAAAAAGGTAATTAAGTGGGTAGATATTTAAGAGTAAAAAGTTTTTTTTCGCGTTATTTATTTATGAAATATATTGAAAATATAAAAGAACCGTAACCTACAGATAATAAAATATCCGTAAGTAAATAAATATATTTTTTAAGAAGTAAATTCTATTTGTATTGTATTATCTTTGGAATATTATATTCAAAGTATACCTTTTGCAATCTTTTGAAGGTTTTTAGCTTCGCGGAGAAGGCATTTCAATATTTCCACTTTAAATTTCTCTTGCTTTTGTCTTCTTATTCTTCATTATAATGTAAATATAAATTTAAAATATAATATATAGAATATTTAAGAGATTATATAAAATATAATGTAAATCTAATTGAAGTCCTGGTCGAATAAAATTAATTTGTAATCGCAAGTAAAACTAACACAACAACTTTATTATCTCTCCTACAGTTTGTTTATTTTCGATAGAAAATATAAAGCGCTTAAAAGTTTTATTGCTACATAAAATTGAAATGGCATTTCTTTCAATGTCTTGCACAATAAAGGTAGCATGTACAAAAATACGAAACAAAGATTAATTTACTATAAAAGAATAATATATAAAACTTATATAATAATATGTGCAGTTGTCAACACAGTTTTATTAATTTTAAACGCACCCTGAGCTTCGATTTTTAAAGCCTTAAGAGGAACGCAATTATAATATTCTTTTGAATAAAGCTCGTTCACGCTAACTTCAAAAGAACATTTTGGTTTACGATTTTTTCATTTAATTTCGAATTCTTTAATAAATTGGAAGGTAAATACCACGTTTTTACCTTTTCCTTAATGCAATAATAATTACCAGAATACAATAAATTATTAAGCTTGATAATTTACAATAATTTTAAAATAATATCAATTTGAAATCTACAGAGTGATGTTTCTTGTCCGATGGTAATAATTAAATGAAAGAAAGATTCTTGGGTTAAGCGGACACCAAATAAAACAAATATATTATCTCGTCGACGTTTCGGAGACTTTATTACGTCTTCATCTTCAGGACTAGATGGAGAGAAACGAATTATGGTAACGTAACAAAAATCAGTAATAATCTCTTACCTCGATAATAAGTTGGAACAATGTTCTATATAATGGTAAAAAGATTAACAATGGTTCAAAGTGATAGCAGTATTCAGTGATGACAAAGGTTAAATAAAATGTTAAAAATATGTATAACATATAAAAGGGCAATAAAATCTATAAATTTCAACAATAATAAAATCTTATCACTGAAACTGACAATAAAATGTTTCAAAAGTGACACCTACAAACACGATCGGTATAAAAGATATGCAAATTGATAATTATACCGTGAAAATTCTAAAAATGTAGGCAGGTTCCTCTACACTTGACGCCTTCGAACCAAATGAAGACCCATTTTCCATGAATGTAAACAAAAAGGCAAGGTAGTCGATCGTAGCCAAATTTTCATAGAATAGGTTTTCAGGAAAAGTGCCGCTCTGTTAACTTGCATCGTGGTGAATTTTGTTACCCGTTTTTTCATTGTAATATCGAAGAGCGTTCTTGTAACAGCCCTTTATCTGATACGAATCAGTAACTTTGTTTAAATTTTGATTGGATGTCGCAATATACGCCGCCTCTAAGAATGTACGTTTGTAGAAATTTTGTTCTGAGGTGAGAATAGTAACTTCTTCTTTATTGAATTCATGACCTGTGTCTATAATGTGTTCCGACAGGCCTGTTTTACTGGACTTATGTTTTACGTCATTTAGGTGTTGCTGTAATCTAACATTCAAAATTTGTTTTGTTTGACCTATATATCTTTTCCCACAGTTGCACTTTACATCATAGACAACGTTGGCTTTGTCTAAGGTAGGTATTTTGTCTTTTGTTCTGGTGAACAAAATATTACCTAATTTGAAATTGTTGTAAAATGCAACTTTTATGTTACCCTCTTTGAGAAAGCTGTGGAAGGCAGAGAGCAGTTTATGTTTAAGATCTGGATGGTAGGTGATCTTGCTATATCTCACATTTTCTACCTCAGTTGTTTGTGATTCTATGACATTGATGGGAGGGTTTCTCCTCCTGAACAGAGCACAGTCTACCAACCTAGATGGATAGCCGTTTTCCAAAAGTTGTCTTTTCAGGTCCATTAATCTGGTGGAGATTAGATTTTTGGGCAAATATGTATCTATTCTGTGTTTTAAGGTGCTGATAACTGACATCTTATGCTTCATAGGGTGTGAACTGTTGAAGTTTAGTAATCTGCTTGTTGATGACGGCTTTCTATAAATATCCGTGGTCAATGTTCCGTTCTCCTCTCTAGTGATCTTGAGGTCTAGAAATGGGATAGATTTGTTGGATTCTAACTCATATGTAAATGTGAGCAAGTCATCATAGTTGTTAAGTATTTCTAAGCATGTATCAATCTTGTTATTTGGTATAGCCGTCAATATATCATCAACATACAGAAGAAGGAAAGGGATCTTGAAGTCAATAGAACCGAAGAAATTGCACAATAGGTCGTTCATGACAAAACTGGCGAATACCGGGGAGCAAGGGTCACCCATAGCACTGCCAACAAGTTGACTGTAGAAGTTATTGTCAAATTTGAAGTAACTGTTAATGAAGATAGTGGTAATTAATTCCGTGAAGATGTTTAGCGGAATGATAGTGTCAGGTGCTATTATGTCCCAATTATTGGATATCGACTTGATTACAGCTTCCTTGGAGATGTTGGTGAACAAGGAGTTAACGTCGAAGGAGACTAAAGTGTAATCTTCTGTGGGATGGTTTCTTTAGTAATGAGCTCTACCGCCTCCGCCGTAAATATATTATCGACGAGATAATATATTTGTTTTATTTGGTGTCCGCTTAACCCAAGAATCTTTCTTTCATTTAATTTGAAATCTAGTACATTATTTTGTTATTAAAGGCTTTCGGCTAATTCTCTATTTAATTCAATCGGTTGTTCTTATTTGGGAAATTTGAACGACGTTAATTTGTAAAGGTTCTGTCAAACAGCTTCCAATATGTCAAATCTGACAGTTTTTTACATAGTAATTAGAGAGAATCAGTTGGCAGATCCGACATATTAGAAACATTTTCACCAGAACCTTTGCAAATGGGATTATAATTTCCACAGCAGCAATTGATTGATTACAATATTGTAAAACCTAAAAATATTAATATTTAATCTGAAAATACAATATTACAGAAAATCTTCTCGTCAAATATCAATTTTACAAAACACAACAAAAGGCTCTATTTTAAAATTTTGTTAATTTTCGGAATATCGGCATAAAATTGAAATACATGACTAGAATAATATAATTTTAACGGATTTTTAAATGTGAATTTAAAGTTTGTGTATCGGATTATTTCAATTTATAAAAAAGTTTTGAATATAAAATCACAAATGATAATTAATTTGTATGTTTAGCTGCTTAATCCAAGCATGTAATTAAATAAAAGTTTATATTATATTAACTGTCCAGTAAATAAGCAATTACTGCCTACTTTGTATTAGCTGTTCTTGCCAGCAACTGGAAAGTGGCAGTTATTTCCAAGTTTATATTTTAGTTACGGGCGTTTCAGCATTAAATTATTAATAAGTATTCGGTTATATAATATTATGTATGTAAAGAAACGAACAATTTATTATTATAAACAAATTTGTAATTTTTACATAATATTGCAATTAGAACTTACCTAGATTTTAACGGCAAACTTAAAACAAGGGTTTGGCTGAACTGGGTGGCTGAACTTAACTATCTAACTTTAAATTCAGGTTAAAGTACTTAGCCCAGTCGTTTTAGGATGTTTACTCGGAATAAAGTTGAATTTTTGCATACTACCTCATTTCGGTGTTGTAAATAACGCACCGAAAGTTTTATAAAATTCTGTAGTAGCATCCAGCAATGTGTAAGAAATTAGTTTTTTTTGTACCCGCAGTAAAACTGGCCGTTAGCAAAAATAAGGTAAATTAAATTCTCATCAAAAAAGGTTCTGCATAATATTTTTATTTTCGTAAAAATAAAGTAGACACAGGATGCTCTTAAACATGAGCGAAAATTTTAGGAAAATAAATTATTCCTGGATAATTTCTTCTATAAAAGTATCTAAAAGATATACTGAAAACGTCAACAGTAGGTGGGTACTATACCTTATAGTTTTTGAGTTTAAAATATTATTTTCACGTTTTTTTTTCGAGTTTGCACAAAAATTTGTTTTTATAAAATACGGTCATTATTTCATTGCATTTTTACATTTTCAGGCATATTCAGAACCGTAGCCAACTACTGCAAATTATTTTTTGTTTTTTTAAAAATTTTCTAATACCCAGCTCGTATGTTCTACCTATGAATATATACCTTCCACATACAACTTTTCATAATAATAAATTGAGCCTTGCCATAATATTAAATCAATCAATTTTTCACCATTATTTTCATGACACTCTTCGAACAAATGAAGACAAACGAAAGGGCAGCAGCAGGGGCAGTGTGTCCAAGTTCGAACAAAATCGAAAAGGGTCATGAAAAATCGTTGGTTGATTTGATATTTTACCCTATTATCGAATAGAAAAAAAAATTCGATCAAATAATATAAAAAAATAGCTTATAATAAAAAAAATATCGCTGGCGTCTCAATGTGCCGTGTAATGTAAAATTACGTACTAAGTATAATTTGAACAACTAAAATCTTAAAATAATAAAAAATTATAATCCCAAAGAATACAGTTTCCTTTCTTAAAAGTTTAGGCAATAATTAGTAAGATTGTTTTCATTCGGTGTTGTAAATTCAATAAAGTAAAAACTCAATATAAACTTTTTTTCTGGTTTCTCTTGTATTTTTTCAGCCAAATTCTCTTCAGCGTTGTTCATAAGCCTGTAGCTCGGTTCATTACTCTATTGCGTTTCTAATTTAAGAGTTGTTTTTAAGAAATTTATTTTGTCAACGTAGATTACCTATAAGATATTTTCATGTTTGATAATAATATAAAAAAAAAGAAAGCAGTGCCCACATTTTTATTTACACTCCTAAAATGTTGGTAATAATTTTCAAGTCAGATCAAAATTTGATAAAAATTTGCTAATGGGTGCATCATGACTTCTAACGGTTAATTAATAGAATTTTGAAACTTTGTTACCTATACAAACTATTATGCCTATCCATATACTAATTAAGGTAGTATATCAATTTATGGTCAAATGTAAAATGAAGTAGTTTCTTGCTTATATACCCTAATTATAAATTTACATTATAAAGGATCTACAGTCATCTTATAACTACACTAGTAAACACCGATAGTACGTGTCTTTTATGTTTATTCAACGTGTTGATTATTAACGTAATTTACTACGACGTTGATTTCTGTTAATTTTTCCACGTGAATTGTATACGTACTGTCATGTTTTGGAGATCAGAGATGGGGGGTCTGATGTAATTGGGTTTATTTTGTGATAAAATACTCATTACTTAATATTCAAATAAAAGACCATCATGGTATTTAAATAATTACACCTGAATCTTCTTGGCACTTCCGAGTAATGAACTGCTTGCATCAATTCAATCTAAAATACAACAAACGTAATTTTGTTTACACACATATTTAGAAAAAGGATGTAAAAAGCAAAAGAAGGATTATTGGTTTTATTCAAATAGAATTTGGGAAGAAATTGAATATTATTAATTTATTTGTAAAAGAGTAGGATAGCGCTAAAAAGAAGGTTTTGCGTTTAAAAGAATTTAGTGCGCGGGCTTATAGACGATTTGGTGGGATGAAAAATGGATAAGGAAGCGCGAAGGGGAGCGAATGATCCGCCAGACAGAAAAGACGTGATTTTTGAAAAATATTAAATTTTGGAAATGGTTTAATTTTTTTGTAAAGTTTGGAATTGTCAAATGTTGTTGATGATTCATGAAGAATATAAAAAGCGTTAAGAAAATGTATGGAAAGTTTCGATTGGTTATTTCAATGGTGGTTGGAAAATTTTGGTGACCGCTGACAATTTTTTTGTGGTTATGTTTGGAGATTGGAAAATTATTCAAGATTATGAATTTATGGACTTACCTGAACATTTATCCAGTAATCCGAAGAAAATAAATCAATCGTTGATCTTGTCTGGAGTTTTTCCTTGTATGGAATTGGAATCAACTTTATAATCGCTTCCACGCTGCCTGTTTCACTGCACATCGATGGGATCCGACAGTCTAGACTTCGGTAAGCCAATTTTTGTGTCGACAAAGTTTATTTAAATTTAATGTTAGGGGTCATCCATTAATTACGTAAGGGTTTGGGGGGGGGTGTATTGGATATCTTACGGACCCTTACGTAGGGGGGGAGGGGTCCGACGTATTCCTTACGTAAGTTTCTTAAAATATTTTTTTAAATTAAATTTAAAAATCAAATATAATATTTGATAAAAAATCAAATATATTGAAATATATAGTACTTAAAGGCGCTGATACACATGCTATTACTGGCACGAAAAGCATGCTATTATGACGTAATTTTACGACATTTACGTCATAATAGACGTAATTTTACGACAATTACGTCATAATAGCATGATTTTCGTGCCAGTAAGTAGCATGTGTATCAGCGCCTTAAAAATCATTAAACATAGTGGCATAATAGTATAATATACTAGCTGGCACAGTCGGCCTACCGGCCGCCTTTAGCCATCTAGACCGTGTCGGATGTGGTTGTTCGGCCTCACTCAAGGGTATCGCAGGCATACGTGTAGACCGTGGTTGTTCGGCCTTCAGCCTCACTCCAAGGTTCTAAAGTAGCCTATGTTTTTCGTAGCGTTGTAAATAACTTCTACACCAAATTTGGTTAAGATGGTCAAATAGAAACGTAAAGCACGTGCACGCGTATTTGCATTGTCGATCGGTTGACAGTTTGACAGCATTCATTATTGTTTTTTAAGTTGATTTTGAGTAGCCTGCCTTCCTTTAAGGAATCTCGATAATCCATTCATGCGCGTCCCTATGGGCTACTCAAAATCAACTTTCCTTTCCTTTGCGAATTTTTGCACTATTTCAATACAAAAACATGCGCAGGAACCTACATAATAACTGTGCCAAATTTGGTTCCGATCGGTCAAACGGTTTAGGAGTCTATAGGGAACATACATACATACACACATACATCCATTTTTATATATATAGATTATTATTCATATTTTATAAATATTAGGGGTGGAGAGGGGGGTCAAAATTAATTTTCTTTTAAATAATCCTTACGTAAGATGTGGAGGGGGGGGGTCCACAATCTTACATACCCTTACGTGGGGGGGAGGGGGTCCAACATTACAAAAATCATCCTTACGTAATTAATGGACGGCCCCTTAGACAAATAAAGTTCGCGCGTGAATTTAAAAACGGGGGGTTTATAAACTTTTCTTATGTTATACTTGTAAATTTAATTTGTTCCAATTTATGAAAAGTCAGTCTTTTGTTTTAAATGATTATATTTTGTTTAATAAATTACAATATTGTATCTACAAGTAATTACGTTTATTTTTGATTTAACTTTATACAGCAGTGAAGTCCAGATTAAGCAAGTGTAAGGTACAATAAGTTTTATTTTTTCGTTTCATTGAAGTTACTAATTTAATGTAGCTTATATGAGTATTTTGACTACATGGATGAACCCAATTTACGACCCTTATTATTGAGTAAGTGCTAAGAGCTAAGTCGAGGAAGTTTTTTTTTTGAATTAAGAGCCATACTTTTTTCTCGCTATATAAAATAATTTCTACAGTAGCAAAACATGGCAGTACATACAACATGTACGTGTTTATTGTAATGCTACGTTATGTAACATCATAATAATAATAACAAATTAAAATAATTCATAAAAACAGGTTCGAAAACCAGACGGTAGATTGTTAAAATTCAGTAAACACTTGAAAATTCAGCAATGAAAAATTGAAGCCGAATTAGAAGAGAAAATTATGACTAGCAAAACCCTTCTTTGCTCTTATCATACGTACGCTTGCAATTTTATTAGCTTATAAATCATCAAAGTTTCTTAAGTTTGTCACTTTATATTACGTTAAACTGAAAAACAAAATAGGAAATTCTGTAATATTTTAAACCCTTAATACAGCCAATTTAATTATTTTACTTTCGAATTTTTTAAATTTAAAACTTGGCTTATAAGTTTCTTTTTAATTAACGAATTGGGTATCAAATTTATTGTATTATTAAAAAACTTTTTATTGGCCATCACACTTTTTTTTAAACCCGAAACTAAGTGGGTACTTGGAATTTAAAAGGTGTTAAAAAGGTTAACATTTCAATTAAATAGGTATTGTTACGTTTTATAATATTATGCTAAAATTATTTCCCAGTTTCATTATAATTTGTTATTATGTAGTACTTAATGGATATACGAGCTCCAAGTTTAAATAGTTAGGTATGCTATAGATCAACGGTGGGCAACCTCCGGTCCGCGTAAAGTTTTAATCCGGCCCGCGAGAACTTTAGAAGAAATAATAAATAAATATTTTCAAAAACAAAAATTTTAAAGAAAAGGATTAGGTTAGTACCTAACATAAGGAAAAAGGAGAGATCTACAGTTTAATTTTCGATATAATTCGTCTTATTTAAATTAAATTAAAAAGTATTGTAAAAAGTAAATTGAAAAGTACACTAGACCCTCCATGTACGCGAGTTCGATGTACGCGAATTCAGAATAACGCGAATTAGATTTTGATACCTGAATTTTTTATACGCGAAGCAAAATTCCCTTTAACGCGAATTAAGTTTTCGCGTATTATTAAAATAACTAGGTGGCACAGTCGGCCTACCGGCCGCCTTTAGCCATCTAGACCGTGTCGAATGTGGTTGTTCGGCCTCACTACAAGGTTCTAAAGTAGCCTATGTTTTTCGTAGCGTTGTAAATATCGTAACTTCTACACCAAATTTGGTTAAGATTGGTCAAATAGAAACGTAAAGCACGTGCACGTGTATTTGCATTGTCGATCGGTTGACAGCTTGACAGCATTCATTATTGTTTTTTAAGTTGATTTTGAGTAGCCTGCCTTCCTTTAAGGAATCTCGATAATCCATTCATGCGCGTCCCATAGGGACGCGCATGAATGGATTATCGAGATTCCTTAAAGGAAGGCAGGCTACTCAAAATCAACTTTCCTTTCCTTTGCGAATTTTTGCACTATTTCAATACAAAAACATGCGCAGGGACCTACATAATAACTGTGCCACATTTGGTTCAGATCGGTCAAACGGTTTAGGAGTCTATAGGGAACATATTTTCAGAAAAAAATACAAGTAACAAAAATGTGTCCATTAACTATACTAAGGCCCGCGGACGAAACGTAAATATTATTCTGGCCCCTGTTATACAAAAGGTTGCCCACCCCTGCTATAGATTAACGGACTTAAAACTTCAAACTTAAATTGAAAAATTAACAAGACAAGTAAACCGTAAATATTAATGTTTTTCATAAGTTTTCAGGAATAAGTTATTGCTTGTATTTGTAATAGTACGGTTTTTACGAAATCAACTATTTTATTTAGGGATAAACACTAGCGAATTACAAGCACACACATTTTTTCTTTGTATACATAGTTACGTGTATGTAAATAGTACATAATAGAGCAACTGATGAAGCTTTTGCATAGAATCCGAACCATATCTCAAATAATTCGGGAATAGTTGAGATTTAAATTTAGGCCATAAGGTTCGCAAACTCCCTTGGCCCATCCACCAAACTATTTAATATTAATTTCTTCTTCTTCTTAGTCGTATTGTTCGTTTCCGAACGTCGTGACCCATCTCTTTCTATGCATGTGATGTGCGTTCTAAGTGTTTTCACATACATAGAGGACCTACTTGTTTAACGTGGGCTCCGAACCACGGGAAGTGTAATACACTTCATGTTGAGATGGGCGCTCTTGGCAAATTACCTCAGTGGTTTGCCATTGCCTTCTGAGGAGAGACGGCCAGAATAAAGTTCTTACCCTGCCCGGATTCGATCCGAGCGTTTCGCATTAGCAGTAGACGCACTTAACTGCCAAAGCTATGACCATCTCAATATTAATTTCACCAGTTAATAATTTACATATCTTAAAAAATTAAAAGTGCACTCTCACAACGTTAAAACTTTATTTAAATAATAATTACTGCTTTAGCACAAATACTTTTTGAAACAAAAATACACTTTGCTCATTCTAACTATAATTATGGTGGCCTGACGATGTCTAGTATGACGAAAACGTTTCAAAAAAATTGCAGTAAACTTTAGTCTATGTTAGTTTTGCTCTATAGTTTATCAGATTCACGAAGACTTTTCCGCATGTATCGAATAGATGGGTGTGACTCCCAAAGAAAGAAAAACGACGCTGCAAAGAAGTGGACAACACTACTTGAGAAAAGGTATAATTTATTACCTCTAGAAATAGATAACTGGATTACTTAGCAACTGATAACATTTATCATGCCGATAACTACTAATGGCTGACGAAAGTATCTAACAATTAAACGATGATAATCGACAATAGAGAAGATTGTCCATGAGTTCGGAAGTAATATTTAAAGCATGAAAAGAATAATCATGATATTAAGAGGTACTTTTAAAATCAAGTGCATATAGAAATAATAATGCAATTGAACGGTCGTACCTTTTTGCAAAACTTTTCGAAAGCAATTAATCCGGCGTGGTAGGTTGAATAGAAATCAATGTCGTTTTATAATTTGATTCAGAAAATTACGTTTTATTTAAAATTTATCCTCAAGTGCAAATAAGTGGTCCATTGCTTATCCCTTTTTTGATAAAATGGGTAATAAAAATATACAACGCATGCAAATTTATATCTATTTCAGTTTATAAGGTCTTGAAATTTTCAGCCGAATTCTAAGTAGGTAACATTTTTATGTAAACATTTTTAAATTCTTAAAACAAAGAAAATATAAAAATATTTCAACAAAATTGTGTGTGCATCGAAGCAATTTATAAAAACTACTTTCAATCCTAAAATAATTTTGTTGTTTCTACCTCAAGAGACATTGTGCCATAAAAACTTAAAAAAAAACGTTACATCGCTAGACAACTTCTACATGGTAGAGGGTTTAGTATATTCATTTACTATCCGATTTTAAAATTATAAATGAAGTCGTTAAGTTTTATGAAAGCATAACATAGAAAGTTCATTGTAACGATATAAAAGTTTCCATGCAGTTCTTTTATCCTCGAAAAAAAATTATTTCGTTTAAAAATAAATCCAAACACTTGCCAATCCGCCAAATCAAAACAAAATAATTTTTTAGGACAAAATTGTGTGACATCTACATCCATTATAAATTTATTCATAGTAAGTGATAGTGACAGAGCTAGGGAACTTCCTCGAAATAACGAATCTGACAACAAAATACCGTTGGTTAGAATTATATTTCTTGATTCAAGTTAAAACTGCAATATAGTGTGAATTTTCAGAAAATTTATTTTTGAACATGGAGAGCGGAGTCGATAAGAAAAATTACTGAAAATTCTTCTGCAGAGTTCTACTATCTAAAATAATATTACTTAACTAAAATATTGTACAAATAGGTATAATATATTCTAATTCTAGTGAATAATCAGGTCCTGCAAATCATGGATTCGAGGCTCAGTAGCTTGCAAATTATTTGTGCTGTGGTTCCGATTTCACGTTAAACTATCTATCCAATATTAACTCGGTACAACTAACGTACAATTCGGTCTTGCGCATTTATTTCAGACTCTATTACAATAATCGAGACATAAAACAAATCGTTTTGGTAATGCAGTTAACCGCCAGGGTTCTAATCCAAATTGAGGACATTTTTTCATCGTGTCGCTAAAATGCTAGGATTGTAAATGTGGCCTTACTCGTGGTAGACTTTAATTATGCTTAAATAAGGGTCATTAATGAGTTTAAACTCCGATTAACTAAAACTACAGTTTAAAGTATGAAATTGTATTTTCATTGGTTGGATTAATTAGTTAAACGTTGGTTTAGCTAAACGGAGTTTAAAGTCGCATGCTATAAGGATTACGATACCTATTACGTCGCCGATAAAGGTTGAGCTATAAAATATAGATTGTTAATTTATAGAATTATGTACCTAATACTTAATTAAATGTTTTAAAATAATCTCGTAATAGACAAAGTAACGTAGCGAATGTTAAATTTTCTCTGAAAAAAAATTTAATATAGTTACGATCTCTATTTCGACTGCAAAATTTTGAGTTTACATCGGCAGGTGAGAATTTTTGTAAAATTACTATAAAATTTATTGACGTACTACCTATCTGACAAATAAAATTATGTGGATGAATTGAAATGTTGTATATTTATAGATACGCTACCTACACCTACTTTTCAGAAAGGTACAAGATCAATTTAGTTTAAATTTTGCTAAAATACGATTATCACGTGTAACGTCAATCGAATGAAATTTAGTGTGAATTAAGTTTTCTGTAAGTGTAGTTTGACGTTTCCGAATTCCTTTTTTGATATTGAAGGAGACGGAAATACAAAACGAATTCTTACTTCCCTATACTTGTAGTTATCTAGTAAAAAGGAACTTGGGTAATAATGATAAAAATTGATTTGATAAGATAACCATCTCTGAATTCATTTTGATAATTTTTTTTGTGTTTTGGCTATAGAGAACAATTTGTCAAAAATTTATTTATTATTTTGATGTAGTCATTAATTATTATTAGTTAGTCGAGAAAAGTGATCAATAAGGGCAATAAATATCAATTTGTCGTTTTAATGGTTTTAAAAATTTAATGCACTTTTTCATGATTGTACCTTAAATAAAATACAAATATTAGATACTTCGTAAACCATGAATTAATTGATTATTAGAAATAATTAATTACTTACGATAGTAATAAATAATACATCCCCATAATATTCTGTATATATTTGTACCTACATATCCTACATACATTACAATATATGAAAATTATAGAATATCTCTTGCGTGATACGCCGTCATCTTATCAGTGATTTCCTTTGACAATTTAACGACCATAAAAATAGAACGGTAGGTACCTAATCTTGTTTCATTAATCACAAAAATATTTTCATAAATTAATTAAATGTCGTGAAAATTTACTCATTCTGAGATATTTTACTATCAATACTTAATTTTTTTTTATTCGTCCTAATAGCATTCCGAATCGCAAAAACTAATGTTTCAAGTTAATTTTGTGGTTTCTAAAATTCTGATCCTAAATCCACTGGACCGTAGTTGCGAGTTTTCTTAATTATCTCGTACATGTGAGGGATATTGATCCTCTAAGTCTAAGAGAATGTCTTGTCAAATGCCGAAATCTTCTATACCAAAGGATGTCATCAATCGTGCAATTAGTAAGATTGCAAGCTTAGTGCTTGGAGGAAGACGGAGAAGCGATTTCAATATATTTTTTTTACCAAATTTAACTTTTCCTGTTCGCAGTTTAAACTTTCCGAATTAAATAAAATGTTTAAATTTTCTTATTTAAGAAAAGCAGACTGTCCACTTTTAAAATAATAATTGTCAAGTTAAAAATTATCTCAAAATTAAATTACATTTAAATTGAACGGCCACATTTTAATTACGTTTCGTTAAAATCAACTTTCACATAATGAAGCTTTATCTTGTCATGAAAGGTTGAACAATCAAAAACTACTTAAAAACTAAAATAACATTTCTATCTAGCGCCTATCTTATAATACGTACATAATTATTTAGATCTGTATTCTGCAACTGCTAGCAAAAATATTTTTACATGAAGTTTTAGGGTAGTGCGTACCTACCATAAATTGTGTTAGGGGTAATCCATTAATTACGTAAGGTTTTTTGGGGGGGAGGGGGTATTGGATATCTTACAGACCGTTACGTAGGGGGGGAGGGGTCCGACGTATTCCTTACGTAAGTTTGTTAAATATTTTTTTAAATTAAATTTAAAAATCAAATAAAATTTTTAGGCTTCTATACAAAGTATAACAAGAAGCCTTATGATCTGGCTCCGTGTCCGTCTGTCTGTCCGCATAATTCAAAATCATACAGAGCGTTTCAAATCGTGTTGGAAATACTCTGTTTGTATAGAGGTCTAAGAACTGGGTAGCCAGTGCGCTACTTTTAGGCTTCTATACAAAGTATAACAAGAAGCCTTATTTAGGCTTCTATACAAGGTATAGAAAGAAGCCTTATGGTCTGGCTTCGTGTCCGTCCGCATGTTTCAGAGCCAATCATAACGTTGATCAACTGATACGTTGTTATATTGTAAATACTTCGTCTATATAGTATTGCGTTAATCTGTTAATCCGTTGTTTAGATTCGCTAATGCAATTTATAAATACGCAAATGTTCGAAAGAAATTTACTAAGTTAAAGATAT